>JAVYIG010003747.1:0-183971 GCA_035222895.1 Strongylocentrotus droebachiensis | reverse complement strand
GTCTATTTCTTGTATTATAATCATGTACGTCAGTAACAAGATCGAAGTTGGATCGAATATAATGATTCGACCTAGTATGATATATTTTATGCACGTGATGCAATGCGAGTTGTTTTGATCTTTGGTCGACTTCAAGAAAACCAGCTTTAGAAAGTTCGCTATAGCCAACATGAGTTCTTGGACCAGAACAGTTGATAAATCTCACCATTTTGTTCTGTATAATCTTCAACTTCTTTTGATCTGACTTGTTTATGTTACTGTACCATGCAGGGTTAGCATAGTCAAATAAACATTGAATAAGAGCAAAACAGAGTGTACGTCTTGCTTTTAAATCCATACAACTTTGATATCTGTACAAAAATTTCAGACGAGAATTTGCTTTTTTTACAACTGATTCTACTAAAGATGAAAATGAAATTGCGCTAGCCAACTCAATGCCTAAATACTTCACAGACTCTTTTCTCTTGATTGCTTGATTATTGTGTCTCACTTTGAATTCAAATGACTTTTTAGAACTACTTTTAGAACAAAATAAAATGCTTTCTGTTTTTCCCAAGTGTAAAGAAAGCTTATTATCAGTCATCCAATCGACACACGTAGACAGCTGTTCACTGAGCTTTTCCTCAATATATCGTCGTATGGCCGGTATAAGGGCGCTAGCATGCAATTTCACCAAATTTTTTATTTTTTATTTTTTTTCACAATTCGATAAAGGTTGAACCTGGCCACCTTTTAAAAAAAAAATCGGCTTTAGAAATTGTTTATTTTTCCAGTTATTGTCAATAGTAAAAGGGCGTTAGCAGTTGCAAGGCTATAATCGTTCCCGGCAAAAGGGCGCAATGCGACCTTGCGCATGCGCACAACGTTAGCGCCGTTTTACGAGAACCCGTACCCGTCTGCTAATTCCGAAAAGGAGCAAGAGGCCGACCGGTAAGCATGACAAATTCAGCTTTCCAAAGTTATTTTCAACTTTATTCTATATGATACTGAATACTTTCAATCTTAATTAGTATTTTAATCCACACAATCAAGGCAATGACCAAAAAAAAAACAAGTTAAATCGCAAAATTATGTCAGTTTGTTTGTTCAGTCCCATTCGTTTAACTTTGTGTATTGTTTATAAAGCTTTTCCAAAAAGCAATTGTAGAGTCTATAGTCTATCTTCTTCCAAGTTTCAGTTTGAGTACAGACTGCCGTTAGTTGTAATCCTTATTAAGCTTATTTTGTAGAAGTTTGGGCTAAAATATGAGAAGGTTCTTTCGACAAGTTTTGTCTTGATGGGAGTTTCCCACTTTTCTTGAACAATCGCATTTGGTTTCTGTGTGTGAGTCGCGTCGTTGTGAGTGTGACTGTGTTTGTGAATTCTGTGAGTTCTTCTTCCGTTTTGAGTACATACATCGTTACAGAGTATTTATCGTACTATATACTGGGTTGTGTGCAGGTGGACAACTACACTGGGGTTTCCCCGTAGGTCTAGGCCTACTCTTTATACAAATAGATCTAGTGCAGTGGGTTCTTAACGTGTAAAGTTAGTGACTCTTCTACACGGGGCCTCCATTTAACGTCCTATCCGTGGGACGGAGTGTTTTCCACTTACCATAGACTGCGTCTAGTTGTAGTCATGGCATGGGGGACTGCAGCGCTAGTATTTACTAGCCTAGTAGTACTTGTTAAGTTGTTTGACTTTGAGTGACGGTAGCCCGGCCCGGCCCGGTAGGGTAGTAGGACGGGGGGCTCAACTTTTCGAACGGGTTGAATGACCGTCATCAGGATTGGGTAACTGCATTCATGTATTATTAAATTCTAATACTTGTAGTGCTGGGAGAACATTAGACAAATAGGGTGGCATTCTCTAAGACGTGCCCACGACTTGGCATGCATGGCTTAAACTTAGTTTAAATAACTAATACTCTATGCAACATGCAATTTGTATAGCGTATCAGTTCTTTTAGTCATGCATACCAGGTCGTGGGCATGCATTGGTAGAGAATGCCAATAGGGTAGCACCACCTGATTATGAGAAATCCATCATATTTTGTTGTCTTAAACTAGTGTTCACACTCCACATACATTCTTCATTTTTCTAACAGGTCACAGTCATGGAGCCCAATGACAAAACACTACTTCTCATAAGGTGGTTTCGAGATCGCACAGAAAATGTGGTTGCCTACAGGGACATAATATGTCAAAAAGGACATCCTCAAGTTGGGGATACAATTGTGATGCCATGGGGGAATGAGAGGTGGCACGGGAAGATGATGCAGAAAGCAACAGAAGACGATAGGGATGATGCAGGCGTTGATGACAATATCCCGCTTATAGAGCTAAGAGGTGAGAAAATCTTTATTATAACCTAGGATAAGTAGTTTCAACTTGTGTCAGTCAGGTAAAGATGGTTATTAATATTATTTACTGAACAAAATTTTGATTTATATTTACTGTAGCCATTGAAAAGGTTTTAAACCCCATGCCACAGGAAAACCTATAATTTATTTTGGTTGCTACTTATCCAATGCTTTTAAAAGTTGCATGCATGCAAACAACACTCTTAACTTTGTTTGCATTGAACTCAAATGACATTTTGTTGGGGCTAAATGGTCCTGAACCCCCCTTGTATTTTTTTAACTGTGATATGCCGCTTATTCTCAGTATTGAAATGAACCCCTCCCCCCGCCCCCTCTCCAGTCATCCTGCATAACATTTATCAGAATACTACATACATATATTCTTTTTTCTCCATATATATGACAGCTGGCAGAAAAAGGAAGAAGAGAGGACACACGGAACAATATCATGGAAGGTAAATATCGGATCTATAAATCTTAATATTGCAAGGTTTTACATGTTTAGTATATATTACTAAAGTACATGCAATTAATTGATTTTTCAATGTGGAAATTTCCCATTGTGAATTTAATTTTTTCGCACCAAAGTTATATAGATCTATGTTTTATCCAAACTTCACATCCACAAATAAATCGGATGCATTTCAAGCAGTAACAGTATATTAAAGTGATATCATGCATCGTGTAAATAGTGAGATGACAGTTTTCATGCCAGATAATGCTTTTTATTGCAGATAAACGTATCAGCATCATGAAAGAGGAGCTGGAGGACACTCATCATATAATATCATGCGAACACTTTGGTGGTTGTACTATAGAAGTTTTTTTCCGTTTGTGTATTGTGTGAAGTGTTCCTGTGCTACGACCATTTAATCGGCGATGATCCGTGCTCCCAGCATAACCAGTACGCGGTATGTATAATTAATATGGTTTCCCCCTTTAAACTTAGTTTTGATCGCAATTGCAAGGATATTGAAGCATAAAAACAGGCAACTGGAGATGCTGTGGCACGATCGGATAAGAGCTTGACTTCTAATCACAGGACTCAAGGTCAAAACCAATTAACTGTCACCACCTTAATCTAATTGTTTATTCTTGACAGCTTGGCCTTCTAGTATTTATATTTTAAAAAACCATAACAAGTCATATTTACGGGTTATATTTCATGAATGAAAGTAAATACATTTTTGAACCTAGATCGATGTACATGATTCATATGAAAAATTTAATTGCATTTACAAGTTTACAATTTGCATGAACCTGATCAATATGAATAGCAAGAATATTTATCCAAGTTTGTCGAGCATTGTTGAGTAATCGGTCAATTTTACTTTGTGTCTCAAATGTTACAGGAATTTGTTCAGATACCCACAACATGTGACAAGAATGCAGCACCTGTATCTACACCAGCAGAAGCTGACAAGGTACCTTATATTATGTCAACAAATATTTAATGGATGAAAGTATACAAATCTTTTGAACCCAGATCGGTGTACATGATACATACTGATAGGTCTGTATAATGAAAATGTTCCATTTAATTGCATTTACAATTTTACAATTATCATGAACCTGATCAATATAAATAAAATATAAAAAAATCATCCAAGCCTTCAAAACTTTTCTCAACTGCTAACAAGGCAAATAGATGCCACTTAATATCTACTGCTTTATAAGTGATTTTCAAATGGGGTCTTAATTCCAGAACAGCTGTAAATAAGTGACAAACATTTGTATTTTTAATAAAAATATAAATTCATCCTTATTTATCTTACCAATCATTTGTATAATGTATCTATCTTGTTTGCATTATGATGAAACAGTGATTTATATTGAATTTAAATTTGAAATTGTATAACTTCCTTTTTGTGCCGATATAAATGATTTTAATCTCTGCATTGATTATTTGAAATGTTCTGTACAATTGCTGAATTGCATTTAAAACATGTATTTTTTCTCTTTCTGTACTCTTGCAGTGTTGTGGTCTGAAGGGGCTGCTTTTTTCCTTTAATATGAACAATGTGAAATCCATGGCCAGCAGGTGTTTCCGCCATGAAGACATTCCTTTCACAATGCTTCCCTCGTCCATGAAGGGTATACAACTGGGTACTTACTTAGCGATTAAAGGTAAAGACCAGTTTTGGAAACGCCCCCTCTCAAAAAATTAAATGGAAGCTCCTATTACCAATCAATCATGTGAAAGAATTTTTTTTGACTAATACGTTATACAAATTATCATATAAATTTTGCAGAGAAACTGCCTGCAAATTGATATATTTGGTAAATTATTAAATCTATTTGGACCTGATAGATATAACGCACGTGTCGTGCACGTGTGCGTAGTCCCATATACATCTGTCTGTGTTCAGTGCTTGTAACTTTACCAAGACTGGGCTAAATTTTTTATCATTTTGATGATTTCAGAACCTTGCAGTACACAACAATACTTATATGCTAGATGATCAACCTTTTCTGATCAATTCCACAACGTTTCTTTCACATTGAAATCACATGACCATAACTGGTCTTTATCTTTAATGAGTAAACCATTGATGTCTTAGAAGGATTTGTTGCTTAATAAAAACCCTTATCTCTAATCATGTCATCACATGTCTGCCAATGTATAGAATGATTCTTGAACAATCATATTAGGTAGCCTGTAGTGAATACAAATTCTATACAGTTTCATAATATTTCTCATGACAATATTAGCGGTATGTAATATAGCTCTGAATATCACACACTGATGAAACTTTCTATAACATGGCAATATTTGTGCGATGAAATATAGCTCGAACTTTCTATAACATATCAATATTAGTGGTATGTAACATAGCTCTGAATATCACACAATGATGAAACTTTCTTTAACATGGCAATACATTTGTACACAAATGATAAAATGTCAAGTACCGGTATACACTAAAAATATTTTTTTTAAAGACCTAATATGACATTTTTGTTAATGAATCATTCTTTGATGATGCACATAATAATTGGTATTATGTTTTTGATCAATGAAATCCTGTTCAGTGATTGGTCAACATAGCATCATGTGACCAAACATAACATTGCTATGATGTAACTGTGACGTCATCCATGTTATAGTGCAAACTATACCATGGCACTATACCATAGATGACGTCATATATATGCGATCGATCAAGATCGATGTGCTATCGGTCGTGGTCGCGGTACTGTCGTCTGTGCTGCTCTCACTGCACTCGACACTTCTTCAGTGACAATTAACATAATTAATATTATTATTATTATTTTTATGAAGGTTGGTTTGAAAAATATAAAACAAATATATCATGCACTCTTTCAAGCCACTGGTTAAAATGATGGATTCTTCGACGACAGAAATGGCACTATTTTCTTCGGTGCTACGCACCTCAGAAAATAGTGCTATTCCTGCCACCTCGATCCATAATTTCAACTAGAGCCTCTCAGTGCATGGTATATTTGTTTATTATCAGTGTGTGATGTTTATCGATTGCATTCAGGGACAGGATTGACTAAATTGCAAGTTTTTACACATTCCTTATATAATATATTCATTGAAATAAAATACAAGTGATTTATTCGACAATGTACACAAAGAATGTGATTATTCATGTGTGAATAATGTATTAATGTAATTGTGAGTGTAATTTTTACCAAAATGAAATGAATTGATATTATAAATTATTAGATAATTTTGTTTGTAATATGTTCTATGTACTTTTTACAGGTATAATGATATACAGTGTAAATATGAAGTTTGATAGTTTTAAAGAAGACTTTTTAATAATTAAAAGTCATTTTGTTAATCATGAAATTATTATATGTTTGAATAGCTTTGTTGTTCTATCAATTGATGATACAAATTTTGCTGCAGACATGTACTGGATAATTTGATTGATATAAGCATTGGAAAGTGTTTGGTATGTTACAAATCGTGTCATTAATAAAAATGAACCCTTTTCATGGCTTGTAATTATGTGTATTGTGAACAGATTGTTGTATACCAGTTTCCTGCTTGGCATTGTGTTGTTGTTTTGAACAGAGTGGTTTGTGAACGTTTTAGGTTTCAGGTTGCTAAGATAGGGGCTCTGATATTGATAGATACTTTGATTGGGTGAGTGTATGATTGTAGTTTGATAAAATTATTGCTGATCTAAATAAAACAAACTTATGTATTACATGTATTTTGTTGGGAGGAGGGTTGGGACAAGAGGGTATAATGGACGGACGCACATGCTTCAAACTGAATAATTAATGATAATACAAAGATTATAAGTTTAACATAACTCTACGTTGGACCTATTTGGTGTTAAAAGCCATATTAAAAAGCCTTGGAATAAAACAATATTCAAGAGCAACAAAACAAATTATTTGAAACTTCCGACCAATAAAAAAATTAAATTTAACGGTTCTACTTATTTAAATAAAAATGTATGCCTTTAAAAAGAACTGTTGCAACAATTTTGCAAAGAAACTAATGGATTTCCATAATAGGTCCAACTTGTAGTCGAGTTCAACTTTTAATCTTTGTGAAACACCCCCAAAAGGGGCACTATAATTGATAGACCTATTCCACCCACTATGCTAAGCTAGGTTTATCTCGGTGAATTGCTATAGTTATTAAAAATAAACTTTGTTTTCTGAAAATTAGAGTAGTCAGCCAAAATACACTCTGATTTCATTAAAAATTACGAGTTCCATGTGTTTTAATAAGCGCCTACAACTTTATAGACCTGCTGCCCTAGCTCTACGTAGCGACATAATGCCCCGAGTCGATTTAACACGCGCGTCTATGGGAGCAGCCCTTATGTGATACTGCGCAACACACTGGTATGTTCCCGGTAGAAGGGCGCAATGCGTGTACGGCCCTTATGCAAGGCAGCGCATCGCGCAGTTGCCTTCCCGGCAGAAGGGCTCAAGCATTAAAACGGATGTAACTTCAAAAGTATTTACAACTGAATTTCCAAACATGGTGTAATTAAATTGATCCATATTTGCTATATAATAACAATCTTATAGTTCAAATGACGTAGCAGCTCAGTTATGGTAGGCATTCAAACCTTTATAACGCGATTATCTCGAAAACGTTTTTTCCGCGCGCGCACAAGCTAGCGCCCTTATGCAGGGCACGCGACGATATTTAGGATCAGGATTTGAATAGAGTAGTACGCTGTCATCTGCGTACAATAATAGTTTGAAGTCTTTTATACAAGTACACATATCATTTATATAACTTGAAAATAGAATTGGGCCTAAAATACTTCCCTGAGGAACACCGCATGTTATAGGCATTAGTTTGGAACGAATATCATGAATGGCCACTACTTGGTGCCGATTAGATAAGTAGGATCTGAACCAATCTAAACTTGCCTTATCAAAACCCATTAGTTGTAACTTCTTCAATAAGACGCAATGATTAACTGTATCAAAAGCTTTTTGCAGATCAAGGAGCACCATACCAACAAAGCGCCCTTGGGAAGTTTCTCTCCTCAAATAATCAGTCAAATGAATTAGACATGTTTCAGTCGAATAATCATGTCGAAAACCAGATTGAAATTCATAAATTATATCATTTTCTTTGAAGTATCTTTCAATTTGAACACAGACCGATTTTTCTAGAATCTTTGATGCTACGCTTAAAACACTAATAGGTCTATAGTTGCTAACATCAGTTTTATCTTTCTTTTTATAAAGTGGAGTCACTTTTGCTATTTTCATATCTTCTGGAAAAGTACTCGTCAAGATAGATAGATAGGTTCATTAAGTAACTTAGAGGCTTAAATAAAACCTTCGCACCATCTTTTAGAAATTTAGCTGGAATCAAGTCTAACCCAGTACTTTTTGATACATTCAACTTACGTAACTCTTTGAAAACAAATTGTTCACTGATTGGTAATAACTCGAAGCTGTTTTCACGTACACCTTTTCTTTCGTAAAAGTCACGAATACAATCATTGTCTGCGCTGAAAAAGTCTTTGGAAGGGGGGAGTTTGTCTACTAATTTGGCAGCCACATTTGTGAAATGAGAATTGAATTCATCAGCGATGGCCATCTTATCATGACATAATTCCCCATCAATTTTAATGACAGATTCTTGTTCTTTTCGCTTCTTATTTTTCAATCCTAAGCTTTTTAGATTCTGCCAAAGTTTTTTCGAATCTTGTTTATTTTCTTCTATCTTGTTTTGTAAGTAATCGAGTTTAGCCTTTTTCACCTCTCTTTGGACCATATTTCTTAATACTCTGTATCTTTTATAGAGCTTCTCATCTTTTGCTCTTTTCCTCCATTTTTTGTATACTATATTTCTCTCTTGAATTAGGGAAAGAATATCTTTAGTCACCCAAGTTTCTGATCTTTGTTTTATTCTTATCCGTTTCAGTGGCGCTATCATATTCAAATTTGAGATAAAAACATGTTGAAATATTGACCATGCCTCATTTACATCTGTACAGTCAGTTATTCGTGACCAATCAACAACAGATAGTTGAAGATTGAAAGACTCTTCTGTATATTTTTTTCATGGATCTGATATCATTAGTCCTGTGATGACCTATAGCCAGTCTAACATTTTTCCGTGTACAGAAAGTAAAATAATGGTCGCTAATACCTAGATCAATGACACCACTTTGACTTATTTTATTTTCTTTGGTACAACCAACATGATCCAATAGAGAAGAACATGTAGGTGTAACGCGTGTTGCGTCTTTAATGAGTTGACTAAACCCATGAAGACTCAACAAGTCAATATATTTTTTAGCCAGTGGCGATTTGCGAAGAAGACAAATATTCATGTCTCCTAAAAGAATTATTTCGTCATCCTTCTTTAATGTATCAAGAATATTGGACAATTTCTCGATAAACAAATTGTTTTTCGGAGGTCGATACAGAACACCAACAACAATTGGTTTTGATCTTGGTATAAGCAAATTTATCCACAGGGATTCCGTATCTCCAGTACTTATAGCATCCATAATATTAAATGCAATATCATTTCTGATATAGAAACATACACCACCTCCAGAGCCAGAGGATCGATCATGGCGTATGATTTTATATCCGTCTATTTCAATTTCTTCATCATTTATGGAATTGTTTAACCATGTTTCAGTGAAAGCAATAATAGACAGCCTTTTTCTTTTAAAAAGAATTCTAAGTTCCGATATCTTGTTTAGAATAGACCTCACATTAAGGTGTAAAAAATGAAGACCTTTAACTTTAAACTTTTCTTCAAATTCTTAAAGAGAAGTGTTTTCATCTCTGAGGTTTGGCTGAATTACTCTTGCTATCGCTTGCTTTTCAGGTGTAACGCGCGTTATCTTAAAATAGTTTTCTTTTAGTCTATCCTCGTTTTGGCTTTCTTTCTCTAAACAATTTTTGTTTTTAAAAAATTTAACCAGGAGCGGTTTGAGAAGATTTTTTTATAGGGTGGACGGGGCTTTTTTAGAGGCTTGGGTGAGTGTCTCGTGATCATTGTTTTGGGGAACTTGAATAAATTTGGAATGTCTTGACCTCGCCAAGCTCCACTATTGCCGCTAAAAAACGTTCCGAGTAATCCGGATAAATAAAAAGTTGGTAGCAGACAGACATGTCTACATTTGCCAATCGACCCATGCACCCCACCAGCACCGAGTACCCCACCCCGGCACGCACTCGAACTGGTTTTCAGAGTATGCAGCTCGCAGCGCAGGCAGCTGGCGATCAAAGCGAATATCATGCATTGCGCATAATGCATTGCCTGTTCTACACACGCACCTCACGTATACATGTTCATTATGCTCAGTAGTCGTTGTTTTTCGAACGGTGTGCGCATGTGAAAATCATCACGGAGGACAAATATTTGGACCGTTTTTCTCGCTATTCATTTGGTATGTCAGCTATTTCAATGCTACAGTGATTATCATTAATTATCATGCTTTTCTTCTGTGTAATTCTTAATAGTTTCAGTAATTGAATGAGTGTGTTATTTGTAAGTAATCGCAATGAATCTTCATTTTTTGTCCTTCGTTCAGGATCTGCGCAGTCGCAATATCCGCCATTTTGGTCTCGCGCTTGCCGTGCTTTGCATTGTCGAGGCTGAAATTAGCATTTTTTGGGGTATGAAATGTATGATAGAGCTTCTCTCGTGTCAATTGTTGCCACCTTTTAAAGAGGTAAATGTCGTGAATACTCTGAAAGCTTGCCGCGCCTAATCAAATTTAAAAGTTCCAACAATGCCTCTCCGGTCGCGTTGTAACGTGTCAGAAAATATGAAAGTTTGATCGACACCGATTTAGAAAAAGCACTTGGCATTTCCCCCAAATCCGCGCTATAAACCTCATATATTCAGATAATTGTTAGTTAATGGCACTAGATGATCCATACAATACAAAATCAATTGCCAGTCCGAATTCTGAATGAGAGTAAAGACCACAATTTTTTGGTCGGATGGTGGTGATTTGGGTAGATTCGTTTGGTCCTCTCAGTGTAGGTTAATGGTTCGCCAACTGTTATTTGAGTCTGCGCGATGAGACGAGCTGCTCCAACAGCTTTCTGCGCCGGTGCTTCCCCGGCTCTGTCTACTACGCAGCCGCAAGAGATAGAGCTATAATGTGCTCAGAAAACTTCTGAGCAATATTGTTGAAAGAACTTGTATTTTTGTATACCGGACAGCACACGTGCTCCGATCCGAGCTCGAGCTCCCATCCATTCCATAGAGATATATACTACTAAATATATATCTCTATGATCCATTCCCATCGCGATTTCTTCTTTCTAAATTATCAATGGGAAAAAGATAACCTTTAGATAATGATCTTGCCAGTATCATGGGCATTTGGCCATTTTGGGCATTACTGGCATCCTCCTGATCCGGTATGGAGATCGATTGGGAGACAAATTGAGCGAGTTATCTGAATTAGATATAGATTTATCTTGGCCGAATGTCCATCTCGAGTAAAAGTTAACTAGCTAGGCCAAGTGAAAAATGGTCGCCGTGATGAAAACGAAGGACATGAACATTGAACACATTATGTGGCCAGATACTACTAGTCATTACTACTACACTAGCTAGCCTATGGCTCTAGCAGCTCACTCGGGATGATACGGGCTAAGGCTATAGCCAAGCCTACAACTGTATTGGGATGAATGAGGCAAGTACTATCAGGACAGGAGCGTGATCATCAGCATCAGCATCAGCATCAGTATACGGAAGTGTGAGGTGATCCTGTTGAAACTTCCGGTCGTTTCATTGAGTGGTGCTTCGTTCGAAAAAGAACCTTAACTCGGTCCAGATTGCAGAGGAGATGGAAAGAATCCTCACCAAATATCTTGTCTGAGTAGACTAGGCCTAAACAACTTGTCCCAGAGGCAAGCCCGTTTTAAAATTAAAGCAGTAAACTATAATATATTAAAGGCACATTTTTTAATAGCTTCTGGATTTGAGATGGTTTATTTGCTGGTAAAAAGAAAATTTAGTTTGACACTTGGTCTTCAATAAGTCATCATGATTCATGTTCACTTAATTTCATGTCTCGAATATTTGGTGATCGATCAATGTTTAGACCATGTGTGGTGAATAGGAAAGCTAATGTACATGTATTTCAATTTATTTTTTTAAGGGGATAGGGTCTATAGCCTATTAAATAGCTGCAAGAAGGTGGTAAGATTTGAGAGTTTCCATTATGTAACTTTTTCTTTATTTTTAGAAACTCCCTATGTGAGGGTGAGGGTGATGGCCCAGAAACTCAGAATGTTCCTGTAATTATGGGACATCTGGTCACCCTGACCTAACAACGCCTTATTTATTACCTGATTTACCTCATTATTATGGAATAAATGTTGATGCAAACTGTAAAGTAACATTTTACATTCTACAACCGTGAGACTTCATCTCAACTTTGTCATAAAATCTAATGCTGAAATATTTGAATAATTGGATGTGCATTGGGAAATATTGTGCAAAGCGTTTAAAATAGCTAGGGGGCCTACTCTGATGTATACACAGCAACGAAAAAAATACACGGTGGCGACGGGCGATTCGCCCCCTAAACCTCTGAAATCGCCACGGTAAAAATCAAGACGAGGGCGAAAAAAAATCAATATATCTTGAAAAATCGCCCCCGCCATAAATTGATATTCCCTAGGAATTAATAAATCAATTTATTGATGTGTCTGAGTGAAATCTCCGTTCCAACTAACAACTCCAAAACTAGAAACTTCCATCAACATTTTAAAAGTTTTGTGAGTTGCAGCGGATCGGCGGTCGTACCTACTGTAGCTAGATCTACGGCGGTATCCGCCTGCCTGCGCCTAAGCTCCCGGCGGCCGGACAGGCCACCGGCACCGATGTAGTTTCGTGCACAGCATGAATGCATACGTAGTTCGCACACGTTCACAATACACAGAAACGTACTAGCTCAGCTGCAGCGCGCGCCCGCACGCTCCTAGTATGAAGCAAATAAGTATTTGCGAGTGACGAGAGCTGAACTGCTAGCGACCAAATTGGTACGTAATATGTTTATTTAGTCTTTTTTCTGGCCCTAATTGTTATCATGGACAATGCAATCCCATTAAAAAAAATGTTATTCCGTCTAAAATTGTGTTATTTATAAGTTAAAACCATTAAATGCGAGTATATTTTTACTGTTGTCCCACATACTGATATATTTGTTATCACGAAACGTGCAAAATCAATGCCGGATTTTTTTTCTGTAAAATCGGTATAAAGCAAGTTTCGTACACAGAAATTGAATTTTGTTATAAAAAAACCGTAAATAAATATATAAAGGATGTTCCTACTCCTCAGAATTTTTCTTACAACTGTTTAATTAAATTAATTTTTTTATATACGATCGAGTGATGACATCAATTTCTGTCTACGAAATGAAACTAGCTTTGGCTTGGCCTTTAGTCTATACAAAAAAAAAAAGGCCATGATTTTGCATGTTTCGGCATAACAAATACATCGGTATGTAGGACAACAGTAAACATATTTACTCACATTTAATGGTTATAAATGTTATAAATAACACAATTTTAAAGGGAGTTAGTCTACATTTTTTTTTAATGGGATTGCATTGTCCATGATAACAACAAAATTTGGGACAGAAAAAAAGACTAAATAACATATTACCTACCAATTTGTTGCTAGTAGTATGATGGCTAAGGAAAAACACAACTTATTGTTACAGCTTACAATATGGCTTTAAGGAAGTAGCCCCTTGGTTTTTTTTAGGCAATGGGGAAAAGTAGCCCCCATAACAAAAATTAATTCCTAGCCCGCATGTCAGTGATAATATTTTCTTAGGATATGAAAAACGAAGTACAGTTAAACAAAACACTCCTTTTGACAAGTTTTAGTTACATGTATATGTAAATCATAAAGTCACACGTTTAACACAAAGTGAATAAATCCTGGGTATCTGAATGTCTGCAATACTCTACATGACATATATATATGTACGCTACAATTGTATCTATATTTGCCTTTGCTTGGAATTTAATTAGGTAAAACCGTGTTTAATAAAAAATACAACCTTTAAAAAAACAAAGCCCCCCTGAGCTCCAAAATAGCCACCGCAAAATAATTAAGGGGGGCTATTTTTTTAAGGGAAAATCTGAAAAGAGCCCTCGTAAAAAAAAAAGTAATTTTTTGGTTGATACACAGATTGAATGGTGCAGCGGCGTACGCAGGATTTTTCCAAGGGGGGGGTTTTAAAATATTTTGCTCCCGAAAATTTGAAAATCGCGCCGGCCGAAAAGTCGCTCAGTGGGGGGGGGGGGGGGTAAGCAGACACTTTTTTTTTTTTGGAGGTCAAAAAAAATCGCAACGACTCAGCCAGCCGAAAAGTCGCTCAGTGGGGGGGGGGGGGGGGGGGGGGGGGGTAAGCGGACACTTTTTTTTTTTTTTTTGGAGGTCAAAAAAAATCGCAACGACTCAGCCAGCCGAAAAGTCGCTCAGTGGGGGGGGGGGGGGGGGGGTAAGCGGACACATTTTTTTTTTTTTTTTTTTTTATGGTCTCGAAATTTCATAATTTGACATTTTTGGTCTTTGGGGGGGGGGGTAAGGTCACCTTATTTAGGTTAGCCGTGGGTATAATTTTTTTTTTTTTTTTTAAATAATAAAAAAAAAAAAAAAAAAAAACCAAAGGGGGGGGTCGAAAAGTCGCTCAGTGGGGGGGGGGGGGGGGGGGGGGGTAAGCGGACACATTTTTTTTTTTTTTTTTTTTTATGGTCTCGAAATTTCATAATTTTACATTTTTGGTCTTTGGGGGGGGGGGTAAGGTCACCTTATTTAGGTTAGCCGTGGGTATAATTTTTTTTTTGTTTTTTAAATAATAAAAAAAAAAAAAAAAAAAAAACCAAAGGGGGGGGTTTTAGTTTTTTTTAGGGGGGTTTACATACATAAAAATACCAAAGGGGGGGGTTTGAACCCCCAAACCCCCCCCCCCCCCCCCCTGCGTACGCACCTGGAATGGTGTGACCCAACAGCACTGGTAGTGGTACACTGACTGATTGTAATATTACTCCAAAAACAAGGGAAAATAGTAAAATACAAACATGAAGTCTTTTAAAGGCAGGCTTTACTACTTCAGCTAGAAGGGATTAGACCACCCAACGAGCCAGAGAGGTCACTGTGACAGGTGGCTATTTCATTAACTCAGCTCTCATTTAACACAGGAAAAAGAGGATCATGGGGGAGCAACAGGCACCGATTGGGGAAGTTTTCTATATAGAGGGAGCAAGTAGCTACAAGTAGGACAGTGTGCCTTTAACAGTATGAGTTTTGGACTGCATGATCTTTTTTCTTCAAATGTCAATATTTATTATTGTTAGTTAATTCAATTTAATGACTTCAATCACAGAGTTTTAATTACCGGTACTACATTATTTGTAATACCGGTATGTTCTTTGAAGTTTGATTAATGATTATGTGATTATTTCATTTTTTTTCTTCAGGAGGATATAAAAAATCACGATGATGATCAGTGAAGATATCAGTGAGCCGTCCTCCCCGGACACGCCGTTTGATGATTCAGACTTACTTAATTCAAGTATGACGGATGATGTCTCTGCACAATTAGCAGCATCTGGTAAGTTCTCCTAAGGTTTTCTTTTTCTTTCTATGCCTCCACTACAAAGTAGCCGGAGGCATTGGCCCAAATTCACAAAGGAGGTTTACATTTAACCCATGGTTTAAACCCTCATTTACATAAACCATGGTTTAAAATTAGCGCAAAATAAGCGCAACACAGTCAAGAGGTCCAATATTAGACGCGCGCAAGGCAAGGTACGTACGCTTAACTTGCGCTAATTTTTAAACCTTGGGTTAATATGTAAATGAGGGATTAAATTTAAACCTCCTTTGTGAATTCGGGCCAATATGTTTTCGGGTTGTCCGTCTCTACGTCCCGTCTCGTGATCGCGTTATCTCAAGAACCAATTGATGGATTACCGCCAAATTTTGGTCATGAACATGTATGTATCTTGCAGAGCCAATAAACTTATTAGATTTTAGGGTCATGAGGTCAAAGATTAAAGGGTCATACATAACATGTATATGAAAAATAGCTTCTTGTAATCACGATATTCTGAGAACCTGTTGATGGATTACAATTAAACTTGAATCTACAAAATTGCTTCTGTTGTGTTTTAAACCGCTCTATGGCAGAGGCATCATTTTCGACTGCGCGCAGTCAAAGATCCATCTAGTTTTTAATAGAATAGAAATTTTTTCAGGCAGTAAGTATCAAATTATCAGTTACCGTTCCTAAGCCTCAAATTTTGTCTTAATGGATGTAATGGAAACTAGAAATTTAATTCGTCATGGGGACGAATTAGGTGGTCTGTTTTCAATTTTATGATCATTGAAAGGTCAAAAAAGAAAAAAAAATGAAGAAAAAAAATTGTTGGAGACTCCCGGACTCGATCCAGGGATCTCGAGGTCCGAAGTCAAGTGCGTTACCGATATATACCAAAACATTTCCCATAGCGATTACACGTAAACGGAAAATGAAATTCTCAAATCCCACTTTGCAAGTGAAATATGAGCATGATCCCGGCATCTGATCGAGAAATAAATGGCACACTTGTGATAGCTTATTGTCTCAGCTACAACATACTCGATGCTCAGCGAAAACGAAGCTGAGACGACGGAGATATTGCCCGTGAAAGACGGGAATGTAGAATCCAGTTTTTAGAAAAAGTCATGTCCCATAGAGAATACACGCAAAATGTAAAACATTGACATGCCTCCTTTAATCGCAAAAATACGCCATGATGCTTTCGTCAAAATGGAAATTCGTGTTGACTGCATCTGTAGAGAATTGTTTCAGCTAGAACATATCGAAATTTGAAAGAAAATTAATCAATATTTACAGAGATACAATCAATTTTTCCAAAATATGCAAACGTCATAATATGCAAATTTAAATTTTAAGTTTCGAGGCCATTATGATGACATCATGAGTTAAGGGTCAAATGAGACATGAAATCATATTTTCGACTCATGATCTATCAAAATATGAAAAAAAAATTGGTGTCATCTTGCATCCTAAAGAGCTACAATGGATTTTGTATAGGCATGTTTTTGCCCATGTATGCTATGTATAACAAGAGCTCGCACGCACGGACATTATCTTAAACGGACGCTCATTCCGTTATTAATGGTCAAGAAAAGGTGAACAAGGTATCAAAATGCTTGGAAAAATGTGCCAAATATGATGAAATAACAAATTTGGCGATTTTATGTTACAAAATGCCATTACGCGCAAAAACACGCGCGCATGCGCGTGTGCGAGCTTTTTTGCGAAATGCTTAAAATGGCCTAAAACGTATGCAAAAAAAATTTGAAACGATTTTGAGCATTTTTATTTTTTGCGCGCGCGCTGACGCCCGCACGTACGCATGCGCGTGCGTTTTTTGACCTGAAATTAACCGGACGGATATTGACCTTAGTCATGATAAATATGAATAAGAAATGCCTTTCCGTTATGAAGATATGATCATGAGTTGAAAGTACCAAAAAAAAATAAAATGGCGCCTGGATGACGTCATGAAGATTTGATGACCTTGAAAATGTTACTGTCACGTCTCATGACAATGACCTATGACTGTGCCAAAATTGAAGGAAATTGAATTAACCGATCTTGAGTTATCCTGTGAACAAAAAAGTGTGAAGAAATAAATAAAAATAAAGAATAATAAATAAATAAATAAAGAAAGAAAATTCTGACGAAAACAATAGGTGATCTGTCATTGACAGACCACCTAATAAGCAGTCAACACTGCAGTTAATGCTTCTTTTTTACAGTATACTAGTGAGTACTATATGTAGTTGGCAAGTATAATTAGTGCATATTGATATAATCAATTCCATTAAGAAATGTTGATTTAAACCAACATATTGAATTCACTTAAGTGAATTTGAAAGAAAAATCATGATCCCTGCCGGTAATGTAGATGAGTATTGAGTAACACAAGAAAGTTTATCAGCCCCATTCTTTCATTTCTGGTACGGTATTTTGTTAATTTCAGTCTTGTTAACATATTTGTTCACTTTATCAGACATTTGCAGTCCCCCTGTCAATGAAAAATAATTTTACAAGTATACCTTTATGTATGAGTTGAGAGACCCAAAACAAGAATTTAGCTGTTATAAAAAAATTGCCATGAGTAATACTTGTGGATGTCATGAATTTGTTTTGCAGGTCCTATAGGCGTAGCTGCTGCTGCAGCCATAGCAACAGGGAAGAAACGCAAAAGACCGCATTCTTTTGAGACAAATCCTTCCATTCGGCGTCGCCAACAAACAAGATTGATCAGGTGTGTATTTTTTGTAATGTCTTTCATCAAACTATTTATCATGAAACAATTTATCCCCTTTGCCTTAAGCCTCTAAGGGGACAGTTTGGTACGACTTACATGAACCAAGGAAGTGTTTTTTTTTAATAATTTCATACAATTACCTTCTCCATACACCAGTTATTCAGATAATTTGTAAATGTTTATTGTTAAGTGAAGTTGATACAATATTCTTTGAAAGAGAAAGGTTCTTTTAACATGCAAGTCAAGTAAAAGAGAAATTTATTCTATGAGCAGTTATAGTGATTTTGCCATTTTGACAAACGGTGTAGTCCTACATTAATAGTGATTACATGCTGCTCAAGTTTTTACAGGTGTTTGTCGTGGGACTGTGATATCATTTTTAAAATTCCATCTTTTTTTTTTTTTTTTTTTTTTTAAACTCATGAAACTACAGGGCTGATTACCACAGACCTTTAAGAGATTAGCAAAGCCTGGCCTGGTGTATATGATGTTAACCAATCTAGTGGATCCTTCTAAGTACTTTATGAGGAAAACACTTTCCCTCTCTGATACCCCCAAGTGTTATAGATTTATGATATTAATGGAAATGTATTGTTTCTATGACAAGTCCTCCAATTTTTGATCTTACTCCCAATAACCCCCAAGTATTGTTATGATGCATGCCAAATTTTACAAGTTGGTAACTGAGCTTTGAACTTTGTCAATAAGCATTTCCATCTTGTGTAAAGTCATATTAAACAATGAAAGAAAGAATGAAAGGAAAAAAAAGGAAGGAGAGGCATCTTTAGCACAATTGTCATTTGTCAAAATCATGCAGTCGTGAGACAACAGTTGATATCCAGGGCTCAATCCACATTGTTTCACATTCTTTGTTTTCAATATTGAACAAGAATATCCTACAGATGCACATGTTTATTAAAATTTTGATGGTTACTTGATCTATTTTTGCAATTTTCTTAATCAGACCTTTTAACAGTTAAATAAATGTGCCCATCCAAGCGTGAAAGTTCAAAACTTGTTCTCAATTGATGTTGGTAGAGTATTATTTTCCCTTAAATTTGATATACATAATTATGTTTTATTAACAGTTTTTAAGAATTTGTCTAGGGGGTCTACTTTCATTTTATGCTGAGTGTATTACCTTCATTTGTCATCATTGTTGTAGGAAGCTGAAAGCAACCATTGATGAGTATGCAACCAGAGTAGGGCAGCAAGCTGTTGTTCTAACCTGTACTCCTGGCAAACATGATGGCAATTTCAAAGTATTTGGTGCTGCTCCCCTGGAAAATATTGTAAGTATTACATGTTTTTAGATGTGGAGAAAAAAGTTTTCATTTCTACAAAATGCTTCTCTGATTAGAAAAAAAGTGGGTACCTATCAATTTAATGGTTGTGATTATTGTATTGGAAATTAGATCTACATGTAGGCAGTGTATATGATGATATAAAAACTAGTGGATTTTTCTGAGTACTTCATGAGGAAAACCTTGCCCTCTCTGATACATCTGTCAAATATATATTTTTTAAACTTGCGTAACCAAGCAACTTTCATGATTTTTTTAAATATTGTATTTTTTGTTATTTTTTTCATGATGTTTAGATGAGAAACTTGAAGGGAATAGTCCTGCAAGACCTTGACAATGCCTTAGCACAGAGAGCCCCCCAGCCGTCTAATGAGAATTCAGATCTGTATGAGCTACCTCCTCTGGTCATCGATGGCATTCCTACATCGGTCAACAAGATGACCCAAGCCCAGCTAAGGGCATTTATACCTCTGATGCTCAAGTACTCAACGGGAAGAGGGAAGCCAGGATGGGGAAAGGAGAGCTGCAGGCCAGTGTGGTGGCCATCTGACCTGCCATGGGCTAATGTGCGAAGTGATGTCAGATCAGAAGATGAAAAGAGAAAGGTAAACAAGAGTATGCATGAAGCTCATTCCATTGGCAGAGTATTAACATTATTAGACAAGCTTACATAGTTTAAAGGTACTGTAATTTCCATAAATTGCCCCCTTTTCATGGTTCTTGATGAAGGAATGGATCTATTTCATAGAGGCGTGTATAAAAGCATGTGTCTGATAATATATCGAATGCACAGGTAAAATAATTATTATTTTTCTGAGAAAAATGGCAATTTATGGAATTTACAGTACACAACGTATAGGAGAGCAGCTCGCATGTGACGTCACAAAATTAAAACTTTAAAAATTCATAACTTTTGTATCCTTTGTCGGATTTTCGTCAAACCTTCACTGATATGTTTCTCTCACTGTTCTGCTTTTATTAAAAACAACTTAAGTTCAAGGTGGACTTCCCCTTTAAATGATCAAACATTTGATCCAGGACATTGGTTGGAAATAGACTAACTAAATTTACTTCAGAAAATAATGTAATAATGGTTAATTTGGGAGAAAACAAAGATTTGTGTAGAATAGGTGCAAATGTTTTACCATAGATCTGCTACTAAATTAGCAAAGATTTGAGTGTAAATGATGTTAACCAAACTAGTGGAACCTTCTGAGTACTTTATGAGGAAAACACTTGCCCTCTCTGATACACCCAAGTTCTGTATGTCCTGTTCATTTTAATGGCTTTTGTATATGTGACCTGGGGGGTGCTTCACAAAGACTAAGATTGACTTTAAGTTGGACTTAACTTTGGCAGGCCGTTCATGCCACTAGTTGCTCTCACCATTGGTCTCTCAATTATGATCTTTAGATAATACATTTTCCAACAATAATGAACTATCAAAAAATGTAAATTCTGTAGATTTGCAACCATGATTTGTACGTCCCTTGAGAAACCAATGCCAGGAATGGCTAGAGGAACTAGTGGCATGAACGGCCTGCCATAGTTAAGTCTAACTTAAAGTTGATCTTATTCTTTGTGAAACACTCCCCAGGCATCACAAAACCATCAACAAGATGCATACAGGTAGTGTGATTTTCAGTCATGACTCAAAGGTACTTTTGGTCAGCATGGTCAAATTTTACTTGTTAGTATTTCCTGAAAGAATGTACTCTCTTCTATGTAATTCCTAACTTAACTTAGGAAGCATTAAATAATATAAAAGTATTATTTGGGGCGTTTTTGTAGACCTGTTTTTGTCTCATCTTGAGTTTTATGTAGTAATTTCAATTTCTGTATGACCCTAGCTAAACAGCTCTTATTGATCTCCTATTATAACTTCAAAATAGAGTAAGCTGTTAGATTGATACTTAGTAGTCAAAATAAAGAAAAGCATGTACTTAAAGAGAAGGTTGAGTTCTGGGAAGAGGTGAAAAATAATTTTTGAGCGTTACTCATTCTTATTATGCAAGTGTGGAAGAACATCAGATAATACATGTTCCCTGAAAAGCATGGCTCTTCAATTGCCTTCATATTCTAAATATGCATGTAACATCGTAAAAATCGGGGGGGGGGGGGGGGGGGCGCCTTTTACGCCACGTGTTCGTGTAGTCCCATATACATCTTTCTGTGTACAGTGTTTGTAACCTTACCAAGATTTGGCCAAATTTCTTATCATTTTGATGATTCCAGAACCTTGCAATACACACAAATTCTTATATGCTAGATGACCAACATTTTCTGGTCGGTTCCACACCGTTTCTTTCAAAATGCAATCGCATGACCAGAACTCAACTTCATCTTTAATTGGTCTGCAAATTTCGAGGACATTTTGATAATCCCTTCACAATTGTTGTATACAGTTTCTAATCCTCTTGTTATCACCTTGCACAGCACCTTGTGAGTCAAAAAATGCCTGAAAAGACTACAGACTTAAAACCCCTGCTTTAATCACCCTTTTTTCTGAAGTAACATTCTATAAGACAGGATATTCTTCTCAACTTGAATTGGGTTTGGAACATCCAAACATGGATATATCATTTTAAAGCTGAGATTCTTTTTTCGAAGCAAACCTATACTTAAAAAATCATATCTGGTGACTGTTTTGTGCCTGGTGATATATATAATCTTCAACAAATCTAATTCTAGATTGTTCTTTTAGTTGGGACTTATATGTTTGCAACTTATTGTCTACATTTACAGGTTTCATGGACCCACGCTTTGCGTACGATTGTCATCAACTGCTACAAGCATCATGGAAGGGATGACCTCTTGCCAGAGTTTATTGAAGATAAGTGCAAGGAGATAGAAGCCTCTCAAAACCAGGTTGCTTCACTACCGACAGCAACCCTACTACCATCCCATGCTGTGGTACACACAATCAACAACCCTGATGGGACAGTCTCTCTTATCCAGGTTGATACAGGAGCTACTGTAGCAACCCTGGCGGATGTTACGGTAATAATTTATCTACACCTAATGAGTATTTTAAGAAAAATTAAGTGTCTGAAATAATCTCTGTCAATAAATTGTCATAAAATGAGTTTTATTATCTGAGTCTTCATAATAGATCCATTCAGATGTGATAATAATTACAGGATGTTTGTATGTTCGATCAGATAGCTGACAACTTCATATGCTACAATATCAGATTTGATATTTTGAACATTGGCCAATTTTCAATGCAGGTAATATTGGCATTCCGGTGATTTGAGATGTATATGATGTTAACCAAACTAGTGGAACCTTCTGAGTACTTCATGAGGAAAACACTTGCCCTCTCTGATACATCTGTCAAATACAGTACAAAGAAAGCACTTTTCATACACTATTTAAAAGATTTTTACAATTGTGCATGTAACATGGAGGCAACTATCATTTTAGGAGAAGAGTACCTATTTGGGCTTTAGGGAACCACTGAAGTTGCAGATTTAAAATTTTGGAAATGATCTATAAATAAGTAATTGTACATGTTTCAATAGCTTACAGAATGAGTTTAGCATTTTTATTTTCATTTGATAATGATAAGCTAATGTAGTTTTAATGCTAATTTTTCAATGTTCAATGTATTTTGCTTCCTTCAGCAAGTTCAACAGTTAACCAACCTTCAGACTCTTCAGCAAGTAAGACTGCAGCCTCTGCAGATTCAGCATGCACTAGGCAATCAGCAAGCAGAAGCTACACAAGCTGTACAGACTCTGGCTGAGGTAGCTGCTGCACAAGGAGGAGATGTAAGATAATGCCTTTTGCGTTTGCGTGTGTGTGTGTTTAGGGTGCAAGTACACATTTCCTTACAATTCTGTGAAAAAACTAAATCTCTTGCATAGGAGAGTAGAAGTGCTGGCTTGGGGTATACATAGAGAGATAGGAACAGAGTGCAAGCACAACTTCGCAAGTACATACAAATGTGGCACATGCTTATACCTCTGTTGGTATAAAAACAGATAGATAATTATGATATGATGGGATTTGGGTTTTTGTTTTGTTTGTTGTTTTTTTTTGGAGGGGGGGGGGGGGGTGATGTGACACAGCATTGCCCCTGTTATAATCATATGGTGTGTGTTTCTAAGGCAATATAGTCTAATCTCACCCCTCAAAGCCAGCCCATGTAATGTAAATGCTGTAAAAAAAAAAAAAATGAATGCAGAAAGGTAGGGCTACTGATAGAGTATGTGATGATATCCAAACTAGTGGAACCTTCTGAGTACTTCATGAGGAAAACACTTGCCCTCTCTGATACATCTGTCATATATGTGTTCAGTAGTAAAGAAATATAAAATGCCTTATTTTCTTCCCTTTCAGCCTTTTGTAGCCTTATTATTTTTACATTGTGAGTGAAAATGAAGCCCAATCCAATCTGTGAACATGTCTGATGTTTGACAGCCTCTAACATTTGCTATTAACACAGTGAGAAATAATATATATCAGGTATTTCTCAGAACGACCATTAAGAGTTGTACATATATTGTATGTCCCACAATCTGTGTATATATCAGGGCGAGTTGACTGAAGGGCAAACAGTAACCACATTGCCAGAGGGCACTCAACTTGTTCTTGCAAGCGATGGATCACTCCAAGCTGTGAATGATGGCACTGCACAAGGTAAGAACACTCAATTTGTTCTTGCTAGCGACGGATCCCTCCAAGCTTTGAATGATGGCACCGCACAAGGTAAGAATCAAGGCTGCTTTATATTCAACTTATTGTCTGTCAAGAGTCAGAAGGGTTAAAGGTAAAGAACAGTTTTGGAAACGCCCCCTCTCAAAAAATGAAATGGAAGCTCTTATTACCAATCATGTGAAAGAATATCTTTTGACCAATACGTGATGATACAAATTTTGCCGAGAAACCGCCTACTAATTGATATATTTGGTAAATTATTATATCTATTTGGACCTGATAGGTGTTGCGTAGTCCCATATACATCTTTCTGTGTACATTGCTTGTAACTTTACCAAGACTGGGCCAAATTTCCTATCAGTACACACCAATACTTAAATGCTAATTGATCAACCTTTTCTGATCGATTGAAAACTCTTCCTATATTAATGTAATCGCATGACCATAACTGGTCTTTACCTTTAAGGCCGTTCTCAATATGATTTTTGTTGCAGTTTATGCATTAAATACAACTTTGTTCTCATCTTGAAATGCTTTTTTTCCCCCTCCTTACATTATATGTACCGGTACGTGTAACTTCTTCCATACCCTTATTTTGTGACCTACTGGATCAACAAATCTCTGCACATACTCTCACTCATGACTAGTTGAGTAATTTTTTAGAGTTACCAAATGAGAAAGCTTTGTAATTTTGTTATGCTGTAAGATGATATTGAATTGGCAGTGTATATGATGTTAACCAAACTAGTGGATTCTTCTGAGTACTTCATGAAGAAAACTCTTGCCCTCTCTGATACATCTGTCAATTTTTTCAAAGTGATCAGAATTCAGAAGCAAATGATTTGACCAGCTGGATTTGGCACAATCTGCTTAAATATGACATAACATGATCCTCAAATTTGGTCCTTAATCTACATTATATTTGTCATTGCTTAAGTGAATGTTCAGTTGCATACTTAAATATTATTAATAAATCATTAAAAATATATCCTTATTGATTTTCCTATTCTTCAGGTATTGTTATCCCGGCTTCGGTGTACCAGACAGTTGTAACAGGAGATGGACAGCCCATTCAGATCGCCAATGTGAATATTGCTCAGCAGAGTGGCGGAGTAACCACTATGGCAGCTATTAAGAATGCTGTTATGCAATCCCAACCACTCTCTTCTCAAGTAGCTACTCTAGTAGTCAATGCAACATCCCATGATCAACATACATAGCACCAATCATCAGCACATCATCCTTCTCAAGGATGGTGGACTTGAGCTTTCCCACAGACCCAGGACAAGATTTCGGATTTCAGGAAAAGTTGATGCACAATAATTTGTTGTTGAGAGATTGAAGTTTGGCATTGCTCATTCATAACTATATCTTGGCCTTGTCTCATAAATACTTGTGATCAATTCAAATCAGTCGAAACTTGATATTAATAGCAAACATGTACTAAAGAAATGGGAGTTTGTAAGTCTATGATTGATTGGAGGAATTGCAATCAATCCCCATCAATTCATCTCTTTGTAAGGCAGGGCCCATACACCTAACAGATTGTCAATTGAAAATAGAAACATACAGCCAGCTGGCCTGACTTGTTAGTTTCTTTTCTTTTATCTTTTTTTTTTCTGTTTGTTTTGTTTTATGTTTTTGTTCTTTTCATTTCAGTTAGCTTTTGGGGTCGTGATATTAATATGACATCTCCTTTATTTCAAGACAATCAACAATTTTCAAATTTCTCTTGCATGCAAGAAAAGCTCTTGCTGATATTGAAAGAGAGGGTTGGGTTCTTGCATAGGAAAAATATTTGTTGAATTTTGTTCCATTTAAAGCATGTGGAGAGCTGCCAATCATTCAATGTTACAAATATTGGTGTACATTGCTTACATGAAAAACTCAAACTTGCATTTTAGGGAACCATTCACAGGAAGCATGGACAGAATGTAAAAGTATGTTTTGATGTTGAGAATATATAATTAATGTCCTTTTCGTAACATGCACTCCTCTTTACTTCAAATTTTGGTTGCCAACATGGTGAGCTGGTTGTATAGCACACAATATTCAACTCATTCCAATATCAGTATATGTTTTGCGAAATTTGTAATTTTCCATCCAGGCCACAAATGGAAGTTTTTTTAGGGTGTCTGGTAGGATGTCCAATAGCATCATGTGAACACACAAACTGTGTTTTCATGCCCATACATGTCTATTGTTGAGGGTGCAGTCACTATTCTTATTATTTTTTTTCTATCATCAGGGTTGGGATAAAACTCTATTCTCCCTACTTGATCAGGTTGTATTCTGAATGCACCTTGTTTATAATGCACAACAAACACTTTGTCACAATGTATGTGCATGTTAAAGCAAATGAATGCATGGGGAAAAGGTTTCTTTTAACCCCCCCCCCCCCCCCCCCATTTTTTCCATGATAGGTAGAACAGTAAGACCCGAGAATCTTACTAAAATGGACATATCCATTATCAAGCATGGCATGAATTCCCTTTGAATTTCTTGTCGTTATCATTTTTGTGGTATTATTGTTGAAAGAGGGGAATTTGGTCAGCAAGTATAGAGTTAATTGTTCATTTTGTTAGACTTGCATTTGGCTACTTACATGTGAAGTTCTTCTACCTCACTTGTTTGCATGTATGTAAGATTCTGATTGAAATTCAACAGTACTATGGGCTGTTCAACTCAATGCTCACCAAAGGGCATTGTACACTTCATGTAGTAGCCTATAGCAAAGGTGACAGGGAACAAGCAATCTTTCTAAATGGATACCCATGTTTAAGATTGAAATTTTAAACCATAGTTTTATTTTTTTGTTCATCCTGCCCATTTGTCAAAAATATAGAATGTTTATAACACTCTTCCCATTTTCAGGTTTCTTCTCATAACGGATTCTAGTTTGGTATGATTTTTGTCAATTCATGTTTTAGACCAGGCGCGTAGCCAGGGGGGGGGGGGCGGTGGGGGCGGTCGCCCCCCCCCCAAAAAAAACGCCGGCCAAAAAAAAAAAAGAGAGAGAAAGAGAAGGAAAAAAGTAAGAGGACGTAGGAAGAAAAAGGGAAAGGAGTCGAGAACAAAATAATTTATTTATATAATTTAATGAAACGTCAAAGCTTCCGCGCTTTGCGCGGAACAGGGCAAATTGAGTTCAATTTAAGGATTAAGAGTAAAAAACGGAACGAAGAATCGTCTTCTTTCTCTAATAATTTAATGAAACGTCAAAGCTTCCGCGCTTCGAAAGAGGGGGACTAATACAGATAAGGATTAAGGGTCAAGAAAGGTACAACGAATCGTCTTCTTTGTGAGGGGGACTGAATACAGATAAGGATTAAGGGTCGAGAAAGGTACAACGAATCGTCTCCTTTGTCTAATAATACGTCAAAGCTTCCGCGCTATGCGCAGGAGGGGCGGACTGAATTCAGACATGGATTATGAGTCGAGAAAGGTACAACGAATCGTCTCCTTTGTCTAATAATACGTCAAAGCTTCCGCGCTTTGCGCAGTAGGAGGGGGGGGGGGCTGAATTCTCGCTACCCTAAATAGGTACGAAAATCTCGAAATTCGCGAGACGAGGTAATTTTCACTCTCTCGGGTCGTCACTACAACTTCCGGTATAGAGTCCCATCCCGCTGGCGCTAGCGCCTGTGTTCGCTGTGCAGAGTTTTCACGCACGCTAAAATCGATGCCAATCAGTGTAATTTGTACAGATTATAATATGCAATGGAAAGCTTCGGGCAGAATTAGTGACTTTAGCACAAAAGGCCGTTAAACTCTACCGTGAAAGAGAGGGTTGTGATCACGAACGCCTGCACAGGAAGCTGTAATGTCGAAAAGCTATCCCATAATGCAATGCGCGTTTTCAGGATTTTCCCCGGATCTCGGCAGAATCGCTATTTGGGGTAGCGAGAATTCAGACAAGGATTAAGAGTCGAGAACGGTACATCGAATCGTCTTCTTTCTCTAATAAATTAATGAAACGTCAAAACTTCCGCGCTTTGCGCGTGAGGGGGACTGAATACAGATAAGGATTAAGGGTCAAGAAAGGTACAACGAATCGTCTTCTTTGTCTAATAATACGTCAAAGCTTCCGCGCTATGCGCAGGAGGAGAGGACTGAATTCAGACAAGGATTAAGAGTCGAGAACGGTACATCGAATCGTCTTCTTTCTCTAATAAATTAATGAAACGTCAAAATACAGATAAGGATTAAGGGTCGAGAAAGGTACAACGAATCGTCTTCTTTGTCTAATAATACGTCAAAGCTTCCGCGCTATGCGCAGGAGGGGCGGACAGAATTCAGACAAGGATTATGAGTCGAGAAAGGTACAACGAATCGTCTTCTTTCAAAGCTTTCGCGCGGGAGGGGGGAAACTCCCCCCTCCCGGCACCCACCCCCCTAGGGAGCGCGCTCTTTAAGTGATTCGCACGCTTCGCTTCGCGTGCTCACTACCGCCCCCCCTAAAATGAAATCCTGGCTACGCGCTTGTTTTAGACATGAACATTTTTAAAGGTACTATGTCCCATTTGCAGGCCAAAAAAATGAAAAAGTTAAATTCCAACTGCATTTGAAAGATAATACTTATTTAGTACTTCCCTAAAAAAGGTGGGGCTTGAAAATGTCTTCAAGTGGGAAAATAACGACTACGGTATTAGTTGTCAAATCGACTTTAGGGCTATAGAGCCCAAAAGTGATAGTCTTGATTTTCAGACAATTGTACCGAATGGTCATACATTTTATGCTGCGCAAAGATTCAATCAGTTTAATCTTGGCCATCACAAGAAGTGGGTTATTGATGTAGACAAATGCTCATGTACGCTTTACAACTCTTTTCATGTATGTTATTACCAAAGAAGAAAAAAAGCCAGTCACTCACTCAATAGTGTCTGACAGTAAAGTCTAGCAAGTATACTGGTTTTCTTGCATAATTTGAATATGAGGACACTGCTAACGTTTAAATTTCACAGATAGGACATACATGACATATTCATAATTCCTGCAAAGTTCTACAGCATTTGAGGTTGGCTGCAAAAGGGACATAGTACCTTTAAAGCAGATTGGCATGCATCTAAAGGTTGAAATCATGCTTAATTTAAAATTTGCAACATATTCATCTATTGATTGAATTGCAATGACTTTTGATTTATTAATTTCAATTTAAACTTAAAACTTATGAAGTATATTTATTTGAGCCTTGGTAAAGTTAAGTGTAAATAACTATGAAATATGTATGATATCAGAGTTCTTTTCTATTGGTAAATTCATGATATGCCTGATCCCACTTTGTACAGGTATAGAAGTTTTAGACATTGTACAGTGCTACATGTATTGCTTTTATATGCACAGTAAAATTTGTCAAAACTCATTTTTGTGTGTGTGATTGAGTACTGTGTACATGCGTTTGTCCGTCTGAGAATGTGTACAGTGCATTCATCAGTACAAAATGTTCAGTGATAATGTAAACTAGGGCAACCAAAACTTGCCAGATGGGAGCTTGATATAAATGTTCACTTGTCCAGATATGAAGGTTGACATAAACTTGAGATCAAAGCAGTCTTTGTAGGCAAGATACGACTATAGAGAGTGTTCAATCACAATATTCATGTTTGGACAGAGATCAGAAATTTTGCCGACTGTAAGATAAAGATGGGCCAATAAATTTGGTGTTTTGGCATGCCTTACGACTTGGTTGCTCTATTGGGAGAGGTCGCGAACACTTAAAGGGATTGGATCGCCAGTTTCCATGTGCAGAAGGCCATAATTCGCTGACACCAGACTTGGTGGAAATACCATTAATGGGGGTACAAATTTCCACACAGCAAACCCATAGTCCAGTCAAGAATTACCCCCTAATCTGTCGGAGAGCTCGAGAGTCTTCGGGCAAATCAAAGCATTACATAAGGTCGAATGGTCATAAAACTAAAGGCTAACCCTGGTGATTGACAACACCTGTTATTGGGTAAACACCCGAACGGTGTCGAATTCCCCATGAGAGCCGACTACTCAGTGACTTTAAATAGCAAATTTGATGGTGATTATTAAAGGTATAGACCAGTTCAGCCCTGACCAAATGTGACCAATCACAGGCCTGAAAAATAGTCGGTGACAAAAGAATTGTCGGTGAACATGATATTAGTCTGTGAAAACCACCGACTAATTGTTTCATGAAAGGCCCCCTGGTAGTGCGATTGCATTGTGAAAGAAACGTTGTGGAATCGATCAAAAAAGGTAGATCTAGCAAGGTTCTGGTATCATCAAAATGATAAGAAATTTGGTAAAGTTGCAAGCACTGTACACAGAAAGATGTATATGGACCTACGCGATATCTATCCAGATATAACAGTTTACTAAAACTGGTCTATACTTTTAAGGATGAGGATGATGGTAATGATAGTGAAAGTGATGATAATTTACATAAATGACTGGTGTAAACCAAGAAGAAGAGCCTAAAGTTATGAGCACAATATTTTGTGTTGATCTTGACGACCAACTTTCCATCAAATGGTTCTATCACAAAGGACACATCAAAACGCCTTTTCTCATTATTATTTTGATGTTTATTATCTGCAATGATATACCATCTGAAGCAGTCATATATATCTCATATCCAATAACTGGTAATGCTACATGCATTCTAAACTCCTCATTCATTTCAGATTACAGATGACAAGATCACAGCTCTACTCCTTGTCACTCAATATTTTTGTTACATACCAGCTGTTACGACTGGAAATACACTCATTTATGCTAAATATAAATTTTGCCAATTCATTAAAGAATATATCCGAACTGAAAAATGAAATGGATGAATTATATATCAATGTAAAGCTTATAAGCCATGGATTACCATAATTTCAATTATATGCCATTTTAGTGTCTGTCAGAGGAGTATCAGCTTTCTGAAAGCATTGAAAATCAGAATTTGTCGACCTAAAAACTTGCTATCGACTTGATGACATCATCTTATGTGGAGTACGCAACTACGCATATTCACAATAATTTGCATTAATAAAGCACAGCTCATCGCCTCGGCTATACAGGTGAACCTATCGGGCCACATGTTATGTCATCACTGTAACTTCGGCAAATTCTAGGCCATTTAATATTATATTCTAAAAATCTTTGGAAAATAAATGTTTCTTTGGAAATAATGGAAATCTTTCACAATTGCTAGTGTGAATCACTTCAGAAAGAAAATAGTTAATTCTATAAACTGTGTTCCAAACAAAAGAAACACAAGATAAAAAAGTTTGTTTTTCTATAATAGATATAATTGGAATGTGACCAATCTGACTCCCAATTTAATTACAAATCATCATGGTGGATTCATGGAGGAAGCCAAATAACACAAAGTTGAGTACCATTTAGGCATGTGTGTACTTGGCAAGAAAAAACAAAGAAGAAATAACCTAAACATCAAAACAAAAATTATCTGAAAAGGAGAGCATGTACAAGATATGAAACAGCATAATTTTAGCTTTGAGCAAATAAGGAATTTGACAGATTTTCATATGATTCAGGCAAGATAATTATCTATGAATATCAGATGGGGCAGTCCTCGACAGTGTTTGAATGAAAAGATTACTTCTAAATGATTCTTCCAATAGTTTGAGAAATATATTGCCTTTAGGCATGCAGGATTACTCTACATGTATTTTCTGTAATATTACAATCATATCCTAACAATAGATGGAACAATATGCTGTGATTAGAGAAGTTTAATTTGTATCATGTTTGAATACTTAAGGATGTCCCTAATTATATTAATTATTCATCAGTTGATGTATCGCCAACTTGCCAAACACCTGCAAAACATGCAGGTTTAATTTCCTTCAGTTCAAAAATTTGAAGACAAGAAGAAGAAAAATACAATTCTTTTGCTAAAGCTAGAAAGGCATTAATGCTATATCAATTGATTGAAGTAGATGTCTATCTGGCTCTTAGCAGATCGTTTCATTCTGCTCCTGACTAAATGCTACCAAAGAGATTCAAAATATACAAAACAGGACTTACACTGTTGGCTTACGATTCAATCACACATAGCATTATTTTAAGAGTAAACATTACTATGGAAATTAAGTTGCAATTTTGCCACGATCTCAATCTGCAATACTTCACAAAAACACTATTTTTTCTTACCAATAGTCCAATACTAGTATATATCTCATTATTACCCGTATCAGACATCTGAGCAGTGGTATAACAAAATCATATTACACTCGTTTGTTATCCTAAATAGGCTAATCAGGGAATATGAGACCATATTTACCTTTCATGAAAAACCCTATAGACTTTACGGGTTAAAAAAGCATGAAATATAAGACCATATTCACCGCGCCGTATTTTGTCATTTTCATTGGGCATCTATTTATTATGCGTACGAGAACCTGCGCAGCGCACTTTGCGCGCGGTCTATTGTGACGTAATAATCACACCAAATTGGGTACACTGTTTGCAGTGTATCAAATATTTTGTCAAGCAGCTGGATGCACGGTGCTGGTTTGACAAAGTTTGTTCAGTTCTATGAGATTGTCATGTATGTATTTGCTCTAGATGTCTGATTTAGATAACAACAATATTGACTGGCTTAACTTTCGGGAGATACCACATATATTTCCCTCACAAGACCCATATTGCCCTCGTCTTTGACTCAGGGCAATATGAGTCTAGTTTGGGAAATATTATGTGGTTTCTCCCTCAAGGCCAGTCCATATTATATAATTATTTGGCTACAAGTACATGTAGTATCAAACAATCACTTGCAATACATCAATAAGGTGATACTTGTTTTGTGCAATAAATCAGATCAAGCCTGACTGATATGACCATCCAAATACGGTTCAAACTCAAGGTAACAGTGTGCAGAAGACTTTATACTTCAAGAATTCACAAATTGTCTGAACTCATTATCAAGAATTAATCAAAGAATTTATATCCAACTATGATATGACAGTTAGATGTTTGCATCATTTGTATGATCTGAATGATCATAAAACAGCATCAAGAAAACTTTCACAATATGACAATGCAGTTAATATATTTTCAAACCAAATTTTCAATCTGAAAAGTGCATGATGGACACACATAGTGAAGCATGTGCCTTAGATTCATCACATACAGTACATGTATGGTTACAATAATTACTACTTACAATAATGAGGGTAATACAACAATCCCTTTAATAATGCATCCTCATTAGGCAGTCTAAACGATACAAACTAATCAATTTCCTTTTTTTTTTTTTTTTTTTTTTGGGGGGGGGGGGGGTGGTTGTTTTCACTATTTTTTATCATATAGTTGCGACAGGGATTTTTATAATGATGTAAACTCAATAATATACAAACATGACAGAGAGTAACTATGCAAAGTATTGGCAGTCAACTACTGATTAAAAAATACCGGTGGTGAATTAATTCCGGTGGTAAATTTGATTGTCACTTGTGACTGTCAATTGCGAAAATTTTAATCACAGATCTTGGGTTATTCTCCCAACTATTTTGCATACCCTGTTACACTTGTATACACATGATTCATAGTTAGAGATTAGAAAGTAATTTATTTTTCAACACTTATGATTGGGATAACTTCAAGTTGCCATTGTAAAACATTAACTGCCATGGTACATACATTAGAGAGAGAAATCGCCATGTGCTATACTATGAAGTAGATGGATAATAGAGTGAGAAAAAAATGGGGGTGAGGAATATCTCATTGACCACCAAATGGACTTTAAATTTGATACTCTTCTTTCTTACAGCATGCATTGCTCTCACCTTTTTTAAAGGAACAAGAAATATTCAGCCACTTAAACTGTGTTTGACAACAATTTAAGGCTACACCATACAGGTGACATTTTTCAAATACCACCAAATACCTCAACCCTACATTGTATATCAGTGAGAATTATATTCACCCTGTAGACAACAATTTAGAGAACTAAATCATACATTTTCAATTTACTATTTCTCTTTGTAATTGATATAACATGACATTGTTAGTCGTTACCCTTATTTTGCTGTTTTAGAGTAGCTTTGTACATGCTTCAATACATTACATGATTTAGTAATAAATTCTCCGCAATTAACAAACAAAACAAAAATCTACATCTCTAACATTAGCAGATCATTCCTTGTTATACAGATCATTTAATAACTGAAATGCACTTACAGAATTTATTGTTACAATGTATTGCTTAAGAGTTCATTTTCAATTATACAAATTTTTATATCATTATAATGCCACTTACTATTCACACACTTAACCGGACATAAATGGGGGGGGGGGGGGATGACACAATACACTGTATCACTCTTGTAGGTTCCCTGCCATTCTAAAGGCATGCTCAGATATGACACAGCGAAACCGCAGCGTTTAGTTTTGTGATGACGTTGAGTGTAAGACGATTCACATTTCAGAATCTGATAACACAGGGATCAATGACTGTGAGCAAGTCCTTTGTTAAAAAGCATTGTGGCTTTTTTGCGGCGGTTTACAGCATTATATCTGAACAAGCCTTAATTAATGCATGTAACACAGAAATTTAAATTTGTCACTAAATACACACTTCAAACTACTTTTTCTTTATGCATATAAGACTCATCCCTTGCACTTGTAACTCTTTATCTAGATCTCTCGCGCTAATAAACACATCTTATTCCTCTCTCACACAATATGTCGATACATTTTATACCACATTAAAAATGTTGGAGACAATATCATTTCATTTGCAAAATACACCAGCAGAATGTAGACATATGTATTTGTAATGGCTCTCTAAATTTTGGTTTTGAGGGATAGGAAAATACTCTATGAAACTATATTCACGTCTGATGAGTAATACTTGTCCGTCGAGGGTTACAATGGCATGGAAGGTAATAGGAAGAGAGCCTCTACACAATCAGTCAGGAGAGGTGCCAGTTAATATCTGTGAACAAAAACATTTGATTTTGTCTATTAAAATTCCTGATTAAAAATTCTAGTCATAACTATAAATGGTGAATTTGTGCTTTAACATTCTATTCAAACTAAAACTGGAAATTTTCAGGCAAGAATATAATTGTACAGTGTGCAACAAGATTTTTTTCTTTTCTACTTTTTTCATACATTCAGGCATGTTATCAATAGCTGATAAGAGTATAAGGAAAAATGTAACATGGAATATATTGATTTCTCATATTTGACAGATAAAATTTCAACAGCATACAAAATATTGATATGAATTGGTGGGGAACAAGCATGAAGTATAATAAAGGTGCTTCACATCTTTCCAATTTTCTCTATCTTAATTGCCAAAGATGTGAAGTAGAAATGCTTGGTAAGTCTTCCAGGATATTTGTTAATTTCATGTCCCATATCTTACCAAGCATTATGGAATTCTGAACATGAATGGACATTAGAGGTATGACTTGATATCTAATCTGATCCAAGCTTCAGTAGAGATATCACCTTATTACAGACATCAAGCATGCTGAGATCTAGGATGTGATTGTTTTTAAATATATAGGCAGGGCTAGATACTAACAGGCACCCAAGACACATGGTACCCCCGACATTTTGAAGTATTTACATATGGTTCATGCATACAGGCTGTCCAAAGTTCAATCCGGATCGTCCCCCCCCCCCCCCCCCCCCCCAAAAAAAAAAAAAAAAAAAAAAAAAACACATTGGTGTGGAGCCCTGGTATAGGACAGCATGGCTTGGATTTGCCCAGCTCTGTTTTATGTGCTACATACCTGTAGTAATTAGGTTTGAATGGACCAGTCTTGTTGAGTCCTAGGTAGCCTGCTTGATCATCACTTAACTCAGTTAGGTGTGCATCAAATGATGGCAGGTGAAGGGTCGCTACATATTCATCTGATGATACAACATTTGAAAAGATTGTCAAAGTCATGCAAATTTTATACATTATAGCAGCTATGATCCTTGTTTTGTTTAGTTTTGTTATATAAAATGCAACATACTACTTTGAGCTTAAGTATTATATTGATCATATGCTATCATATTTATTATGTACCAAGCATCATAATCATCATAGCCATATAAAACTTTGGACCTTAAAGCAGTCGATTCCATATGAAGGGTTTATCACATTTCATTCATGTGAAGAATATATTTAATATTCAATAAGTTATTAATTGCTTAAATGCATGCCATATAAATTAACAATCATTTCATAAGGATAAAGAAGAAATGTATTGGAAAATCTTTCAAGAAAAGACAACAGAAAACATAAGTCTGGATTTAAGGCACTTACCAAGTTTCTTTGGGAGTAGATAGACATCTTGCTTGTATCTGCCTTGAGGTGCATTGAAGAGTTCAATGAGAGCAAGAGCCTGGGTGCAGGCTGTGATTGAAACCACAAACGATGGTACAGTGGAGCAGCTAAGGTTCACAAGACGACCCTGTCAAAGGTCAAAAAATGAAAGCCATTTATTCCCAATCAAATCAAGTACAGAATAATTCAGAACTATATCTTCAGTGGGGTAATAAAACCTTTTAACTACAAACTAGATGGAACTTCGACTGCGCGCAGTCGAAAGTGATGCCTCCGTCATAGAGCAATTTTACAAACCAAAAAGGAAGACATTTTTCAAATTCAAGTTCGGTTGTAATCCATTAACAGGTTCTCAGAATATCGTGATTACAAGCTATTTCTCATATACATGTATGACCCTCTCATCTTTGACCTCATGACCCCAAAAGGCAAGATACATACATGTCTTGAGTTTGATAGTAATCCATCCATCGGTTCTAATGATAATGCAATGCTATTTTTGCATACATAATGAGCCCCATGACCTTTGACCTTGGCCTCATGACCCCAAAATCTAATCAGTTCATTGCCTTAGCAAGATACAAACATGTCCTGAGTTTCATGGTAATCTGTCCATCTGTTCTAATGATAATGTGATCACAAGCTATTTTTGCATACATAATGAGCCCTGTGACCTATGACCTCATGACCCCAAACTCTAATCAATTCATTGGCTCTGCAAGATACATACATGACTTAAGTTTAGCAGGAATCCATCAATCAGTTCTTGAGATAACGCGATCACAAGCTATTTTTGCATACATAATGAGCCCTTTGACCTTTGACCTCGTGACCCCCAAATCTAATCAATCCATTGGCTCTGCAAGTTACATACATGACCAAAGTTTGGTAGGAATCGATCAGTCGATTCTTGAGATAACGCGATCACGAGAACGGGACGTACGGACGGACAACCCGAAAACATAATGCCTCTGGCTACTTCGTAACGGAGGCATCAAAATATGTTTTTCACAAACCACTACCACTAACAAATATCTGACTTAGTTTTGAAGGCACAAACTCTTGTAAACTGACAGTGTCTGTCTGCACAGTCAGACTATGATGACTGCAACCCATAGGCTCTGTACGTTAGCTGCTCCTGACAAGGTTATCTACACAGCCAGAGTACAGAGCTAGACTTGGCTCAAGGCTGTAGGAATTATGTCAAATCAGAGTCTGTGTTTGAAGTCTACCTTTGACTTGCCTAAGGCTCCCCCCCCCCCCAAAAAAAATGAACAATCATGATTTCATTTCTTTATATTTAAGGAAGAACTTACCTCAGCCAGAAGAAGGATTCTTTTACCGTCAGGCCAGATAACATGATCTACCTGATGACGTACTCTCTCCCATACCAACTCAGGTGTACGTAGACTTTCCTGTTAATAAAGACAAAGAGCAACAAATTATCAAGTACCGGTTAGAACATGACTTATTGTAACAAGTTCTTTATCATGTAGAATATTTATCAACGGTAAATATTACATACTAATGCTTTGAAGGGCACACAACTGTGTTATTACAAGGGTTGACATTATAACCCTTTTTGCCCTTTTAGTTTCAAATTTGATAAGTGATATAATAAAGAGTATCTTTCATATCTCTACACAATTCATCACAATTTTCATGAAGGCTGAGTTTTGTTACGACAGAAAGTCGTACAAGGCAGCTGGCCTTAGCAGATTGAAAAAATTGTTTTCCTATATCATAATATGGATCCATCATTTAAGTCTACCAATCAGAAATTTGTTAGAAAATAATTGTTATCATATCAAAATCTGCAAGAGACAATTTAGTCTTCCATGGTGTGTAACAGTAGATCTCATACCAGAGTAAAATGGACTTTATCTTATTATCAGCTCCATCCTAATGGAATGAGGATAATGCAATCATTTAACTAGTTTGCTTGAATTCTCACTTACCACATCAATCTCTGTGTTAGAGTGTCCCATGTTACACACAATACAAGCATTCTTGAGTCTGTCAAGGTGATGTCTCTGAACAACATTCTTGTTACCTAAAGAGAGAGAAGAAAAAAAATCACTCAATTAATTTATTGTAAGTTTAATATTTATTTACAACAGCACTTCAAACATGTAATCAAAATATGTTCTATCTACAAGTTTTGAGTGTGTGTCTGGTCATCTTGGGCAAAGATCGAATTGGAAACTTCCATACAACAATCAAGGGGTTGGTCTATCAAGCTGTAGAGCACTCTGAGCTTGTTTCAATGGCACTGCCAATGATGAAAATTGTGTTTCACAAGATTCTACAGAGTAAATTGTTTCTTTTAAATCGTTAATGAAAACCTTCATAAATCATATTCTGTTTAACTTTTATTTACATGAGCTCTGCTATCCTCATTCTTACCTGTGCATGTAATAAGAATATCTACATTCTTCAGGACCTCCTCTAGTCTAACTACTCTGAAGCCATCCATACTAAAAGAAAAAACAAACAAACAAACACTAGTTAAGTATACTTATATAACCACTTTCCACATATCCATTGCTCCCAACAGAATGAAAAATGGTGGATTAAAGATACTATGTCCCTTTTGCAGCCAACATCAAATTCTGTAGAACTTTGCAGGAATTCTCGCTACCCTAAATAGGTACGAAAATCTCGAAATTCGCGAGACGAGGTAATTTTCACTCTCTCGGGTCGTCACTACAACTTCCGGTATAGAGTCCCATCCCGCTGGCGCTAGCACCTGTGTTCGCTGTGCAGAGTTTTCACGCACGCTAAAATCGATGCCAATCAGTGTAATTGGTACAGATTATAATATGCAATGGAAAGCTTCGGGCAGAATTAGTGACTTTAGCACAAAAGGCCGTTAAACTCTACCGTGAAAGAGAGGGTTGTGATCACGAACGCCTGAACAGGAAGCTGTAATGTCGAAAAGCTATCCCATAATGCAATGCGGATTTCAGGATTTTCCCCGGATCTCGGCAGAATCGCTATTTGGGGTAGCGAGAATTATGAATATATCATGTATGCCCTATCTGTGAAATTTAAACGTTAGCAGTGTCCTAATATTCAAATTATGCAAGGAAACCCGTTTACTTGCTAGACTTCACTGTCAGACACTATTGAGTGACTGACTGGCTTTTTCATCTTTGGTAATAACATATATAAAATGAGCTGTAAAGGGTACCTGAGCATTTGTCTACATCAATAACCCAATTCTTGTAATGGCCAAAATTAAATCGATTCAATCTATGCGCAGCATAAAACGTCGACCATTCGGTACAATGGTCTGAAAAATCACACTATTACTTATTGGCTCTATAGCTCCTAAGTCAATTCGACAACTAAAAGTCGTTATTTTCGGACTTAAAGACATTTTCAAGCCCCCTTATATTTAGGGAAGTTCTAAATTAGTATTGTCCTTCAAATGCCGTTGGAATTTAACCTTTTCATTTTTTGGCCTGCAAATGGGACATCGTACCTTTAAGACAAATGAAGTTGTGAAACAGGAGAGACAGAAGATGGTGGGTGGGAAGATATAAAACTTGGATATGATCAACTTAAAAATCATGTTCCAATTCAAAATCTCATTCTAATGAAAATAATCCCAGACTCTCCTTGACAACACATGCATAACAAGGAGTTAATGCCAACTGGTGATTCATAGAACACCATATGAAATAATATCAAGAAATATTAAAACATTAATCATATCCTCCATCAGATCCATTTCATTGCAAGTATCAAAGTTTGATCACCTCAAAGTGGGAGGAAAACAGATGTACCATCAAGGGAATCAGAGTACACTTGATATGCAATGTACTTACGCAGCCTGCAATGCGCAGATGGGGTCAATCTCAGTCACACTGACGATGGATCCAAGACCCTTGAGGGCAGCACAGCATCCTTTGCCAACCTCTCCGTAGCCACAAACCACTACCTGTTTACCACCAAACATGGTGTCAGTAGTCCTCTTCAATGCATCCAAGATGGATTCACGGCAGCAGTACAGATTGTCAAATTTGACCTGCATGGGATAACCCACATTCGATGTAAACACTCAAATTTACTTTGATACGAAATAAGAAAAACTATATTTTCTCCTTATAGTTCCATACATAACACAAAATTAAAGGAAGCATCTTTGGACATCATCTTTGCAATGTAGCAGTGTATAAAAGTAATAAAAAATGATTATTTTAATTAGCTATACTTAAAAAATATGTAGTGATTGAAATTTTTAGATTATGTAATGAGTTATGACCATTTTTACCTCAATAACTTTGTAAAGTTATAGCCAACATAAATGAAATATCTGTATTAAGTTATTACACACATTAGTATGTGCAACTGGATAACTAACCAACTCATTAGCACAACATTGGGTGTGCCAGAAACTTTAAATGTGACATGATGAAACCTATAGAGATTCAGGTAAATCAAGCTGCAAAATAGGTCAATTTCATCATGGTATACTCAGAAGAACGTTAGATTTGATCACTTCTATGAAATTCAATTATTTACCTTTATTTCAGCATATTATGAATATAAAAGTGTACAATTTGATAAACTCTTTTGAATCAGAGACATCACTTGGGAGTAAATACTTTAACAAGTTCATAAATCGATGCTTATTAGAGAAATAAATCCTTGTTGAAAAAAAAATCATCTAGCTCTCTATTTTCTTCTCTTTTCCGTAGACATGTGAAGTGAAAAGTTCATGGTTAGTCAATACTCATGGGATGTGTGTGGCTTGCAAAAGGGAAGTGATTCAACCCACTATTACGGGTGCCCTTTCCACCTCATGGATTTCTTTTCATCACAACCTCAAACACCCCCTCATAAATTCTTGCCTCCCTCCCATATTGGCACCTTCCTTTCATTCTGTTTCCTCCCCTAAGACGTATTTCCATTGCCCTACTTCCCTCTCTCTTTCTCTTATCATCTCTCTGTGGACCAGACATTATCTATCTTTTTTGCTATTTATTATTATTTTTTGTTCTCTTTTTTTTCTTTATGTGCTATTTATTATTATTCATTATCTGTCCATCACCATCTCTCTTTCCCACTTTTTACCTTCCTCCCCCTTCTAACACACACATGCACACACGCACACGCACACACACACACTCTCTCTCTGATTTGTAATAATGTATAAACATAATTTGTGATTGTTTCTTTTATAGGACTTTGGATTTAGGTAGTAACTTTATCAGTCAATAGAAGATGACAAGAGAAGCATTGCATTTGAGTAGACCCAACCTTGGCATGACTAACTCTAACTCAAAGCAAAATAGTGCACTTCCTGACAACAGAAACTTGACTCATAAATACTTCTACCCTGGAGATTTCTGGCCCTCAATACAAGCCATATCATTGAAATTGACAAGTTAAAGAGACCAACCGGATCCAGGCCTCAATCCATAAAAAGATAAACACTTTATGTGTGATTTTTCAAAGATAATGTATGCATCTCATGGTACCGTGAATCCTGTATACATAACCTTTCAAATGAGACAAATTAAGCAGTCTTTATGAGAAGGTGGTCATTCTGTACAAATGTTTGTAGTAGAGGTTTCAATGAGAAAAGGTAACAAAAAGTTTGATCTTTATAGACAGCAGGTCTTCCTCTACAGGTGATTGCTAAGGTAGGTTTCACTGTATCAACATTTCAGTAATCATTTCTACTTGTGTGATTATGTATACAAAATCACCCCCAAAATGCAATTATTTGCTTCACCATGGCAGCTCTTACTAACGCACAGCATTTCATCATAGTTTCTGGATGGATGCTGAATGGAACTATCATTTAATGGTTCAAATTATCTCTAGGATAACTCCAGACCATCTGAACACCTGAAAAACAAAGAGAACCACCTGTTGTTACTGTCATATTAGCTGAACATACCTTAGTGACAGAGTCATTGACATTCATAGCTGGTATGCTAAGCTTTCCTGACTTGGAGAGTTGATAAAGACGGTGAACTCCTGTTACAGATTCTTCTACGATTCCTTTGACTAGCTTGAAGGTCTCTGCACACTTCTTGAGCATACGGTGCGTGGCGTCTCCTCCATCATCAAGGATCTAGCAGAGAGAAGAGAAGAGAGAGGAGCAAACCTTGACAAATGCCCAGGATTGTGTACTTTATAATTAGCAACTAGAGTTCGAAGTTGTCAAACAAACTTCCAATGTCCTTGCCTATTGAATAACCTTAACATCTTTAGAATATAGATATGCTTAGCATGAAAATTCTCTAATGTCATGGGTAAAATTTATACCAAAATTCAAATCCATACAATATTGAAGATACTCTTGACTAATTGAGAGAAATAAAATGAAAGAATCATGAATTTAGAAATACGATTCAGTTAATTCTTTTAAGTTCCGATGTAGTAAAAGCTAACAAATTCCCTACAAAGTAATAGTGCTTAATGGTGATTGACAACAATACTGATTATTTTTGAAAAGCATAAATGACAACAAATTAATCATATCCCACCAACCCACCCACCATGTTTGGTTGCCATCCATCAGCCAGAATGCATTTTTCAATACACCACCAGAAGTCTTCCTCTGTCTCTCCACGCCATGCAAAGACAGGGAAACCAGCTTCAGCTAGAGCAGCAGCAACCTCATTTTGGGTAGAGTAGATGTTACAAGCAGACCAGCGGATACTTGCTCCAAGGGCTGACAGCGTCTCAATCAAAACCTACACGCAAACAAAAATGGGCAAATAAATAATTGTACAAATGTACAAATTCATTGAACTTATAGTCGAAAAACAGAATTTAAGAAAAACACAAACAAACAGAGTTTAACATTTTGCTGCCATACTACAGGTACATACATCTATGTAGTTGTGAACTCATTTCTAAACCCATTTACATTGGATTGAATTACAGTTAACTCCCAGAAACATAAACAAACTAGATGGAATTCGACTGCATGCAGTCGAAAATGATGCCTCCGTCATAGAGCAATTTTACAAACCAAAGAAATTTTTCAAATTCAAGTTCAATTGTAATCCAAGAACATGGTTCTCAGAATATCGTGATTACAAGCAATTATTCATATACCTCATGACCCTAAAATCTACTCAGTTCATTGGCTCTGCAAGATGTCCTGAGTTTAATAGTAATCTCCATCTGTCAGTTCTAATGAGAATGCGTTCACAAGCTATTTTAGCATACATAATGAGCCCATGACCTTTGACCTTATGAACCAAGAATCTACTCAGTTCATTGGCTCTGCAAGATACATAAATGATCTAAGTTTGGCAGGAATCCATCAATCTGTTCTAATGATAATACGATCACAAGCTATTTCTGCATACATAATGAGCTGCATGACATTTGACCTTGACCTCATGATCCCAAAATCAAATCAGTTCATCAGCTCTGCAAGTAACATACATGACCTAAGTTTGGCAGGAATCCATCAATCGGTTCTTGAGATAACGCGCTCACGAGCTGTTTTTGCATACATAATGAGTCCAGTGACCTTTGACCTCGTGACCCCAAAATCTAATCAGTTCATTGGCTCTGCAAGATACATACATGACCAAAGTTTGGCAGGAATCAATCAATCGATTCTCCAGATAACGTGTACGTTAGCTGTTTTTGCATACATAATGAGCCCTGTGACCTTTGACCTCATGACCCCAAAATCTAATCAGTTCATTGGCTCTGCAAGTAACATACATGACCTAAGTTTGGCAGGAATCCATCAATTGGTTCTTGAGATAACGCGATCACGAGCTGTTTTTGCATACATAATGTGCGCTGTGACCTTTGAACTATGACCTCGTGACCCCAAAATCTAATCAGTTCATTGGCTCTGCAAGTAACATACATGACCTAAGTTTGGCAGGAATCCATCAATCGGTTCTTCAGATAACGTGTACGTTAGCTGTTTTTGCATACATAATGAGCCCTTTGACCTTTGACCTCATAACCCCAAAATCTAATCAGTTCATTGGCTCTGCAAGTAACATACATGACCTAAGTTTGGCAGGAATCCATCAATTGGTTCTTGAGATAACGCGATCACGAGCTTTTTTTGCATACATAATGAGTCCTGTGACCTTTGACCTTTGACCTCGTGACCTCAAAATCTAATCAGTTCATTGGCTCTGCAAGATACATACATGACCAAAGTTTGGCAGGGATCCATCAATCGGTTCTTCAGATAACGGGATCACGAGAACGGGACGTACGTACAGACGTACGGACGGACGGACAACCCGAAAACATAATGCCCTCCGGCTACTTCGTAACGGAGGCATAAAAATAATTTCATGACTATTTGTACATAGTTAAATAATATATATTTTTGTTATCAAGTAGCATACTCTTTAACAATTATTTAGGGTTGGACTGCAATTTGACTGAAGGAGATTTGTTACAAAGTTTATGATAAATTTGGTCAGAAATCTTTTTTTCTTAGTTACCATATTAAAGAGATTTAAAGCTACTATGATATTGTAGAGACTAGAGAAGTCCTTCAGTATTAAAAAACTGGCAGTAATTTTGCTAATGCTTGAGCATTATGCTACTTTCTTACCGAGGTCAGCTCATGTCACTTCTTTTGAATCATTAAGTAATTAAGGATGCCTTTACTCAGACCTAATCAAGAGAGGTGCAGTTGACTACAAACATTTAGCTTTCATGGCTACCACCACCTCAATAAGCATAACTGACCCTTTAATTCCTCTACATGTACATAAAAACTAAACCTACATGTACAATCCATGTTTACCATCATGTTATCCACATTAGGATTATAATTGCAAGGATTATTAGATTTGGAATCAGTCTAAGCTAACATACTCTGCAGTATAGTGGTTGCAGTAGGTTTTGATGCATGATAAAAATAACCACATTGTGTCTGGTTTGAGTAGCATGTGAATGTGTGGGCTAAAATGAATGTGCATACTTCAGAAAGAACAACACATGTACATGAAACCCCTATGCTCCCCTTGCTGATTCAATTGTTCATGAAACAGTAACTCATGCTGTATGGGTGATTCATTACGGAATCTGTCTAGTATCCCAGATAAACATGTATTTATAAACATTCAAAATCAACCCATTTTAAAAAACTCTTTAAAAAAAATCACTAATAAAAACAAGCTTTGAAACATGCACTTTAAAAAAATCCATACTTCTAAAAAAAACATTGCCCCACTACATTTCAAACATCAAATGAAGCTAATACAAATTTGACACCTCTGATAAGTGATAATCTCATTATTCTCACAATGAAATCACCTGTTTGATGGGAAATGGTGGTACTGTATTCACTTCCATGTCTTCCTCACAAAACAGGCTTAGACTGGAGTCCAAATAACCATTATTCACTGATTTGGTTCACATCATCTGTTTGGAGCCAGAAAGGCATTAACTCTATGTAAAACATGTGAGATGGCACCATTTGGCTTTGAATGGACGATATATGCCTGTACAAGGTGTACACACGTTCATCTACTTGAGTGTTCAGTGCTGTACTAGTCACTACACTGTACACACGTTCATCTACTTGAGTGTTCAGTGCTGTACTAGTCACTACACTGTACACACGTTCATCTACTTGAGTGTTCAGTGCTGTACTAGTCACTACACTGTACACACGTTCATCTACTTGAGTGTACAGTGCTGTACTAGTCACTACACTGTACACACGTTCATCTACTTGAGTGTACAGTGCTGTACTAGTCACTACACTGTACACACGTTTATCTACTTGAGTGTACAGTGCTGTACTAGTCACTACACTGTACACACGTTCATCTACTTGAGTGTTCAGTGCTGTACTAGTCACTACACTGTACACACGTTTATCTACTTGAGTGTACAGTGCTGTACTAGTCACTACACTGTACACACGTTCATCTACTTGAGTGTACAGTGCTGTACTAGTCACTACACTGTACACACGTTCATCTACTTGAGTGTACAGTGCTGTACTAGTCACTACACTCATCATGAGAAGGTCTAGTGACCCTCTAACATAATTATGCCGTTAGATAAATACAAACGATACACATGTATGTACTCTTCTACTAACGATACATGTCATACGTCTTTATACTTAATTTTAAACAGTCCAAGTGTATGTAATCTTTTTTTTTTCATTAGAAGTTGCATTTTTGTGCATGGGCATATCTAATTCATTTCAACTTTAATATATCAATTAGTATTGGGCCTTTTTATTTTAGTAGCAGAAGAGTTGGGGATATCATATTAGACCTGCTTTGCATCATTTAAAATACAACAATAATTCTAGTAATATTAATACTCAATGAAATATTTTTGTGACTAGGTTTTTCTATCTACAATATACAGGTTTAATACTATCTAATCTTAAAGGGATCAGGTAACTTTGTCTCAGATTCTGAAACAAAATTCAAGATATTTATGATTGGAAATCAAAACCAAATTTTGCGTTTGTCTAACGGTTTTCATAACACTACAGTCTATTGGGAAAAACGATAATGGTAATACCGGTCACTCAATTTTGTAATACTTTTTTGAGGAACTTCTTGATCATTTTGAAGAGCAATTTTTGTAGGGCTTCAATATTACACCATATCACAGACACTGATAACATGTATGGCCGTGTATCTCAGATTTAACATTGTTAAACGATCCCTTTAATAAATTTCTAGGAATTATTTGTAATTTTCTTCCATGAGTATGAAGTTGGATTTCATATTCCCTTTTTAAATTCTAAAATATTGTATTAAAATATTATATGCCACCTATAAAAAAGCTTAACAATTTATGTTTTATCTGTTACAATTGTATGTACACACAGCAAAGCTATACTACTACCATTAATCTAGATGTTCCCTACACTGATTCAATTTAGCTGCATATGGTCAATCAACAGTTCAGCAGTTCATAGGTCCCAAGAATAATACACATATCCCGACAGCAAATTGAAATGCAATCTAATACAGCTCTGCTAGAGGATGAATAATAATCCACACATAGCTCACATTTCAAACATTTGATAATCTTTAGAGAACTGTATACGATAATAGCTTGCACAAGGATTATTAAAAGAGACATTGAGAGCAAAGCAAGCTCAATGACAGGTTCAAATCCAATGTATCAAATGGGAATCAATTAGTTTGTACAGTGCTGCATAGATCAAAGAATTTATGATTAATATTCATTCCTATTTTAATTATAAATTATTATAATCATAATCTTTAAGGAGTGTTTATTCCAAACCACAACTTTCCAAGAATGGCTAAGCATTCAAGTCATATTGATTCCCCCTATATATGAGTCATTTGGTGTGTACCATAAAAGAGTTTGCATCAAAAGTAAATATAGGCTGACAAACAGGTAAAGACATATAAATGCACTTTAAGCTAGACAAAAAATATAGATAATAAGTTGACACAGTTCACATCTGTACCACCCGGTATCATAAAACACTTGAACTGGTACCCTAAATACAGCATGTTTGTCTACCTTAACCAATATTTGAAAGTCAATTTCAAATATTAACTAAAAAGGAAATATAGATATTAAACTCTACGTATACAATAGTAAATGTGCATTTAACGATTCACTATGATACACTTGGAACAGAGACAAAAATAATTTTAGTTTAAATTGCTCACATAAAACAATTAGCTATTGGCTTATTTCCTAAGGGATATCTAACACTGTATTCAGTAGAGTCAATCAATGACTCTATAGTTGATTGCAATTACATTACAACAATATTGTAAAATGTAGATGTGTAAATATTAAATGATACTTTATAAGAATTTTCATTAACACCATACAGGCTTGATTACAGCAGTAAAATGCATTAAAATGCTACAGGAAAAAAGAAGAAAAAGAATGCCAGGTGGGGTCGGGGAGGGGTAAAAAAAAAAAGCTTTACGCAACAAAGGTCCCTACATGTACTTTCATCAAACCAGTCTTAGTGGCCACTTCTCTATAGGGGACATGGTCACCTATATTGCCCCCTCCTAGAAAAAATATGTGTTAAACTACCTCTCTAGAAAGGCCACTGTCTAAAGTGACAACTTTTGGCGTTTCCCTTGGGGTGGCCAATACCGTAACAGACAGGTTTGACTTTGACCATAGTCAAAACCACTTCACTAATTGGTGTAAGCAAACAGGAAAAGGTAATAAAGAAGAGTATTAAGTATAAGGTTATTTGAATAATATGAAAGATTAAACACAGACCCCACAACTGCTTCATGAGTTCAACCTTTTTGCCATAGGGTCATCTTACATCATCACCCTTCCCTACATAGACTGACGATCTCTGACCATTCGCACCTCACTCTCAATCTAACTTTTCATACAAATTAAAAGTGGTGTTTATAACACACTTCATTGTCTTTAATACAACATGTGCTTTCGACACAGCTATTATCCTCTAATTAAAATATGTAGAAGATTGACATAGACAACTTATTTATTATTGATTTGCTGTCATGCTGTACTCATTCAGTACTCTCCCATTTTCATTTTCAAATTTTATGCCTACTGATTTATATTCACTTCTCTATAATCATAGTACTAGATTGTTTATGAAAAAAAGGTTTGCAAAATACCACAAATGATCACATAATAATTCAACAATCTTAGTAAACAAAGTCATAAGCTGTATACATAAAAGAAACAATTGGCAACTCTGAAATGAATTTTTCTATCCACTCCATTTAAAAAAGATGACTTCTCCAGGGGCGGTATTCTGAAAGCTCACTTGGTGCTCAATTAGCTAATTGGTATTCGGAAAGGCTACTTAAAGGGGAAGTCCTAATAACTTAACAGAATAGATTTGTTTCATACAGAGATTGTATAGAAACATACATGCAATACTTATATTTAGGGTGCAATGTGCATGTATAATTGAAGATTTTCAAAACACAACTTGTTATCAGGGTGAATTAATCCTCATTACCAAGTCCCTTGGAGAGGACTCAAATCCATTGGTCCCATGGTTGCTTACTTAAAAGCTTACACATAATTTCTCAGTAGTCAGGTACAAGAAACAAACAAACAAATAGCACCAGGCCCTGGAATAGAGATAGAACGAGATGCTTACCGCAGCTTGAGCTGTGATATGGGTACATCCAATGATCTTTGCTCCTTTGAGAGGCTTCTCACTAGCTACTTTACTTCTCAGCAGCATTAGACCAGGCATTTCTGAAACATAGAATGTAGCAGAGATCTTCTTTATAGCCAGATAATACCCAAGTATCTAACATCAACATCATATCTGACCATTACATTTGGTTATTCTTATCATGTTAATACTACATGTACATCCGTTTCAGGAGAAGAGGGAATGGGAGATTGCCATTCACTAATTTTGAATATCAAATCATCTTTGTTTAAATTACTTTTTAAAATACACTCTCTACAATCTTACATGTGGACAATCCTTACTATGTAATCATTGCGTTTCCTTTTCAATAAGTACTGTTTCCTTTCTGGAATGATTACTTTTCATTTTTCCAATAATTTACTTGACAATGTGCATCTAGAAATGATTCTAAATGAATTCATTCCCTAAACTTAATATACACATCACTGTATCAACTGATTTATCTGCAAAGGTTACAGTACACATTGATTCCAAGATTTTGTGATCAAATTGCTAGAGTTCATGTGTGGAATACCATACCTTGCTCTGCTATCTGTATCTCACGCCGCCCAAACGCAGACTTCTTGATGTTCTTGACACAGAAGTCGCTTGACCCTTTCGAGTTTTTCTATACAGAGAAATAAAAATGCGAACAAATGTACACAGGCAAATATCTCTAAAGGATTACATCGATGATGGATTCTATATCGTGTTTTCTTAGTTGTATTCCAAACTCAAAATTCATTTATTAAGAAATATAGATGTATTACAAATAATTGATCATTGCGTTTTTATTGGAAAAGGTAATATACATGTACATGATGAAAATGTTGGAGCTTTATTCTTTAAAAAGGGTCATTTGCAAACAAATACATTAAGATACATGTTGTCTGTCTTTTTTTACAGAATAACAAAATCTATATGTAGTTTTTGGCCTTCACAAATTGCACTCTCCGATTATTCAATATATTTCTTATCTCCACAGCATTTTCAGGTATTACAACAAACATGTTACTTATAACCAGACAATGCACAAATATCTTATTTCCTTCATTTTAGGAAAATATATTTGACAAAAGTCAGAATGTACTTCGATTAATATGTTAACCTTAATTTAACTTAAATCAAGTTCAAGGACATCTGTTATTATCCATAATCAAATGGGGTCGTGGTTAACAGCATCCGCTCATGTTGCCATAGCAATCAAACTACTGTACCTGTTCTTTCTGCCTTGGTAAGACTTCATCTTCATCTTCAGAGTAGCTGGAATAGGACCCTGATGTGTTACTGTCTGTTGAGGACTGGGACAGTGATCTAGAACGCCTCTTGTAACGTCTCCCTGCTGGTGCAGATTGTGGGGGTCCAGTTTGGAAGGTTATTTTCTGTATTCATGGGAAAATTTTAAAAAATATATATTTTAATTTACTTAGTTTACATTTGATGTGTGATCTTTCATTTACCAATTTTGAATAAGAAATAAATATCTATTCGATATGTGCATTTCATATTATGATTGCATTTGATCTCATCAAACTTCAAGGGGATATACAGATTTATATTCCTATTTCATCATTGTCTGGACCAAATTATTAAGGGCTTTTGTTTTGTTGTGTTTTTATTTCTTCTTTGCATCGACTCACAGCTATATGTACATACAAGTACTGTCCTTCTCCAAACATGCTAAATTTGTACAGGTAGCATGTATGTATGCTCCATAAACCAAACATTGCATGCTTTTCTAGCCCTTCACACAGAGGAAGATCACTAAAACCAAACTTATTTAAAAAGTACATGTGCATGTACAATTTAATTGACAGATGGTGCACTACCATTTGAAATACAAGGAGAAGAACCCACATGCAATGCACTTGTACCCTACTTCACAGTCAGGGAACTCATTTCTTATTCCTGACAATGGGTTAGATCAATTTACTATAGAAGTGTGCATACATGCTAAAGCCTTGGTTGAGGGATTTGTCCAGGATTTGTAGAGATATTCTCACATTACCCTTCCTTCCTCCATGCTATACCTTTTCCTGCATGTTTGTAATTGCTTCCCCTTCTCTTGTTTTATCTTCTTGCTCTAAGATCTATAACAAGGAAATCAATAAGATTCTTCTTCTCCTATCAGTCCTCTAACCCTACCCCCAAAGAAAAAAAATTATCTCTCTCTCTCATCTTTATCTCTCTCTTTATATACATTGTATATAATATCCACTCTTCTCCCTTCCTTTCTCCATCTCTCCCTACAAACATATAAGTACGGTTTAGTTTCCATTGTATGTCCTTCATGAACATACAATGTGCAGTACATATTTAATGATAACAACTGAATTATTCATACCTCTTGTAAATTTGATGGGATTTTTCACTTTTGTCTTTAGTCACATGACTCTCATCAATTTCATTTTAATGCATGCAGGGCAGAAACAAGTGGTGCATGAGCACAACTCACCAAAGAAAAAATTAGAAACCCATGGTTTCTCTTGGGTTTTTCCAATTTTTGTTCGATTTCATTCAAACTTTCCCCAAGTCTGCTTCTCTGATTTTTCTGCTTTCTTCTAGAGTAGTTTGCTATCAAGGTTTGATTTCACTTGAATGCTATAGCAACTCAGTAAAAGGTACTGAATATTCAAAGTTAAAAGCAAAGTACAGTGAGCATCATACAATTACACACAGACACATGATGAAGAAAGCTTTCATCAAGGACATCAATGTTCATATTCATCAACATATTCAAAGTCCGTGATTACCAGACAATGGCTTTGAATAGTAGGGATTCCTAGAGTAATACATCACGTGTGTGAAAACATGCAAACTCCTTGGCAGTTAATTGGCATCAGGCTCAGCTGAGCATGACGATGAAGACTAATTTCTTTGAAAATATCATCTGGCTCTTTTATTTTGGCCAATGTGCATAATATGTCCCATGAGGCTAAGTAATGAACAAAGGATGTAATGAATCAACCTCTGGGCTTCATTTGTTAATGGGTGATATTAACATTGAGCATTAGATCCATTTAAATTAATGTTGCAATTACGTCATCTTTTTATCTATCCCTACCATATTTGATAACTGCTACTGGAAAGAAATGGTTAAACTTAAAATTGTACTCGGTAAAATGTTTTTTTTTTGCAGAGTTTGAACAGGATTCCAGGAACACATAAATGCCTCAAATGATTGTGTCAATGAGTGACAATATGCCTTGAATGTTGGCACATTGTGTGAGAGAGATTTGAATGTATCCAAATCAGTGCAAGTACATAATATTTGTCAACAATCAGTAAACTTTATTCCTTTTGATTGAAGCCCATACTAAAAAAGCTGAAGCCAAAAAAAATAATTTTGAAAGATGTATTTACATGCACATGTATCAATCGTGAATATTGTCTTTTAAAATATCAGGCAAAAATAAAGAGACAGCCAAGGGGGAGATGGAAAAGGAGGAGGAAACGGTTGAGAGCTAAAGATGAAGTAAAATTTGACAAAAATTAAAAGTACCCTCATCAAGTCTCAAACGCAGTTGAATAAGAAATGCAGGGGGAAAATATGGATACAACATGGACCTCAGAACTTTAACAAAGTTCTAAAAAGTAAGCATTTCAAGTTGGATTTACTTAGACTGACCTTTCCTTCTTCAGTTTCTCCCACCTCTCCCAGCTTCCCACTATCAGCTCCTTCTAAATGTACCTGCACTTTGGTGGCTGCTCCATTAGCACACAACTTATTCTTCTCCTCTTGAGAAACCCCACTGGTTGGTTCCATGGCAGACATAATTACAACATACACTTGATATCAGACACACACACTCACACGCTTTCCTCCTCTCTATCTCGGTAATCAATGGCAATCTCGGGAGCTCAATGAACAGACTACGCTAAGCAGAGCAGCTTGTGAAAGGATGCAGCACGCAGGAAGAGAGAGAGATGGTGAATGCCAGCCAGACAGCCAGCCAGCCAGCCAGCGAGCCCCCTGCCCGACTAGGAAGGTGGGAGGTAGGGGGGGATTTATCAAGCAGGAAGTGAACAACACCAGATGATGAAATCACAAAGTGTCAGCAGGCAAACGAGCAGACAAACTCATGTGAACCAGTTCCATGATGAGAAACATAAACTTGCTTGGTTGAAATTCAGTTCATATGTTGTTAAATAAAAATAAAAAATGGACTCTGCAGAACACTTGAAACATTTTATTTCCATGAATTTGAGAGATGGGTGACATTTATCTTGTCTTTTTAAATGAAGATATATGGGACATGAAAAGTTCAATGCCATACAAGTGATACAACTGAGCACAGGCACTTTTCCATTTAACCTTTAAAAAACGTCCCTGTTCATTTGAAAGGTTATAAGTGTCAATTGAAAGGTAGTCTAATACGAAATCATTAAATATGACAAAAGGAGAATGAAATCCATGTACGTCTCTATATGCATAAATTGTACAACTTTGATCTATCATAAGGTGTCCAAAGTTATCATCTAAAATATGTCAATTATGAAACAACGAAACTCCATAAATGAATCACTCCCGCTGCTTTGATGAACAGTCTAGATGACTTCGCGTCTGCTGCAAAGTCAGCTCATATATGTACATATTTTGACTTCATTATAAGCCAGACAGTAAAACGCAGCACACAAGCAAAAAACAACAGGAAATTGATTAATGAATCTACATGACAAAGATATAGGCTACTACAGCTACTGTAGTTAGTAAGAGACCTATTCCAGGAGCTGCAGACCCCTTTTTTTAGAAGACTTGTACAGAAGAGTACTGATACAATGCGGCAGCAAAGCAATCAGATAATGTTGTTTCATATGCTCAGCAACCTAACCTTCGGAAGATGCAACTGTCAAGTGCATAGACCTGTGCTTTAAGTTAAGGTCGTTGCATCATCCTATTCTATGAGACATTTAAAGAACATAATTTGTAAGAGGCACATTAACTAGAGCTGTACAAACTGTCGCACAAAAGTGTCAGGTGAATGTCGCCTTTACAGTTTACACCATAACTGTGAATTAAATTTTAAATGACAGTTATTATACAAATATTTGCCTCAAGAAAAATTTACAACCTGTATTACTATGTTTGTAGATGACACACGCAGCTGCTTTAATCACAAACCTGTGCAAATATCATGCCTTTGACTAGTATGTATTTGATTGATTGACTGATTTATTGACCATTTTATCCGATTGCTAACTGCTTAGTAATGGAAGTCAGCTTCTGGACAACAACAACCTACATTGTACACAGTGGCGTAATGAGCAAAAACGTTTGGGGGGGCTGACAAAAAAAAAAATCTGAATCACCCAACTCTAACATGCAGGCCCCGCTGAATTACGTTTCTCAAAGTGGGGTCTAGGGGCAAAGCCCCGGTGGGGTTCAAGGGGCGAAGCCCCCCCGAAGCTCAAGGGGTATGGGCATCAGTGGCGGATCCAGGAATTTCTTACGGGGGGGGGGGGGGGGCACAAAATGGCATGGGGTGAAATATATGTAAAACGATGAAGCAACAGAACAAGGCTTTAACGGCGAGGGAGCGGAGCGAACAAGCAGGGGGTGGGTCTGGGAGGGGGTTCTGGCCCCCTCCCAGTGTAAGAAGCATTTGCAATTTTAGAACCAAATTAGACGCATTTTTCAGGCATATATGACGTAAAATTGCTTTCTCCTACCCCTTCCAAGAGTAGGAATCTTTTGCAATTTGAGAACCACATTTGGCGCAATAATGTCCACCGACACTTCATGGAAAAAAAAGAGGCCCTCTGATTAGTTAGAAGTTATAGAAAAGTGATCTGTCACGTCGTGAGACGTTGTTTAAATTATGCTTTGATGCCGCACAATGCACAAAGACGGTGGTCCGGTACTTCACCAGTAGTACTTGCAAAAATTATCTCGAGTGTATAAACTGTGTCGTTATCAGGGGAGTCGCTAGATCTTTTTCAGTGGGGGAGGGGGGGGGGGGAGGGTGTAGAGGCCGCCGATTAACGACAAAACGAGCCACCAATATTATTACCGACAAATATAAAAATGATAATGTCTAAATGTCTACAAATTTAAGCATTTAAACCCGGGGCCAGGAACCAAGTTATTTTTCAGTTTTCCCCTCCCGCGCGAAGCGCGGAAGCTTTGACACTTCATTAAATTATTAGAGAAAGAAGACGATCCGTTGTACTGTTCTCGACTCTTAAAGCTTGTTTCGCCCCTCCCGCGCAAAGCGCAGAAGCTATGACGTTTATAATTTAATTATTAGAGAAAGAAGACGATTCATTGTACCGGTCCCGAGTCTTCATCCTTGTCTGAATTCAGTTTCCCCCCCCCTCCCGCGCTAAGCGCGGAAGCTTTGACGTTTCAATTCATTATTACTCTAAATCCTTGTCTGAATTCATTTTCGCTCGTCCCGCGCGAAGCGCTGAAGCTTTCACGTTTTATTAAATTATTAGAGGGGGAAGACGATTCGTTGTATCGTGTTCTTGTCTGAATTCAGTTTCCCCCCTCCCGCGCAAAGCGCGGAAGCCTTGACACTTCATTAAACTATTAGAGAAAGAAGACGATCCGTTGTAATGTTCTCGATTCTAAATTCTTGTTTCGCCACTCCCGCGCGAAGCGCGGAAGCTATGAAGTTTTATTTAATTATCAGAGAAAGAAGACGATTCATTGTACCGGTCCCGACTCTTAATCCTTGTCTGAATTCAGTCCCCCCCCCCCCTCCCGCGCTAAGCGCGGAAGCTTTGACTTTTCAATACATTATTACTCTTAATCCTTGTCTGAATTCATTTTCGCTCATCCCGCGCGAAACGCGGAAGCTTTCAAGTTTCATTAAATTATTAGAGAAAGAAGACGAATTGTTTTATTGTGTCTTTGTCTAAATTCAGTTCCTCCCTCCAACGCGAAAGCTTTGTCTTTTCATTTAATTATTACTCTTAATCCTCGTCTGAAATCATTTTCACGTTTCATTAATTATTGGAGAAAGATTAAGACGTTTCGTTGTACCGTTCTCGACTCTTAATCCTAGTCTGAAATTAGTTTCCTCCCCCCCCCCCCCCCCTACCGCGCGAAGCGCGGAAGCTTTGCCGTTTCATTAAATTATTAGAGAAAGAAGACGATTCGTTGTACCGTTCTCTACTCTTAATCTTGTCTGAATTCAATTTCCCCCACTGGGCCCCTTAACGGTATATGTGCAGTGTTACATGATGTAAGTATGGAACGCTCGTTCGCAAATCTGTGCATGCTCAGCCCGAGTGGTGGGTAGCATGTTATCTCCCGACAGTGCTTTGCACAGTAGCTTCCGGAAAGGAATTAGTGTTACTGTTAGTGGCCACTATAAGGCCCTTAGTGACTATAAAAAACATATGCTCTTCCTGGCTATTTGGGAATGGGTCAGTTTGCAAGAAATAATGGGGAAACTATAGCATTTTGTTGAAAATCGTGTGATATCACGAACATTTATACATTACTTGTGAAAATAAGTCATGGTTCAATTTTATTTGGGGGGGCTGGCGCACCCCCTAGCCCCCCCACCAGTACGCCAGTGATTGTACATACATCAAAGGGACTAGGTAATAATTACAAAGGTGTTTTAACACTTACCCTTCTTGCCTCCCCCCCCCCAAAAAAAAAAAAAAAAAAAAAAAAAAAAAAATAGATGGGACGCAGTCGAAAATAATGCCTCCGCCGCCGTAGAGCAAGTTTACAAACCATAACAGCAATTTTTCAAATTCAAGTTTGATTGTAATCCATTAACATGTTCTCAAAATATTGTGATTTCAAGCTTTGTTTTTCTAAATAAACATGTATGACCCTTTGATCTTGAAGTTCATGACCCTAAAATGTAGTTACATGTAGTTGGCTTTGCAAGATACAAACATGTCCAAAGTTTGATAGTAATCCATCCATCAGTTCTAATGAGAGTGCGTTGATATATTTTTGCATACATCATGAGCCCCATGACCTTTGACCCCAGAATCTATTGTTCATAAGCTCTGCAAGATACATGTACATGTACATACATGTTTTGAGTTTGATAGTGATCCGTCCATCGTTTCTAATGATAATGCGATCACAAGCTATTTTTGCATACATAATGAGCCCCATGATCTTTGACTTTGACCTCATGACCCCAAAATCTAATCAATTCATAGGCTCTTAAAGTATACATGACTCAAGTTTGTTAGGAGTCAGAGCTGCCAACATTTGATTTGGGTAATCAGGGAGATTTCTGAGAGAGCAGCATCGAACGACTTCATGTTGGCGGGAACCAAGAATGGCCTTTTAGTGCCCCTGGTGGGGGGGGGGGGGGCAGGGGGCAGGCCCCCCAAAAGCTCTTGGTTTTAAGCCTCTTTGAAACCCTTTTAGAACACATTTTTTCAATGATTTCTCAAAATGGAAGGCTTTGATATGGCACATTTTATTTGCATACAATTGATAACATATGAACTTCACATCATATTTCAGACTATGAACTCCTGTTACCTCTATTGTGAAATGGGGGATGTACTTGTGGAAGGCAAGGACTGGGGTGTGCTAATTAACAAAACATCATTGTCACCGAGAGAGGGCGCTAAATACGATTTAACGGTCAAATTCGAATTTTCAAAACTAAGGATCGAAGCAATTCATAAAAATGATGCTATTGTCTTGCAATGTGTGTAACCTAACAAACTATTAAAGTTCATGATACTGGCATAAAACAGTCAACGTGCAGATTAGTATTTCAAATAAAAACATAAAATCGTGAGAAAATCCACCCTTCAAGTCCCGCACACGTGTTTATGAGTAAGTCAAATTTTTAGGGAGATTAATGAGGTCCCCAACTACTGACGAAATGAACGCAGGTCTATGGTATGGAGGGGTAGACTATTTCTCGATTTTACAAATCTAAGAACTGTTCATACTAACCTGAAAAAGCTCTGTATTCCTTTTGTATTGCCCCTTGATTTCGCGGTTTGCTTGTGTTTGTCAGATGTGATGTGGCGAAATACATCATTTCTTCCCCCACTCTTGATGGAGATATCTGCGCCGCAAACTGTACAAAATGCGTAGTATTCGCCTTTCGTAGATTTCCCAACACAAGGCCATTCCAAGTGGTAGTCATCTTTATATTTCTGATAATATTTCGACTTCGACATTGTCCTGGATGATATTTTAATAGTCAAACAAAATACAGCCTTGTTTTGGACAAAGTTGACTTACGCCTTCGGAAGATGCAAGTTATATCGATGCGTTCCCAACGGCAAAGGAGATCAGAAAAAAAAAGTCGGCTTCAAAATCCACTCTGCAGTAACACTGCCATGTTGGTATCAAATGATAATCCACTTAAAAATCACATCGCAAAAGTCCCCAAATCAATCCAAAAACTGATGTTCAAATGTGCAGTTTTTTGGGCCGATCGCAGCAGACAAAGTCTGCTTGTTGTATCAGTGCAACTTCTGGCTGCTCTGACGCGACCGATTGGAAACCGGCACCAACGTACCGGGACGCTACGGGGGCCGGCGAGGAAGCCGCCCGGCAGAGCAAGCAGGCGAATTGCTATCACACAAACACCACTCACATTATCACATGTTCCCAATGGTTTGTTAGACTAGCCCGCCAGTCGTTCGGCGTAACTCTCATTTATTACGCTGTTAAATAAAGTACGATATCACGGTAAATTTATATTCGACGACTGGATAACAGGAAAATTCATATTACAGAATTGCCATGTGTTGACCTGTTTGTATACGTACGTACGAACTCAACATGCTAGTCTTGTGAAACAGTCGTTTGTGAAAATAATACAACTTAAAATCTGGAAATCCGGGAGATTTTTGCATGGGGTCGGGAAAACGGGATATTGGGTCAAAATCCGGGAGTCTCCCGCAGGATCCGGGAGACTTGGCAGCTCTGAGGAGTCCATCAAACATTTCTTGAGATAATGAGATCACGAGCTATTTTTGCATACATAATGAGCCCTGTGACCTTTGACCTCGTGACCCCAAAATCTAATCAGATTATTAGCTCCGCGATCGGTTCTTCAGAACACGCGATCGCGAGAACGGGACGTACAGAGTCGGGCTAACTCGGCTTAAAGTGATTTCTAAATTGATAGCAAAGCACAAACTCTTGTTGTCCTATATATGTCCTCATTAATTTTTATTCGATATGGATTTTCTTCAGCACTGTGATATTTGCTGTACAGCATACCATGATTATATTTATAAATACATCCACCTGACAGGAAATAAATAATGTGCTTTCTGAATTGATAGCAAAGCTCGATCCCTTGTTGACTCACTCAGCAAATCTTTCAAAGTCATTTCTGCACTGAAATAATGGTTGCAGTGAGCATAGCGATCCTGATCATCTCTAATTTACAGTAACTTGGGACGTACTGCAGGGACGCCTGACGTTACAAGTAGGTAGAGTGAGCCCTCTTATGACAATATTCAGGAGAGTACCAGCTTACGCATGGATACCTAATCATAGCAGTCTCCATTGATTGGAATTAGTACTTGTGCATCACTGACACTAGCTGATCCTGAACACTGGTCAGCAACCATTGAGTACCCCTTCATCATGTACCTATCCATCATTTAAGACGATATACATAATAAAATATACATGTTTAGCACATGTATAGCATACTTGTAGTGGCACATAAAAAGGGTTCCATTTTTTCTTTCAATACAAAATTTTGGATGACAGCCAGCATCTGTTAACACATTACAATATATTTTGCCATAAATGGCATTGTAGCGAGCTGCTTTAAGCAGCCAAAATCTAAGCCTACATGTCTATGACCTAATAGCTCAATCAAACAACAGTAATTCTCTGAAACTTAGTCATGCCTTTGTTACCTTCTTACCCCCAAGTTGTGCTGATCTTAATACAATGCTTGTTGTCCTATTATTGATTTGCACAGATTTTCCTATGTGGATCCTTCATTATACAAAAATCTCTCTCCAATACCCCTTTTTCTGTTCTCTCTCTTATTATTATTGTCAAGTTGTATATTATCAATGAATGAGAATTGATAAGATTTATTGATAAAAGTCTACATGTGGGTAAATTAGAAAACAAACCAAAAGTTCAATCGAAGTGATAATTATAAAAATCTTACGTAAGTTGAAATGAGAGGTTACCGTATATGCATCAATCTAATTGTGCGTAGTAGCCCAATTTTACTTGCCCTTGTATTAGGCACTGATATCCTACAATACTGTAGTGACTTCCTTTTCAAATAAAAAATGGCCTACTTCTGTGCATTGTAATTTTAGAAAAACACTGGTATATAAACACTGTATCAATGGATCGTAAAAGAACATAACACTTGGGACATTTAAAAAAAATAAAGAAATTATTTGAAAGTGTGATAATCAAGAAGTATAGTATGTTGAAAACTTTTTACAGAAAAGTGATGATTTAAATGTACAGCAAGTCCAATTGGAGAATATAGATAGAGATAGAGTGAGAAATTTTGCTCCACCACTATTAATGCTAAATCACTTAAAAATCTGAAGATATAACGGTTGAATTATGAATCCAATACAATATGATCATTCATCACAATTTACATGTAGCTATACATACATTGGTCTTTGATTAGGAGGCCGGGTGCAAGTAAAAATAAGTGTATTTCAGATATATGCTTTTAGAATCTCCACGCTCATTTGTAAAAAAAAAATATTTTCTAAGGCAAACACTCCAGCGCTTGATACTTGATGAAGTAATCCCTTTGGTAGCTCACTCAGGAAGCTACACAGGGATAGAAGGTGAGGCGAGTAACTGCAAGGAGTGCCATGAAGTGCAGAATTGGTGCGTAGACAAAGGACTTATCAATTAACAGTAAAATATGCCAAGTCCAGTGTACACTGAATTGCTACTCATAATTAATTTGGCAACGCCACAATTTTACATGATTCTGGGTGGGCACGATCATCACATCATAGCAATCTGAACACAGTGAGTGAGTTCAAACAAATTTCTGTACCCACATTTTCAAATTATTGTTCAGATTCACAATGAGAATATTTTCCACAGGCAGATGGTAAGATTTACTATGGTGATGACCTCACAAACATGGGAAAATGATTTTCAGGGGCTTTTATACTTTTTGTGAAATCCTTACTATGTGTGGGAGGTGGGTTTAAAACCCAGGTGTTATAAAAGAGAAGGTACAGCACTTTCTCTATAGTGTCTATAGTTGCATGAATTTGCCATTCTTTTACAATTTTTTTCTGTCGCACGCTCACGGAGGTTTACCCCGTCATATCTTACCAAAGCTTACTGGGCGCTAGTGTACTTCCTTACCACCACCTGGTGTGCTTCATTCCATCACGATCCCCCAGCCCCATGATGATTGCATTAATTAGTGGTCCTCATTCCCACCAGTAAAATTATTAGGGAATTTATCAGATTTTAGAGTCCTCTTAGATTATATTAAAGCTACAAACAGATTTGAAATGTTCATATAGATCTAGTGCTTTTTCCTCGGTGAGTATATTATGATTATGATTAAAATGCACTACTAAGGCCATGTAAAATTGATTTCATGTTGATCGTCCCCGCCCGCTTCCTTTTTTCCGCCCGCCTCCTTATATTTGATATTTGATATATTTTCTTTTTATTCAGAAAACAACACAGAATACTTACCATATGCATCTTTTCCACCTTTTCTTCAAATACGCTGTTCAAATATTCTTGTACAAACATACTAAGACTCTAGAAAAAAATTTATTGAAATGTAGAGTGGTTGATATGCTATTAGATCGGCGATATGTTGAAGTGAAGCTGCGCTAAAAAATGATGCGATGATGCATGCGCTACGCATGCATATATCGCATGTATATGCTTGAGTCGAGGAGCTAGCTAGAGATGAGTCGATCGAGTCGACTGATCATCGCATCGCAGATACCTCACGATAGCGCGGCCGCGCTGTAGCGCTGGATTTTACACGCGGCAGCCATCTTGGGAAAAATATCAAATATCAAATAACATGGTACACCCTCCTCCTCTTTTTCAAAAAATCCGGACGATCAACATGTAATCAATTTTACATGGCCTAATGGTGAAGGGAAATTAAATATAATTAATCTTGCACAGTAGCACTTCGCTGAGACAGGTGAGCCAACTCATGACTCGAAAACAGAAGTCTGGAAAGACAGACCCCCCATTAGTAAAAGTGAGCCACTGAGCCATGATATCAAGTTCGAAAAGATGAACATGCACTAAAGAAGGAACGCCGTGGCGCAGATAATCTGTCAAGATTGAAGAGTGCCATCTAAACCCCAACAACAACAACAACCACTCCAGACCATAAACATAGTCAGTGACCATACATACTCTGTATGACTACATTGATAATAGGGACTTTTAGATTTGCACAACGACAACGTGGATTGCTACGATCGACGTCCTTTTAATGCAATGCCTTGAATGGGCGTCACACATATTATAAGTCCAGCAAATCTAAAGTAACTAATAAAAGTCCCTAATGACCATGACCATGCACTGGCACTGGCATCGAGTCAGTTGAACTTACAATTACGTGTGACTGAATGAAGCTGAAGTATGCCCAGTTTAACTGTTACCTTACACCAATTATGAAAGACAAATTTTTCACAATTATAAGTCTTAGTACAATTAATACAAAGTGTCTAAGTTCTTAAATGTATTTGTTCACACAATCACAGTCACACTCACACTCGTAGTCGTACTCACCCTTCACAGACACATGTCCACCATCACACACCACACGCATTAACCTACCCTTTCTCTGGAGACACCTTCAGGGTGCATGGGCTTGGAGTCCGAACGGGAACGAAGGGATACCTTTCCTTTGCCATTCTTTTCACCAGATGATGATGCCGTATCTGCCATTTTCTTTACTTTTTAAGAAATCACACCAATTAAGCCTTGCACATATAGGTTCTACACTATGCGTGCATTTACATGTGAATAAGGATATCGCGTAGCGGCGATCTAGACTTCGACTTGCGAATTGCATGCACAATGGTCGACAAGCGTGGCAGTGGCCGCTGGTTGACCCCCTTTCCTCGACCCTGATGAATAATGCATGCCAGCGTCGTGCGCAGGTTTGTCGTCAAAGTGAAATGAACCAATAAGATCACACTGATTCTACGGCAATGAATATGATTGGACAGAAGTTTTCAAGGGCGGACAATTCAATCATCCAAAATGCACCTGTCGTCCAAACCAATTACATGTAGTATGATGGGGTTGGACGTGCGAACACTTAAAAATATAAAGCCTTCTCTTTTCCCTTCGGATTGAACACAAAATATTCATCAAATATCATGAATATTTATCCAACACAAGTCTTAGAAGACTTATGAAATATTGTTTGTAAACTTCTTCAAAGTGCTGTGGCGTAGCGTGCAAGCTCAGTCATTAGAAATTGAGGCACAAGTTCTGGTATATTCTTTATGTAGGGTATATTCGTAGGAAAAGTGGCACTGCTTTCTGGCAGTAAGCTGCTTCCCGGAGCTGCTTATATTAGCACAAATGCAATGACTGGAAGACGAAAGCATGTTTGATGCAAATGTTCAGACAATCTACTCCTAAAAGTACTACTTGAATACTGGTTATTTTTGTACTCTCTCAGCCGGGGGTGCCCCTTTGGATTCTCGGCCATAAAAGGACAAAAACTTCTTAAACTTGGCATATTGATATTTCATATATAAGTCTCAAATATATATATTTTTTAATGAAAGCTTCACATATCTGTGTAGGGGGTCTAGTGACACTTCTGCATTGTGTACAGTACATAATTAATGGGGAAATATTTACTTTGGCCGCATGCACACAGCGCGGCGGTTTCATACATTACACAGGACTCAGAGGCGCCCCCCCCCCCCCCACATATTTCATGTACCCCAACAGTGCCCTTTCACCAAAGGAAATGTCCCCTTTAAAGATGAAGTTGAGTTCTGGTCATGCGATTGCATTGTGAAAGAAACGGTGTGAAATCGACCAGAAAAGGTTGATCATCTAGCATATAAGAATTTGTGTGTATTGCAAGGTTCTGGAATCATCAAAATGATAAGAAATTTGGCCAAGTCTTGGTAAAGCTACAAACACTGTACACAGAAAGATGTTTATGGGACTACACGAACACGTGGCGTAAAAAACATACCCCCCGAGTTTTACGAGTTACATGACATATTTAGAATATAAAGGTATTTGAAGAGCCATGCTTTTCAGGGAACATGTCTTATCTGATGTTCTTCCACACTTGCATAATAAGAATGATAACGCTCACAAATTATTTTTCACCTCTTCCCAGAACTCAACCTTCTCTTTATCTTTGTAAGAAAGGCTCTCTTTAATAAGGAAAAGTGCCCCTTTTAATTTTTGATAATTGCCCTTTTCAAATTTTGAGAGGTACCCCTATTACTTTGTCAGTGCCCCTTTTCCTTATGATAAGTTCCCCCATTAAAAAAGAGCTCCCTTCCCTTTTCATGAATGCCCCTTTTCATCTAAATGAACCTTTTCACGTACAAGAAGTTACTCCTCTTAACTTCAGATAAGTGCCCCCTTCATCTCCGATAATTGCCCCAATTCAAATATGAGGGATGGCTCGTTTTACTTTGATAAGTGCCACTTCCCCTCCTGATAAGTGCTTTTTCATCTCTGATGAGTGCCCCTTTTCACACTTTATGAATTATGTTACTTATTAAAGGTCTTTTCAGTCTTGCGTTATGAGAATAATAATATTAAGTTTTTATATAGTGCTTAATACATCTCGGATGTCTCTAAGCACTTTACAGATATACTGTGCTTATAACCCCATCAGGATTGGGTTTTTTCCTCTTTATAAAATGTAATTTTTGGCACTGCGACCTCACAAATCTTAAAACTTTCCCTCGCTCGCTTCGCTTGTTCCCAAATGAATATTCAGACATCACGCCCAACGGCAAAGTATGATGCTTTAGCCATATCTTGTATGATGTAAAAAGAGAAATACAAATTGAAATCATCTCTGATAATGTAATTTAGGAGCATAAACCAATGTCTAAAAAGTTGTATATTTCGCTTTGAGATTTCCCATTCTAGGGGCACTTAAAAAAAAGTGCCCTTTCATGTTGGTGCCCTCCCCCACTTTGGAAGTCACTCGGCCACCCCTGACAGTACCCCTAGTACCCTTTGAAACGAAATTAAATACATTTGGTATCAACAGATACATCAAGGACTTAGATGGGATCACCCTAAAGCAGTTTTCGATAATCGTTTCATGCACCTCTTACAGTTTTCCCCACGTACATTACTGATTTACATAATGCATGTAGTATAATCTTTGAAGAGTTTCCCGGGCAATCTATCTCACGTTCTATTTCATTTTTTCTTCTCTCCCCTTGCTCTCACGTTTTTTCTTTCTACATACACATCACCATTTCGTGAAATTATCAGATTTTTAAGAAACTTTCAGTTTCCGCCATTTATTCAATTCACCTTGGAAATAGCACGGACTTTAATATCCTCGAAGGCATGCCAGATAGGGCTTTGACTGGGGAGGGGGTTGAAGGGAATTAGAGTCCTAATATACAGTGCGTCCCAGAAAAAACGAAACCGAGAAGTATCGATGTTCTATCATAACTTAATCACAACTATAATTAATGAATGATACATATTTGGAAAGCTTAGAGTCTCCTCTTTCAGTTGATGCTACCAGGCGCGGATCCAGGGGGGGGGCCGAGCGGGCCTTGGCCCCCCCCCCCCCCGCAAAAAAAAAAAAAAAAAAAAAAAGAGAGAAGAAAGGAAAAGAAGGGAAAGGGAAAGAGGAGAGAAAGGGAAAGAAAGAAGAGGAAGAAAAGAAAAGGGGAAAAAGGAGATCGGGGGCCGAAAGGGCTTTGCCTCCCCGGCTGCTGACCCCCCCCCCCCCCCCCCCCCCCAATCAAAAAAATAAGAGAGAAGGAAGGAAAGGGAAAGAAAAAGGAAAATAGGAGATACTGGCGTACTGATAGGGGGGGGGGGCTTGGGGGAAATCAAATTTAAACGTGGTTTATTTCTAATTCCACAACGGTGGATTACAAATAATGCTGAAATTACATAATTTCCGAGATTTTTCCTCACTTTTTTAGTAAATTATACGTTTGTATGTGTTTGTTGGAAAATGACAAATTCCTAAATTTACAGCCAGGCAAGAAATCTGATTCTTGAGATTCCTATATGTCAGGGCCCGAGGTAAGGCCGCGATCGGGAGCCTCGAGCTCCCTCCCCCCCCCCCCCCACTTTTTTGAAAAAGTATATTAAAGAGAAATAAAATAGAAGGAGAGCAAGAAAGAAAGAATAGTTATATTAACTGCCAGTGTTAAAAAATAATGAGGCATCAAAATATGCTCATCTGACCGTGATTAAATGCCTAAAACCCCTAAGCTTCCGGGGGCTCTGCCCCCTGGATTCTACCTAGGGCCCTACGGCGGGCCCTTAGATGTTCATCTGACGGTAATTTAATGCCTAAAACCCCTGATTTTTGGGGGCTCCGCCCCCGGACCCCACGCCAAATAGTGACCTGCCAGTGTCACAAAATAATAAGGTATAACACAAAAAATGCTCATCTGACCTTAATTAAACGCCTAAAACCCCTTAGCTTCCGGGGCCGGCTCCGCCGCCTCAACCCCACCAGGGGCCCTAAGGCGGGCCCCTGAATGCTTACCTGACCGTAATTTATTGCCTTAAACCCCTGAGCTTGCGGGGTCGGACAAGGTATCAAAATGTGTTTATCTGAACGCAGGCGCGTCGCCAGGGGGGGGGGGGGGGCGGTCCCCCCAAATCGGAAGAGGGACGTAGGAAGCAAAAGGAGCAGACAAAGAACATCTTTGAAATTCAGACAAGGATTAAAGATAAACTTGAGTTCTGGTAATGCGATTGCAATGCGAAAGAAAAGGTGTGGAATGGATCAGAAAAGTTGATCATATAGCATGTAAGTAATGGTGTGTAATGCAAGGTTCTGGAGTCATCAAAATCATCATAAATTTGGCAGAGTCTTGGTAAAGTAACAATCACTTACATTGAAAGATTTATATGGGACAACACACATGGTGTCGGGGCTAGTACTACCCTGATTTCCTTATCTTTCTATGCTCACTACTCAGCCAGTATACATTTTCTTCCAAAATTGTTTGGCACATGACATTTATTTGTAATCTTGAACATTCAGTGTAAGTTTCGTTAGATTCTGTGAGACTTCATTTTCTTTTTTTACCAGAACTCAAGTTTATCTTTAAGAGTATAGAGAACGGTACAACGCATCGTCTTCTTTCTCTAATAATTAAATGAAACGTCAAAGCTTCGCGCAGGAGATGATCGGGGGGGGGCTGTATTCAGACAAGGAATAAGAATCGAGAACGGTACAGCTAATCGTCTTTTTTCACTCATAATCTTATGAAACGTCAAAGCTTCCGCGCTTCGCGCGGGAGGGGGGAACCTGAATTCAGAGGCGAGAACGGTAATACGAATCTTTAATGATTTAATGAAACGTAAAAGCTTCCGAGCATTGCGCGGGATGGAGGGGGAACTAAAATCCGACGAGGATTATTTTCGAGAACGGTACAACGAATCGTCTTCTTTCTCTAATGATTTAATGAAAATTAAAAGCTTCCGCGCTTGGCTTTGGAGGGGAGGGGGAACCTGAATTCAGACGAGGATTAAGAGTCGAGAACTTTACAGCCAATCGTCTTCTTTCTCTCATAATCTTATGAAACTTAAAAGCATCCGCGCTTGGCGCTGGAGGGGGGGGGACCCGAATTCAGACGAGGATTAAGAGTCGAGAACTGTACAACGAATCGTCTTCTTTCTCTAATGATTTAATGAAACGTAAAAGCTTCCGCGCTTTGCGCGGGAGGGGGGGGGTGGAACTGAATTCAGACGAGGATTAGGAGTCGAGAACGGTACAACGAATCGTCTTCTTTCTTTAATAGTTTAATGAAACGTCAAAGCTTCCGCGCTTCGCGCAGGAGGGGAAGGGGGGGGGGGGACTGAATTTACACAAGGATTAAGAGTCGAGGACTGTACAACGAATCGTCTTCTTTCTCTCATAATCTTATGAACCTTAAAACCTTCCGCGCTTCGCGCGGGAGGGGGGGGGGACCTGAATTCAGACGAGGATTAAGAGTCGAGAACTGTACAACGAATCGTCTTCTTTCTCTAATGATTTAATGAAACGTAAAAGATTCTGCGCGTCGCGCAGGAGGGGAAGGGGGGGGGAGGTTTGAATTTAGACAAGGATTAAGAGTCGAGAACGGTACAACGAATCGTCTTCTTTCTCTAATGATTTAATGAATCGTAAAAGCTTCCACGCTTCGCGCAAAAGGGAGAAAACTGAATTCAGACGAGGATTAAGAGTCGAGAACTGTACAACGAATCGTCTTGTTTCTCTAATGATTTAATGAAACGTAAAAGCTTCCGCGCTTCGCGCGGGAGGGGGAGAATCTAGATTCAGACGAGGATTATTTTCAAAACCGGTACAACGAATCGTCTTCTTTCTCTAATGATTTAAGGAAACTTAAAAGCTTCCGCGCTTCGCGCGTGAGGGGGGGGGGGAACATGAATTCAGACGGGGATTAAGAGTCAAGAACTCTACAACGAATCGTCTTCTTTCTCTAATAATTTAATAAATCGAAAAAATTTCCGCGCTTCGCGCGGAATGGGAACAACTCAATTCAGACGAGAATTATTTTCGAGAACGGTACAACGAACCGTCCTCTTTCTCTAATAATTTAATGAAACGTCAAAGGGGGGGGGGGAATCGCCCCTCCCTGCACCGACTCCCCCTCCCGCAATACGTCACTGTTGGTCACCATTACGTACCAATATTTGGCTCGCATAATTTCAAATTTGGGCCCCCCCCCCCCCTAAGAAATCCTGGATCCGCGCCTGGATGCTACTCACGTGATGCATATTTCACGCATGAGTGATTAAAAGCAATTTGAAGGAAGGAAACCAAAAATACATTTGGCGGGCGGTATCTGAATTTCGAAGAAAAATTCACATTTCTAGAAAGTTGAGTTTCTGCCCTTTCATATGACACCTCAATCAGGAAAAATGAGCGAGGAATGACAAAGTTCTGTTTGTTTAAAGTATTGCTTGCATTTCCATAATTTTATTAAACGAATTCGTTTTCACTGGCTGCCTGCCGTATCAATAAACGAAATTAACAAAAGACTTAACTCCGTTTCGTTGACAATCAGCCGTAGACGAGAGTCTTCATGCATGGCTGATTGTCAACGAAACGGAGTTAAGTCTTTTGTCAAATCTGCTTTTTGCTACGGCAGGCACCCAGTGAAAACGAATTCGTTTGTTAAAATTATGAAAATGTAAGGGCTACTTTAAACAAACAGAACTTTGTTATTCCTGGCTCATTTTTCTTGATTGAGGTATCATAATTTTTTTATGAAAGAGCAGAAAATGAACTTTCTAGAAATATGAATTTTTCTTTGAAATTCAGATACCGCCCGCCAAATGTATTTTTGATTTCCTTCCTTCAAATTGCTTTTTATCACTCATGCGTGAAATATGCATCACGTGAGTAGCATCAACTGAAAGAGGAGACTCTTAGCTTTCCAAATATGTATCATTCATTAATTATGGTTGTGATTAAGTTATGATAAAACATCGATACTTCTCGGTTTCGTTTTTTCTGGGACGCACTGTACAGTGCGTCCCAGAAAAAACGAACCGACAACCCCTTACTATCGATGTTTTATCATAACTTAATCACAATTATAATTAATAAATGACACATATTTGGAAAGCTTAGATCCTCTTCTTTCATTTGATGCAACTCATATGATGCATATTTCACGCATGAGTGAATAAAAGCAATTTGAAGAAAGGAAACCAAAAAGTCATTTGGCGGGCTGTATCTGAATTTCAAGGCGAAAATCACATTTTTAGAAAGTTCAATTTCTGCTCTTTCATACGACACCTCATTCAGGACAAATGAGCCAGGAATAACAAAGTTCTGTTTGTTTAAAGTAATGCTTGCATTTCCATAATTTGATCAAACGAGTTCGTTTTCATCAGGTCTTTCGTCTTCTTTGTGCATGGCTGATCGCCAACGAAACGGAGTCTAGTCTTTTGTCAACTCTGTTCGTTGCTACGGCAGGCTAGTGAAAACGAACTCGTTTGATAAAATTATGGAAATACAAGCCTTACTTCAAACAAACAGAACTTTGTTATTCCTGGCTCATTTTTCCTGATTAAGGTGTCATTTGAAAGGGCAGAAATTGAACTTTCTAAAAATGTGATTTTCTTTTTAAAATTCAGATACCGCCCGCTAAATGACTTTTTAGTTTCCTCTCTTCAAATTGCTTTTAATCACTCATGCGTGAGATATGATTCATATGAGTTGCATCAAATGAAAGAGGAGGACCTAAGCTTTCCAAATATGTGTCATTTATTAATTATAATTGTGATTAAGTTATGATAAAACATCGATAATTCTCGGTTTCGTTTTTTCTGGGACGCACTGTACATTAGTGAGGCAAAAATATAAAAGAAACAAATGACACCTTCATAATTTTCAATAAATTTATTGACTAAATTTGTCATCAAATAGTTATTACATAATATTGTAGTTTGGCATCTGCTTTCAGATAGACATTTTGATAAATTCAAATTCAAGTTGACAGTTTTACTTCCAAGGAAAGAAAAGAAAAATACAAAGGTACATGTTTTCATTTCATGAAATATGTGAAAACAATGACATTTCTTAGATTGATTGTAATCAATAGAATAATGAAAACTACATTTCATTTGACTAAAAATTGTATTACTTTTCCTCTGCTAAATGAAATACGACACCTGCACTGAAAACTGAGAAAAGAGTTATCAATAAAACTTTAATAAGGGAATTTTGATTACATATACCATCAACTCATTAGTTGACAACCAGGTCTAGCAAAATGTTATGAATATTAACAGCTCGGACTCAGCTCCTGGTGTCTTTGGTAAATGCACTTAGAAATAGAAAATAAAATGTGTTTAGTCATTTGTATTTGGTCATTTGTATGTGCTCTGAATAGCTGCAGCAGCTTTTAAGAATTCATTGGGAATAGCAATTCTGAGGAAATCAAAATACCGGTAGACCTTCAACATTAAAGATCTCAACTCAATAAAGATGACAGTAAATGGAATAATCGGACTATATGAATCTACTTCAATGGCGAGACACAGAGTTGAACAAGAATTTAACATTAGTAACCTGAAGACCGAAAGCTCCAGTCTCTTGTATCAACATTTGTTCCACTGAGACTATTTCTAGCTTCAGTGTCAGCCTCTACATGTGTATGGAGAAGGTTGACATATGTCAGTTTTATTTAAAGAATTCCCCATATCTGATGGCTATTTCTAAGTAACAAGTTGACTCTCTTGTGTAAGAGCAGAAAATCAGAGAAACTACATGACATTGAAAAGAAATTAAAAAGTGTTAAGAAAGTTACGTTTGGAAGCTCAGTTGGAAAAACATGTGAATCTCAAAATTGGCATATTAGTCTTAAAAAGAAGATAATAATCGGACGTGACACCACATTGACACTACAAACTTTTTTGCCAATATGAAATTCTAATATGCATAATGATCTCTTTTCTTTTTAAAATAATTTTATTAACATCTATCTGGTTTTCTTCACACTTTCACAAATGTCTCCAACCGTTTCTCTCATTTTTCTGCTTTCTGCATGCAACTTGCTATTAAGGTCAGATTTATAGAATGAGCCATTGTCCCTTTTGGGGCACTTCACAATAAACACTGATACTTAACACAATCAATATGAATATACGTGTATTGACTATAATATTTTTTTATTATAGTACTCATGTCCGTGTATTCATTTACATAAAATTGTAATACTTTGATTGGATACTAGTATTTGAGGTATGACCATATGGTGTGAAGCTTGGGTGCAATTGTATTTGGACGTTTCTTTCAATACAAAGCTGTACAAAAGGAGTGGTGGAATTCAAACAGCATACGATACCCAGTATTTTAATATTCTTCAATTTTGCTTCTTGAATATTTCTTATGAATTATCAAATGTACATGGTAATTAAAGACTTGCCAATGCCGATTTGAAAAAAATACTCATTGTACAGCGCTAAAGGCTGTTGGATTTAATATGCAATAAATACATATACTTTGCATTTAAGATTATTCAAAGCATTGTCTAATGAAATTTCGGACAAAATACAAATCGCATCTGCTATTTCAGTTCTATGTAAGTAACATCTCATATACCGGTACAGGTAAATTGAAGAAGAGGAAATATACACCTCAATTCATTACATTATTCATCTACATGACAGAAAACTCTATATGGTATATAGAATGCCTAAGTTAGAAAGACATGGCTGAAACTAAACAAAAGTATGATTGTTATTCTGATATTGTTACTACACATCAAGCTAAAAATACTTTTCAGATCAAAGTAAAGAAGTGAAAAATGATAAATTTGATAAGTTATGAAATGCTTCACAAAATTCTGAGTACTTTAAACAGGGATGTTATTAAAAATAATTCTAGTAATGGACGTATCTATCAAGAGATATACCTGAAGCATATTTTTTAACAATTCATACATTTTCTTGCATAGTTGAGTTCAACTATATTGTACCGGTAAACCTATTTGCATTGTAATTGCAAAGGTACAAAGACATCCTGAGTATGATGATGATAAATTATGTAAAATGATGATCTACATAAAGATGCAAATGTATACAACTATATTTTCATATTCTTGATATGATTTAAGTGGCCATAATGAATGTATAAATCCAAACAGCAGAATGTTACACAACCATGGAAGCTGAAAGAAAAAGATGATCATGCGACTTCAAGATCCTTTGCAACAGTTTTAGCAGTAATCGGATGCATGTTGCGTCTTTCTGCCAGGAATGTATCTACTGCCTTTTGACGTGCAGGTAGGAATGCATACAAGTCCCTATGAATGAAATCAATAGGGAAAAAAACCCATCAAATAATTTACAGAAAATACAGTTATTACATTATGAAAATCAATATCAGAAGCATTATAAACAACTGTATAACAAGATATATCTGCAGCATGAAATGCTTGCACATCTAAAGTACCTGCAAAATTTGCAAACATCTCATGTTTGAAATATTTCTGGTTTTACAGTACCAGGGTAGTTTGAAAGACATACAAGTGTTAGAAATGGCTTTCTCATAATTACTATAATATTCAATTCAAAACCTTTGAGACCTTACCTAAAAAGGACCCGGGTAAACTTCATGCGTCCGGCCTCTGTTGCCATCTTTAGAGCACCATCAATAGCAGATTCATCACCAGCCTTTATTCTCAATCTCAGCCACCTTAAGAAAAATGCAATGAAACAATGATCTCAAAATAAATTATCTGAAACATACTATAATAGAGATGAGCGGTTTCTGAAACAATTACCTACTTCAATGCCTCCCTAAAAACGTATAAATCAATGGCATAACAACATTTTTTCCAACCCTCTCACACTCTGTCTCTGGCTCTCTCTGGCTCTTTCTCAAGGTGATATCTACCACTTGAATATGACAATGGTGGGAAATTTATTACAGGGACGAGGGTGAAATGGAGATACTATACCTGAAACGAATTTCAGCATTGGTGTATATGTCCATGTCATAAACTCTTTGCATTTCTTGGATACGTTTGGTAGTCAAGGCAGGCTGTAAGAAGAAAAAAAAAAGCGGGAAAATCGTATTTGTTTTCTTAATGTCACAAATTTGCTGTACACAAAATATTTCTCATATGTTTACATTTCAAACGTTTGCCTCTGTATGACTTTTAAAAATACATGTCTTTAAAGGTAAAGACCAGTATTGGAAACGCCCCAATTTCAAAAAATGAAATGGAAGCTCTTATTACCAATCATGTGAAAGAATATGTTTTGAATATTAGATGATACAAATTTTGACAGGAAACCGCCAACTAATTAATATATTTGGTAAATTAGTGTATCTCTCGCTGTCAGAGTAAAGTGGGAAATTTGTTCTTATTTTATTTGTTTTCCTATTTTCAAGGTCATCTAGACATTAGAGGGCGTTGGTGATGGAAAATATTTCGCTTGTCTGAATTTATGCAAATTAGGGTGTGGTGCCGAGAATGCTTAAAGGTGTGTACGTGTGGATTTAAATCAGGGCAGTTGACTAGAAGACGGAGGTTGTAGCTGGACGTGTGAGAGGTCTTGAACATGTACCCTTATGTGTGTTGTGGAAGTTGCTACCAGAGCCTTGATTTTGTATTCGGCGCAAGCAGTCTTTTTCCTCAGGCGACACCGGTACGAGAGGTATCCTCCATGTAGCCCAGAACCTCGATTTTCCTGCCATTGGCACAATTTTGTCAACATAACTGTAAGTAGCTTTCTATACATTATGCAAGAAGCACGTATGTGTATCAAAAGTAATCATTCACGAACACGTGACGAAAGAGCCGTTCATGAACTATCGTTCTCCTGAGCGTCGTTCGATAGGGATAATTATATACGTTTATTAGTATAAATGCTTTAACGCTTCATGCATAAATTGTGAAATTATATGTAAAAGAACATTTTATTTTGTGTTAATGAATTAACGCAGTACAACCTAGTAGTAATGATGAGAAACAATTTATTATTGAAATTGTTGTGCTAGAAATGACTTAATTTCTCTAAAGAATTTGTATTGACCTAAAGAAATTCTTATAATGATTGGTTAAGTTTGTGGGTCATCATCCTTCCGACACAAGTCTCCAGGGATCTATTCCTCGTAGAAACCATGTCGGTTTTGGATCTTCTGATATAGCAATTAAATCTTACTTTTTGCCCGGGTCAGTTAGATTGGTGACCCTAGTTAATAATAAAAAGAAAGTGTAGTGGAAGGAAACCATGTTGGTTTTGTTATAACCGGATAAAGAAAGTCTGGTGAAGTAACCTTTATTATTTCATCGTTTGCTTTATTCGAAAATGATTATTAGAAATAAGTGTTGAAACCGTAGAAATTAAATATCATGTATTTTGAAGGATATATTGATAATTTCATTTATAACTTCGTAAGAGCGGACAAGAACGTTCTTCACTACTAACTAGTAGCACGCTGAGCGTCGTCGAATTAGCATCCAAGCATCGAATCGTCGAATTAGCATCCAAGCATCGAATCGTCGAATTAGCATCCAAGAATCGGCGAGTCATTATATCCGGGATCTTGAAGCACGAGACTGATTGCCGTCACGAGCGATTACGGGACATCAACCTTCCCAAGTCTCCAAGCATCGAATCGTCGTAGGAACCATGTCGGTATTTGATCTTCTGATATAACAAATACCAAGCAAAAGGCTTTCGCCTTATTCCGACAACTGTCTTAATTTCGGACACTTAAAAAACTGGGAAGTTAACTTGTACGGGACTACACTCGTGGGTATTGGAGTAATTAAATGACCGTATGTATATGAAATATTTGTGTAACAGCAGATTTCTATGAATTTAGATGTTGATGTAGTTGTCAATAAACAGTTTGTAGAACTCATTTATGAGAGTGTCTGGCTATTTTGTATATCCGGGAAAAATCTTGACACTCGCCTGTTGAGAGATATGAAATGCACGTGTCGCGCCAGACACTCTCATAAATGAGTTCTACAAACTGTTTATTGACAATTGAGAGATATGAAATGCACGTGTCGCGCATGTGTGTGTAGTCCCATATACATCTTTCTGTGTACAGTGCTTCTAACTTTATGAAGACTTGGCCAAATTTCTTATCATTTTGATGATTCCAGAACCTTGCAGTACATCTATGCTAGATGATCAACCTTTTCTGATCGATTTCACAACGTTTCTTTCACAATGCAATCGCATGACCATAACTAGTCTTTAGCTTTAAGACTGAATAGAGTAATACCTATGTTCTCTCTTTCTACTATGATGTTCATCAAATTAGAAAACAGGATAAATCTATTCTGAAAGGACTGTGACTTTTACCACCAATGCGATGTACATGTCTCAGCTATACAAGACAGTTTTACATTGAAACTTACCTTCAGCAACAGTTGTGCAAGAAACTCCATTTTCTGAGCTGGTGACATTGATTCAAGGTCACTGGAGGAGAACTTCTCAAAGTCACCTTCACCTGCCTGTCATTGAAAAGTAAAGAATAGTGATCAATTTGCTTTAGAAAGGATTGGTAACTCTTGAATATACTTGCAAAAGGAACAAGAAGTACAAAACACACCTGGCAAATATCTGGAGCTTACCCCCCAAACATATTTACTTGCTTCCTAAGAATGGAACAGCGATTGATCATTATCTTTAACAAAGTAAATTCATTTTTTATTATTACTGAGCATAAGATTCATATTTTCTCTTTCACATAGTTTAAATGGAACATATATATCAAAGAACTTTGATAAACAGTTGCTAGTGTACAATTTCCAAAAGATCCTGGTTATATATTTTCAATGACATTTTCAGGACTGGGGTATTTTTTCAGTTGTAAATTAATACTGGTACATGATTTTTTTTTGTGATAAGAGGGGCATTGAGAAAGAAATAATTGCAGAAATTGTAAAGTAAGAATGGTTGAATAGTAACAGATACCAAAATAAATGATTTTCTTACCTGACTACAGTGTTCACACAGCTTTGTACACTGATCCACTAGACTTGTATCATACCTGTAAACAGGAAGATGAATATGTTGTGAAAGGATAGCAAATCTCAGTGACAAATTTGCTGAATTTGCAATATTTGGTTTCTTAATAACTTTCCTACTGTCGTATAAGAAATCATGTCCTGAATAGATGGAGACTGAAAATTATTATTACCATTTCAATTGAATGTAAGTGGAAATTCATTTCTTTTATGATGTTCACTCAAGATGAATAGAGAATTTCCTTAAGGATATACCGGTACAATAAATTGTAGCAGAGCTAAATGATATTGGTTAAACAAGTAATTTGTTCTCTTTATTCAATGGGTTAAAGCTTAATAACTTCACTTCACATACAACAAAGCAGGGGAGAATTTGACTTACTGTGGTTTAACAGGTGGCATTCCAGGAGCAAAGAACCACTTGTCCCATTCCACACAGTCAAACACACCTGCTGCTGCCTGTTACAAGGAAGCACACAACAAAAGATACTTGAAAACAAAACAAGGTATCATTACAAGTGAATGAATCTATATTTTACTCTTCATCCATCTCTGATGATATAGCTCTTGTGAATGTGTTTAAAAATCAGACTGAGACACATACATGTAAGGGGCCTGGTTTACACTACCTCTCATCTATCATAGTACTCAACAAACTATTCTTGATCAAGTAATATGAGATTGACTTACTGAGTGCAATCTACAGTTCGTCAAGGATTATCTACACAAATCATGTGCAAATAGAACATTTCACTTTCCAATGAAATGTAAAGAACATAAAGTGATCATTAAAGGGCTGTTAGAATAACATCATTCTATCACAATATGTTTTACCTTTTCATGGAAATATTCAAGAAGAAAATCCTTCCAATCTTGAGTTGTGAGACTTGTGTACTTGAATTTGTCAATGTAGGCCTTCAGATATCCTTCAAACTCTGACAAAGAAATTCAAAGAACATTACTTGATACAGATTGTTCCTTAAAGATATTTTCCATCTTTTTACTTAAAATTGGAAAAGATAAAAATGACTTGTCAATAACATCATTAAGATGGGCACTTAGATATATATTGTTACACAAAAATTATGTTTCAATTATGTTCAGGCAAAGATCAAAAAGATATGCAAAAATATGCACTGTAGATATATATTTTTCAAAAATTTCATGATAAGTGAGTATTTTCCCTGAAGGTTGCCACATGCACGCATACAAATATTCTTTACTCAAATCAATTCTCAATGCAAATCCAAGACTGCTTAATTAAATTGAAACCCTTCCAGTCATATCACAATACAATAAAATGTGTAAAAATAAGATGATAAATCCCTTTTACTAGAATTACAATGAGGAAGAGAGCAAATAGAACCACAACACGTACCATCTATTCCAACAAGAGTTTCAAGATAATACAAGAAAGAGGACCCCTTTTCATAAGGAACACTTGAAAATGCATCATCTGGATCAATGCCGCCCTCTAGTGGTGGTAGCAGCTGTGTGAACTCATGACCTTCACCGTACCTTGTTACCTACATGGGAGGATAATATAATATAAATCATAATATAAAATGTTTTGATAGATGAAAAAGTGAACTTACATCTAATTGGAAACCACTAACTAGATGATTTTGATGCCCACAGATTAGTCAAGTTGTGGGAAGATCTGTGAGTCATATAGCCTGGCAGCCCAGTGCACTTTGATCAAACAAACAAGGTACAAATATATGAGTACTGCAACATTTGGGGAGGAACCTAGTATATCCAAACATGGATGTCTACCAAGGCCCCTCTGCTGCATGTGGTCCCCGGGGCCAGATAAAAAGGGCCCCAGAATGCAATAGAACAAACAAGCAATGTACTACTTGAAACCAATTTTAACTAAATGCATGAATACCACAAAGCACGGTATGGCCCATGCCAGACACATTTTTGCTGCTTAGGGCCTGCCAGACCCCCCCCCCCCCCCCAATGAGTTTAACGACATGCATGAATGCTACAAAGCACACAAATAGCAATGAATAAGTAGGGAGAAGACTCACTGCATTGTAGAGCTCCTTACAGCCTCCAATGAATGCAAACTGACGATGCTTCTCACTGTTCATCCGTCCAATAATCTTCCTCTCTGCGAAGACAGTGAAGCCTTCATTCAACCAGAAGTGTTCCCAGCTGCAGTTGGTTACCAGATTACCAGTCCAGCTATGGCTGATTTCATGTGCTACAACCTAGCAGGTAAACAATGGAAGAGGTAACCCTCGTTTAGTGTATCATATACATGTAAAGAGATTGGTAAAGAACAAGAGTATTCCTAGATGCTGCTTGTAAGTATCGGCTTGCATGGTGATGTAGATATACAGTAGGCTTGCGGGTGCACCATGTGAGAGAGAAAGAGGGGGGATTGGGGAGTCCTGAAAAGAACTCTCGGTAATCTTTCTTGAGGGTGTGTAGTCCTGAAAAGGACTGTTGGTGTAGTCACTCCTGACGACAGATAGTCAACCTGTTCGAAACATTGAGCCACTCCCGCCACCCATCATCTCCAAGCGCTATAGTTCTCCTTAGAACTATAAGCTAAGAAAGATAACAACAGTCTTTTTCATGACTACACCAACAGTCCTTTTCAGGACTACACACCCTCAAGAAAGATTACAGAGTCCTTTTCAGGACTCCTCAATCCTCCCTCTCTCTCTCTCTCACACATGGTGCACCTGCAAGCCTACTGTATAAGAGTATTCCTGCCTGTACATGGTTGTACAGTGATTTGTAGTTAGTATTGGACGTTCCATTACGATTTTCTTAACAGGTGCTACAAGTCTGCATATCAAACTAGTAGATAAGTCATATCAACAGATATTGAACTAAGCTAAAGTTGAAAAGAATAAAGCACAAAATTTGTCAGATTGGAACTACAAAGTAATATAATATCATACTTACATTTGCCAGGGACCGATCCCCTGCCTAGGGTTGAAAATAGAAAAAGAAATACATTACCATCAGAAAAAGAAGAAAAAAAATTGTACGCAGCTGTGGTGTTACAACTAGACTGTCATCTTAATTTAATCATTAGCTTCCAGCACACCCTCGTGATGTGTCATACATAGTTTGGTTAAATCGTACTGCTAGACTTTACTGGATCCACCATTAAAATGCACCAGAATGCTTATAATTGCATTGTCATCCTTTGCTATCAAACCCAATGACTTTTTAATGCCTGACATTTTGTAAATTTATCAATATGTTTGAGCAGTTTTTCCTAAGTGGTGTGATTTCTGTTCCTATTCCATTACATTTGGAGCTAGCCCTAGTAGTGCTTACCAGCAGGGTGGGTGTGACAAAGGTGAGACAGGGGTTCTCCATACCACCATAAGGGAAGGATGGGGGCAAGATAAGGAGGTCATACTGACCCCAAACGTATGGACCAAGCAGAGCCTCGGCTGTAGCAAGCATGGTTTCTGTCTGAAAAAAAATCAAAGATATATGAATTACACAATGATATAATCAGACATTCATTACAAAAATCACTTTTATTCTCAAGCATTCTAAATTCCTTCCAATAAAACTGTATCATATTGATAAATAAATGAATCTATGATTCTTCCGATTCTGAAAGGACAATTCTGTTTTTCAACTTTAAATATAACAGGTATTACTAAGAAATGAAACAGTTTTACACCTAGATTTAAATGCTTCCCAACTTGGAAAGTTCAGTAAGTTATGTAATTTATGGAAATGTGACTATTACAGCAAATTCATAGATATTCAAATACTAAGAGATAGTAAGATAATCAAGCATTAAGGGACTAGCCACCAGCACTCCATAGAAACTATCATGAGACTACAATTAAGCCTATGTTGAAACTTGAAAATACTGCTAACCATACCTCACTAAATTCATATGCTGCTCTGTCCACGAATTCCTTCTCTGACCAAACTCTGGACCTTGGCCCTATTTGTCTATAAGAGTACAATAGAGATGCCATAGAAATTTAAAGATGGAATGAAAATAAGTTGTGAAGTCATCCTCATGATTCTTCCAAGAAAAATTATCCTTACATTTAACATTGCTGCTGATAAAGTTTTATATTTTAATCCTAGAGTACCTGTAGCACTTAAAACAATTGTTGGGACATTTTTAACTACATGAAGTTCTTGACAGATACTAAAATACTATTTTGTTAATATCATTTTAACATTTATTAAAATTTATGTTAGACAATTGAAATACAACCAGTAAAGCTTTTGGAAAATATCCCACATTATAAAATGTTTGTATGTTTTAAATGAAATATTTATCATCTTGAAACAATGACAGGTATTACAGACTTTTCACTCATTTAAGAGCTGTACAAAAATATTTACTTGTATAATATTTTACTTCTTGAAACAAGATATCAATATTTCCATTGAGTTTACCTGCTTTCCAATGCCCCTACTACAATGGCTATAAGATAGCTTGGCATTGGGACAGTCTGTGTGAAGGCATAGGTCTTGAGGGAACTATCTGATTGACATGGTTCTTCTCCTGCTCTCACTGCACTCATCAAACAGACAAGATCACGTGGAACAGTCACCTAAATATTAAAGGTAAAGACAAGTATTATTAAAGAGAACTATCTGATTCACATAACTACTCTCCCTGGTCTCCCATCATCATTGCACTATGGTAATAAAAAAGACAAGATCACATAGAATCATCAGCTAGAAATTAAAGGTATTATCAAACTTTAGGAGATATACCTGATTCAGATCCTTCTTCTGCTCTTCCTAAACACAAGGCAAAGGTAGCTGTAATTTTGACACCACTATATCCCACTAACTCTATAATCTGTAAGATGAAATACCTTAGCATCATATGTTGCTTTGACTGAAGGGCTATCCTGACATGGAAGGAGACTGCGGGCATGGATGGCCTGGATTGAAAACAAAATCAAATTAGTGATAATCTACACTATTCATCTTACAACAAATACAACTGAGTTGTTAAACTGTCTGCAAGATATTCTCTTCTTTCACTTTGAGTTTTGCTCTCAGGTTTACTAGGATTCTATGGCAAACATCTATACATATTACAGCCTAAAAGAAGTAATAACAATAATATTAAATGGAAATTTCTCTTACATTTAACAAAGTGTAAGTAGCAGTAGAAGTAGAAGTAGAAGTAGTAGTAGAAGTAGTAGTAATAGCTGCAGGAGAATTAGTAGGAAAATAATTTTCTCAGAATGTGATCAGACATCGTACCTGGCACTGGCTGTAGAGGTAAGGAAACTGCTTGCCAGCTGTCTGTGAAGGATCTAACCAACCAATAGCAGAGGCTGAAGAAGATGTCTTGTAGCTTATGTTGATGCACAACTTTGATCCCCTATAAAAGTACAAATATATGACATTCAATTATTTTAACCTTATGTGGTAGATATCCTTTTAAACAGCAATTCATTTTCTGAGGAGTCTTGTAACATATCTATAGAACATTTATTTTCAACGATCAATAAAGAATCTTTTCTTGTAACACTAACTTATTTGAATGTATAATGACAATTAATTTGGAAAACTAAAAGAGTACTTGCTGAAATTAAACATTCTTCAAGCTTAGTGGAAGCCTATGACTCCGAGTACTATCATCAAGGCACACACCATCAGATAGATACCTCTGCTGATCTTATAATTTGTTCATCTGTAACCAATGCCAATTTCTCCCTTTACCCAAAGTTATTCTTAAGTTAATGGCAATGTAATTTGAATCAATTACCGGTAAATGTGATCTTGTTTTGTACCAGTACTTATTTTTCTCTTGTACCTTTAGTTAATCTTTAATGTAGAATAATTCCATCTCTTAAAACGTTTGAAAGCTATTTTGTTTGTCTCTGTTATCAGTTCAATAACTTGCTTTATGTTGTATGCTGTTTTATATATGTTTCTGCAGAGCTATGAGGGTCATGCTTAACAGGGCTAAGCACTGTATCAGAAGACATTATTAATATGTAATTGGGTTGGTATCACATCTGTGATTAGACAGAAATAACCGTCTGGTATGGGTGATTCTTTAATAAAACTGACATTTGTCAACCTTCCCCGTAAACATACACAGGTATAGAGGTGTTCACTGGATCCAGACGTAGTATCAGCGAAACAACCTTTGATTATCATACTCAAAGACTGAAGCTTTCGGTCTAATCTGTGATAGAAATAAAATCTGCTTACTTCAACTGAGCAGAGGATGGTAGTCTGATGCTGAGAGGTGATCCCAGAGCTCCTGTAGGTTCCTTCACTTCAAAGGTCAACTTCTCTCCTGATGCATCATCAGTGACCTCCGACACACATAGGCCACTGCTTGTATCCAATAACTGGGATAGGAATGAAAATAAATGTATGGTATAAATTAATCAGTCACGCACGCAGAGAATTCGCTAAATTTAGCAAACTCTGTGCACGCACATTTGTACACTTATTATTAACTAATTGCTATTATCATAGAGTAATTATCAAATTAGAATATTTATTTACAATAATAATATTGTCCATCAGAAGTCTGAAAATATTTATGAAACTTAATTGGCAGCAAAAATTCCTAAAAAGTAAAATAACTGTTTTTTGATAATTAAACTGTCCGGATACACACCTTTAATACCATTACCAGAAGTTCCTGAACTATCATGTATAAATAGGGTTAGGGTTAGAGTTAGGGTAAAATGACAAAAAATGACAAAAAATGACCGTATTTGCGGCGGAGTTGTCCCGAAGTCCGAGTTAGCCCGGATCCTATAGTAGACCTATACACACAACTCACATGCTACGTGCAGTTTCTAGTACGTATACTAGGCCACTGGCCACTCACTCAGCTCAGCTCATGCGACTCACCAAATTTGCAACGCCGTCTTGCAATGTTTCTAATGATAACTTCACATCACCAGAAAATATTTTCTCTGTGAAATCAATATTCCAAATAATTGAAATGTGCCTGGTTATGATGCTTGATATATTAGAAAGTGAATTTGGGTCCTTCCTTTTGTCAGCCATCTTCACAACCTAGCTGATACCGACGTCCGGTGCCTATTTAAAATCGAAAGCTCGTAGTCGCTGCTAGCTAGCGCTGCGGCGGCAGCAGGGGAGGCGCGCCCGACGGATCTTCGTTTATGGGGTCCGGTCGATCCCGCGAGTACTAGCCTAGGATGGCTAGGTCAGGTTTAAAAATGTCGCCACCCGGGGGTGTTTCACAAAGATCCTAAGTTGGACTTCACTTTTATGGAAAGCCGTTAGCATCTTTGAAAATATTTTGTAAAAGTTATTTTAAAAGACGTAAGAAGTTGATTTAAGTCTTTTATTTTTCTGTTATCAAGGAGATTTCATGTTAATCTTGATGTGAAATTTATGAAAAATCTAAAATACTTGAATTTATGCTTTTGAATATGATTTTGGTAAGGCTACAAATGGCTCTCCATAATGTTTAAGTCCAACTTAGGTTTAAAAATGTTGCCACCCGTTCGAATTAGGATCTTTGTGAAACAACCCCCATGGACGGGTATTTTTTCATGGTGAGGGAGGGGGAAACTAACCGGGCCTGAAGGTGTCTTACGAGAAAAAAAAATCTTCGGTATTAATGTTTATCTTTACAATCAGATCCAGAGAGAATAAGGCACCTTGCACCCTATTCCCCAGCAAATTCCGGTAGCAATAACATTAGCTATATACCATCGAAAGTTTCAGCTAATAATAGCCTATACAGTGCGTATCAAAAAAAGTGTACCACTTTGGTAGCTTCTAATCAAAAAGTTATATATGTGACCTTGAATCATATTTTATTGTAGAGAATAATACACTGTCCATATGATACCACTTTCACACTCGTGCTGACAGGGATAACCGAACAGCAGGCCTTTCAAACTTGGTCGAGAGGGGACTCTCACTATGAATATGACGGACAAAGAAAGAGGACAAAATATACAGTTCCTCAGGTAGACAAAGGAACATCCCTTCACTATATAAAAATGTGTAGAACAGGTGAATATGCACGGTGACACGTAGGCCTACGTGTTCTACACATTTTTACTTAATAGCAGCGAAGGGCCTTTCAAGGCGCTTGACTGGAGATGCGAAGGTCGAGGGTTAGAATCCCGACACGGCACTAATATCCTAATTTGGCAAGATTAATCTGCACTTGCTACTCTCCACCCAGGTGTTAAAATGGGTACCCGGTAGGATGCGGCCGTCATTGTTGGTCAAACAATTTTCGAGCGTCAAGTAACGCCTGGCTGGAATGCTCCCCAGGGAGTGGAGATTGTGCACACAATGTGTGCGGCAAGCACTGAATCCAATGACCGGGGTAATAGTATATTTGTAAAGCGCTTAGAGCTATATAAAATTTTAAAATATTATTATTATCAGAGGTGAAAAGGGGAACTTCCTGCACCTGACCTGAAAAGGTGCACCTATGAAAACAGAAAAGGGGAACATTTATTACCGTGAACAAGGACAATTATGATCAGGAGAATGCGCTCTGATCAAATAATAGGATAAGGGGCAATTATCAGAAGGTAAAATGACGCTTATTAGAAATAAAAAGGACGCGTATCAAAATATTTTTTTTAAATGCACTTATATCAGAGGTAAGGGCACTCATCAGAGATGACAAGGGGGACTTATCAGAAGGGGAAGGGTCACTTGGTACAAAGTAAAAGAGGCACTTGTCAAAATAAAAGGGGCACCTCTCAGATTTAAAAAGGGGCAATTTTCAGAGATGAAGGGGGCTGCCGATAAGAGATGGTAAGCAGGGGCGTCACTAAAGGGGACGGTGGGGATGCGACACCCCACCAGGATATTGTCGGTAAAATTGTGCTGCTGTCGGGAAAAATGAGAAAAGGGGGAGGGGGAAAAGGAAAGGGGGAAGGATAGAAAAGAAAAAAAAGAAAAAGAAATGAAAGAAAAGAAAGGAAAGAGAAGAGAGGAAAGAAAGAGAAAAAAGAAAAGAGGAAGGAGAGGAAAGAAAGGAAAAAAGAAAAGAAAGAAAAGGAGAAAAGGAAAAAAGGAAAAAGAAGAACAAATGAGAAAAAGGAAGAAAAAGAAACGGGGGATGAAAGGGGTGGGAGTAAGAAAAAGAGGGGGATGTTGGGTGGACCGGTGGAGTCGCCACGTCGACGGAGCAAGATAGATAATCTTGCTGTGTCGGGTCAGCTGTGTCGGTATTCTTGCTCGATCATTGTGTACTATATCAATCATCATCATCATCATCATCATCAAGATACGAGGAGAGGTAGATCCTGTAATCCTCGGTCACTTCTTCAGGGTTGGTTGTGTTCTAGAGGTTAACTAATTGCACATGCGCAGGTTTAGGACAGTTTTGATCATTTCAATTTAACTTAATTCGAATCGCTCAGACCACCAGTGCTTATCCAGTCTCATCTTGAAGATATCGATGGAGTTTGAGTCAATTATTTCTTGAGGGAGACTATTCCAGTCGGACACCACTCTGTTGCTGAAAAAGCATTTCCTTATGTTTAGACGAGACCTTTCCTTGAAAATCTTTAGAGAGTGTCCTCGGGTTCGAGTATTCACTGATAAGGTGAAGAAGTGACTTGGGTCCAGCTTTACTAAGCCCTTTAGTATTTTGAAGACTGTAATGGCATCGCCTCTCCTTCTCCTATAGTACAAGGAGTGTAGGTCGAAAATCTTTAGCCTGTCTGTGTATGGAAGTTCTCTTGTCTCTGGCATCATCTTTGTCGCTCTCCTCTGGACCCTTTCAACTTTGTAGCCATCTTCCTTCCAGCGTGAGTGCCATAGGATGTTACCATATTCCAAGTGTGGTCTTACTAATGTCTTGAATAGGAGGGGTAGAGTCTTAGTGTCCAGCCTGGTGAAGGTACGTCGTATTATTCCGAGGAGTTGGTATGCTTTGTTTACTGCCATTGATACATGTTCATGGAACTTAAGTTCGACATCTACTTGTACACCCAGGTCTTTTTCAAGAGTGGATATCTTCACTTCTTCTCCTTTCATGTGGTAATTGTCCTTTCTGTTGTTTCTACCCAGGTGAATAACTGCACACTTGCTTTGGTTGAAGGGTAGTTGCCACTTCTCAGCCCACAAGGTGAGATTTGTCAGGTCCGTCTGTAGTGATGAGGAGTCTACCTGATTTCCTACTTTTCTGTATAATTTGGTGTCATCAGCAAAGAGTAGAATCTTGGAGGTAACTTCGTTGGGCAAGTCATTTATGAAGATGACAAACAGAATAGGCCCAAGGATGCTCCCTTGCGGAATTCCGCTCTTCACCGCAGTCCATGTTGATGTCACTCCATTCATGGCTACTCTCTGCTTTCTACCTTTGAGGAAGGCTCCAATCCAAGAAAGTAGTGGATTCACAATTCCATGAGCTTCCAGCTTAAGAAGTAGTCTTTCATGTGGAACTGCATCAAACGCCTTTCTGAAGTCAAGATATAACACGTCAATAGGCTGATTGTTGTCAAGAATCTTAGACCAATCCTCCATTGCCCACAGAAGTTGTGTCATACATGATCTCCCATTCACAAAGCCGTGCTGACATTCAGAGAGGAGCTCGTTTATATCAAAGTATTTCATTAATGCATCTCTAATAATACTTTTCGAGCATTTTTCCGATGACTGATGTAAGAGTAACTGGTCTGTAGTTCTCTACTGCCTTCCTGCTTCCTTTCTTATGGATTGGAGTAACGTTTCCTTGCTTCCAGTCTTCCGGAAGTGATTTCTCCTCCAGTGACCTGTTGAATAGGACTGCCAGGGGTTCCGCCATTTCCTTGGATATTTCTTTCAGCAGTCGGGGATGAATATTGTCAGGTCCAGCTGATTTATTTGCATTCAGGTTTTTGAGTTTCTTTTCCACCGTTTCTGGGTTTGTTGTCACTTTATCGATGCAGGAATCCTTGTTTAATCTGGTCAATGTTGGTAGGTATCCGAGGTCTTCATGAGTGAAGACGCTAGCAAAATAGGTATTTAATGCTTCAACTTTTTCCTCATCAGTCTGTAGGGGGGTGCCATCACTGCTGATTAAATCTCCAATGCCAGATTTTGATTTTCTCTTGTGATTTGCATAGTTCCAGAATCCTTTAGGATTTATACCAATATTGCTGATGAGGTCGTCTTCATGGTCTTTCCTAAGTTGACGTGTCATTCTTCGAAGGCTGTTGGTAGCTTCTCTGTACATCTTGTTGTTGTGACTACATCTCGATTTTCTATATTTGTCCCAGAGGTGACTTTTCCTCTTCTGGAGAATAAGAGCTTCTTTAGTCATGTAGATGCTTTTCTTTCTCCTGCCTTTGTGGTGAGCTTTAGGAATACACTCTTCCATTTCATCATATAGCTTCTTTGTGATCGTTGACCATGTTTCATTGCAGTTTTTATCTTCCAAAAGATCAGTCCAATTTACAGCACTAAGATTTTCTCTCATTTTGATGAAATCTCCTTTGTACATATTGTATTGATCAGGTCTTTTGCTCTTGTGAGGTTCACTCTGAATACTTAAGTCAACATGAAGGCTGCAATGGTCGCTCCTTCCCAGTGGTGGTCGATGTGAGACTTCCTGGATCATTTCTTCAATGTTTGTAATGACAAGGTCAAGTACATTTGCTGTCTGACCTCCTCGGTATCTGGTAGGGTCTCGAACGTGCTGGAACATATCTGTGCTTTGCAGTGCATCAAGAAACGTGTGTGCTAGGTGATTACTAGGTGCTTCTACATGCAGAAGTTTGAAGTCAGTGATATATATTATGTCGGTCGGCCGGCAAATTTGTTGATCCCTACGAACTTTGACTTTTTATCGGACCCATAAACACATTTAAAAATTCAGACAATGATTAAGAGTCGAGAACGGTACACTGAGTCGTCTTCTTTCTCTAGCTGTAATGAAACGTCAAAGCTTTCGCGCTTCGCGCGAGGGGGGGGGGGGGAACTGAATTCAGACGAGGATTAAGTGTAACAAAAATGGTACAACGAATCGTCTTCTTTCTCTATAAAATTTGCTAAGTTTCTCCCCCCCCCCCTCCCCACCTGGATCCGCCACTGAGCGACGCCCCTGATTATAATTTATAAATAAGAAGTCTTTCGAATAAATTAAGGCGTGCTTATTGTTTGTGAAGTTATTATTCGTTTTATTACAATGCCATAAAACATTGGAATTCCCTTCCCAATGGTGAAAAGGAAATAGAAAACTATGCTCATTTTAAGAGGAAATTAAAGGAATACCTATTACTTGACAGTCAGAGAAGAGAAGTGAATGACAGGTTATATGATTGAAATTTGTATTCTTCTGCCGGTAATTTTTCATTTTGTATATACTTATGTTTTCGTACGTTATAGAAATTCTACAAATTCATCATTATTTTCCTTTTCTTCCTCCTCCTCATTTTCTTCTTCTCCTTCTTCTTTTTCTTCTTGTACTTATTATAATTTCTATCATAAGTTTAATTTTATCTCCATGGTTTAATGTTGTTATTATTATTATTATCTTTAATAAGTAATTTTTTTTTTTTCTTATCTGTCTGTAAATATTACTATTTTAACTTAATACTGATTTTATACATGTCTGTAAGGGACCCCACTGGAAATAAGCTCTCGAGCTTTCGTGGGTTATCCTGTTCAAGCTGACTTATTTTTGATCTGTTATTATTGTATATTGTTGTATGTTGAAAGCTTGTCGAATAAAAATCAATCAACTTCAATCAATCAATCAACCAACTCAAAAACGAAGCATGATATTTGACTTTGGCCCTGTGCTTGCTTATGTTTACCTTTATATTACTCTACTTATGTTTGGCAGCGTCTGCCCTCTACGTTTGCTGGTTATATTATTTTCTTTGTCTAAATTACTAAAACTCTAATAATAATAGCTTCGCGGCACAAAATTGAGAGAAACTTGCAGGTATTGTGAGAAAAGGTAAGTATTTCTTGTTTTTATAATTTGTATTAGTACCTGGTGATGTGAGATTTAAGGAGAAAGAATGGAAGAAAAGTAGGATTGAGAGAGGTATTATGGAGTAGGTGCACGGGGATATTCGATTAGCAAGTAGCAATGCAATGCAATGGCAATGGTGTCAGCCGCTTCAGCTTGCGTGCAGATTGGTTCACAGTCCCGTGTGTTGAGAAGTGTGCCTTCCTAAAAAAGTAAAAAATTGTTTGGAAACATTGGATCAATCATCAAGGTTTTTTTCCTTAAAGGTAAAAGGCTAAAATCTAAATGTTCCTCGAGATAATAAACACTGGAGATATTTTTTTTTTCTCTTTGCCTCTTAGAGGTGTTTATTCAATATTCAAACAGTAACATAATTTTGCTTACAATTTAGCAAATCAATGGAACATCAATAATACACAAGTTATTTACTCAAATATAACTAAGCAAGTTCGCAGGAAATTTCATATTTTGTACTTTCAAATGTTCGTTTATTTCTATTCTGTTAGTCATTTCTCTCTTAAATAAGTAAATCAAACTCAAATCTCTATTATCATACCCATACTTATTACGAAAAATAATCATTTTATAAATCGACCAAAAAGCAATAGTCATTATCAAATCGATTTCGGTTTGCGAATTCATTTTGAGTAATAAAACAATATCTATCTCTATTCTAAGATTGAAAGCACGTAAAACTAAGTCCTTTAAATACTTAAAGAACCTTTCATTTGCCTTACATGAAATGAAAGCATGAAGCAGATCTTCAGTTTTTTTGCATTTTAAACAAAGGTTATCGTATGCGAGACCCCACTTGAACAGATTGTTACGGACTGGTAACATATTATATAAAAGCTTGAAATTAAATTCACGTAGACGAAAATCTTTTATCCCAATCAAATGCCTATCAAAAACAGAAGACCATTTAACGTCCTTCTGCAAGACATCTTCCCAATACAAACAACATTTATTTATTTTAATTTGTTCAAAACTGATCATATTATACCACTGTTTACTACTCAAAAGACTAACAGGCTTAACTGATTTTCCAAATACAAAGTGGGGGATAGAGAGGTTATGGTCTTTGAAGACCAAAGGTACCCTATGCTTATCATTTATCCAAATTTTTGGAATTGATTTTTGTAGCTTTGTATAGTCAAAAATCAAAAATTGTTTACTTCTTCTAGTATTAAGGCGGATAAATAATTCATTTACTGAAACAAAAGTACCATCTTTAAAGATATCATTTAAGTATATAATACCACTTTTATACCAGTCTTCATAAAATAACATTTTCTTTTCAAAAACAATATCTTGATTATACCATAAAATATTTTCGTCGACATGCTTCTGTGTCTGACATTCAGCGGATGTGTATTTGTTTATGAGGTACCATGCATGTAATATTTCTATGTAAAAATGTGGGACGTTTCTAAGTTTTAAGAGATTTAAAGTATAATCAGTATAATTGCAATTGAGGAGTAGATGCAGCCCTCCCAAACAGTCAAACCAATGTTTACACATATCTTTCCAATTTCCTGTTGTATTATCTAAAAACATCCCAAGCCACTTCAACCTAAAACTAAACATTTGCCTTTTAACATCAATCATTCGTATTCCTCCTTCACAATAATCCTCAGTAACAATACATCGTTTTACCTTTTCAATTTTACTTTTCCAAAGAAATTTAAATATCAGGCTATTAAGTTTTATCAAAAAAGTAGACGGTATTATATCAACAATCATTAAATGTATTACTTGACTAATTGCAAGTGATTTAATAATAGTCAGTCTTCCAAACAAAGTCAGGTTTCTTTTTCTCCAGTTATCTAGCAGTTTTTGCATTTTTTCTAATTTATTTTCCCAATCAATCTTTAAAGCACACTGCAGATCAGGTGCGATATGATGTCCTAAGTATTTTACTGGCCCATCTGTCCAATGTAAGCCAAAACAAGTTAACGACCATCGTTGACAGGCTGTTCCAATCCAAATCAAGACAGTCTTTTCTCTATTTAACTTCGGTCCTGCAACTTTGCCAAAAACCTCTAATTCGATTAAAATATTTTCAAAAGAATTTATATCAGATACATAAAATAAGGTGTCATCTGCATATTGCAGCAATTTCAGATCAATACCTTTATCATCAATATCTAGACCTTTGATTTCCTTATTTTCTCTCACTTTATTTGCCATTAATTCTGCGGCCATTACAAACAATAAGGCCGAGAGGGGACACCCTTGGCGTATTCCTCTCAGAACACTAAAAGTTTCAGATAACCAACCATTTACAATTACAGAACTTGAAATATTTGTGTATAAAATTGTTACCCACTTCTGGAAAACAGGTCCAAAATTAAATTTACTCAGACATTTTTTGATAAAAGTTACATCAATTACATCAAAGGCTTTAGAAAAATCTACCATCATAAGAGCACCGTTTTTACCGTTCCTTGTCATGTATTCTATGATATCTTTAGTAAGTCTTACATTACAAGCCGCCAGACGACCTCTTATGTAACCCGACTGGTTTTCATGAATAATTTTACCAATTACTTTTTGAAAACGTTTTGCAAGCACTGTTGCAATTATTTTATAATCACTATTCAGCAATGTGATCGGTCTCCAATTCTTCAGCTCCCGATGATCCCCTTTCTTGTATATCAAAGTAATTATTCCTTTCCTTTGAGTATCCGACATTTTCTCATTAGCATAACACTCGTTAAGAGCGGCAACTAAAATATCACAGATCTCATTCCAGAACACCTGATAGAATTCCGCGGTTATTCCGTCAGAGCCTGGAGTTTTGTTTTTCTTCATTGCGAATACAGCTTGTTTACATTCTCTCTGTGTTAATAACCCTTCACATATTTTATTTTCATCGTCAGAGAGAGATGAAATATTTTGAGAAAAAATATAATCTTCTGCATTTTTAACATCAATATCTTCTTTAGTATACAACTTACTATAAAAATCAACGGTTTCTTTCAATATTTCGTCTTGTTTTTCAATAATTCTTTTCCCATTTCCTGTCTTCAGCTGATTTATGTTTTTTTCTGCTAGCATTTCTCTTTTCTAAACTAAGAAAATATTTAGTACTTCTTTCTCCCTCTTCCATCCATCTTGCCTTAGCTCTGATACCAGCTCCTTTAGATTCCACTTTATAAATATTTTCCAGCTCTTCTTTTATGACCCTATATTCGTTTTCATTATCATTATTTCCACTTTGGTTATCAATACATTTTTGTAATACATTAAGCTTCATTTCTAAAAACCCTTTTCTATTTTTTTGATCTGCAACTTTATGTTTACAATATTTTTGGGTAAATTCACGTATCTTTATTTTCAAAAGTTCCCATTTCTGTAGGGGACTCATATTTTGAGAATTCATTGAACTAATAACATCACAAATATTTTTATGATAACAGTCATCAGACAGAACACGACTGTTCAGCTTCCAGTAACCTGGACCCTTTTGAACAGTTTTTGTTTTGATTTTTAAAGAAATTGCGTTGTGATCAGCTCTTATTGATGGTCTGATATCTGTGTTTACAACTCTCCCTAAAAAACTTTTATCGACCAGCCAATAATCTAATCTTGAAGCAAGTTTTAGATATTTATTTCTCCAGGTAAACTGAATAGTATTCACATTCATTTTCCTCCAGATATCACACAATTCGTATTTCTTTAACAATCTACTAAAATTTAGCGGTTTCTTGTAATAGGAACGGTTTGTTCCCTGAACATGTATAGTGTCTTTCTTGACATTGAGTACACAATTCCAGTCTCCTGCCATTACTAATTTTGAATTTTCGTGCTTTTCACAAGAATTTGATACGAAAGTATTCAGATTTCTAAAAAAACCGTTCTCTTTGCTTTTTCTTAGTTGGTGCATATACGTTTACCATTGTCAATAAAAAGGTTCCCATTTTAACTCTTAGTAACAACTTTCTTCCATCATCACTCTGCTCTATACTAGTGACATCTATGTCTAGGTGTTCATCAAAAAGTATAGCAACTCCTTTGGAGTGATTTGTGCCGTGCGAAAAATAACACGGCCCACGCCACTCACTTTTCACAATTTTTTCAATGTCGGCTGTCCAATAAGTTTCTTGTACAAAGAATATGTGTCCCTTTTGATGTCTAAACCATCTGAAAATTTGACTTCGTTTTTCCTTATTTCTAAGACCACGAACGTTTAAACTTAAGAAATGACAATTCGACATTTACATGAAAAAGGAAGATTGTATAACAAAAATCAAATTGAAATAAGTTTGTTTGACATATCTATCATTTTTTCTTCGGTGGTTTTTTCGTCGACTTTTGCTTCCTCTTTTTACTCTTATCTGTATCATCTTTCACTCGGCGTATTGGCAACTCGGGTGATTCCAAAGATATTTCGGAGGCTTCTTCTTCGCTGCCGTCATCGACATCGCATGAAGAGACATTGCTTGAAGCATCTGTACGTGAGGGCGAAACGTAGGAATCAGGATTGCTAGAGAGAGGAGCAAACTTGTTAGCGGAAGAGGATGACACATTATCCGGTTTGTTTACTTCGACTCTCTCAGCGGCTCCATGAGATGTCTCTCTACTATCTCCGTGCAGAAATTGCGTAATCTTTGACTGAGCGCGCGTCTGGTAGTCATGGTGCGATGGGTAGTTGTGAGACGATTCAATTGTCGCTTGTTGTCTTCCAGATGCGACGAGTTTCTCGATGCTGGCTAGAACGTGTGGGGCAGTTGCGGCTTCGGCTGCTGGTATAGCTGGGGTGTCAGGTTTACTAGTAGGATCTTGCATAATATGTAACGGAGCTGTTGGGGTATCATCTCTGGTACAGTCTTGCTGGATGTGTCCTGGTTGATTGCAACGGCGACACACTACACTGGAGATATAGTTGCGGGTCGTCTTTAATTTTGCTGAACAAATGAAGGATAAGAATTTAAGATGTGAATTATCGGCAACGTATCGTAGACTCTAGACTAGATCTTCTATTCTACAGTGGGGGCGCTGGTCCGAGAATGAGGATCATCCTCATAAACGAGGATATCCTCATAAACGCGGACAAAATGCGTCCTCATAAACAAGGATCGTCTGCATTTTCGCTAACGTTTTTTTCATCGGCGCTCTGCGGGTTTCGGGTTACCGAACCGCCCGCTGGCAATGCCAAATTTGGATTCCCCAGGGGAAAATAACCCCAGTTGACCGTCTACTTTTATGGGTTGTCCGTCTTCCCAGGGATTTATTGCTCATAATGTGAAGGTCTCTGTACAAAGTCAATGTAAAATGCATCAAGAAAATCATCCCGGAATCCGTTTTTTGCATCGCCAATGTGCCGATCAAAAATATGGAACATCTGCTTTTTTGCAGACGATCCTTGTTCTCGGACCACGTAGTTGTCATGCAGTAGACTGTAGAGGGCAGTATGCAGCAGAGAGAGGAAAAAAAGCGCGGGCCTGAGATCACGTGATATTCACGTGACTATTACGTGATTTGTTTCCCTCTCTGCGCGAGCTGCCGTATTCTGTCTATAGCTAGCCTACTGCGCTGCAAGCATGACAACTACGTCTCATTTCAAAATGATGGCTAGCTGAACTCGATATCGAGTACGTAGCTCATGAAATATCATTATTTCTGTAAGATATTATGAATATCTATAGTATTATTTGTCAAAGCAAATAACTATTTTACGGTAATTTTGTTGAATTGGAGTCCCTCAAAGTCTTAAGTGATGTTTTTTAATTGGTTCAATGCTTATTGTTCCGATCAGGTCGGATGACGGTGCAGGGATGTAAACATGCATATCAAGCTTGACTCGTAACTTCTGATTGCCGTTATACACGCATTTTTAAAACGAACGAAAGGCACTTCGATGTTATTTCAAGAGCTTTAATTTATTTTCTTTCATCAAACTATCAAGGGTAAACCATTATATTGTGGATATAATTTGAGAATTAAATGCCTTTAGTATTACGATTTAATTGCAATAGTCTGATCAACATTTTAGTCTTCTGTGTGGCACTTTCTTGCTCTGTCTTCAGGGTCATAGATCTATTTCCACTTCCGTTTCTGAACGCACTCGATCGGTACGACGAAGCGTGATTCCTTTCTTGCAGCCTCAATTTTAGAGTGATAAAAACACCTACCGTCAACTGAAACAATATCCATTTATTTCTAAAGCATATTTATTTGATTATATTGAAATATAAGTTTGTGAATTGCATATTTTTAGTTCTATATTTCAAAATATCAGTGTGAAATTTAATTTTGAAAAACCCGAAACCCGAAAACCAAAAACCGGGTTTCAGCTCGACGGTCGGGGCCCGGGCGGGGACCCGTTTCAACTCAGGCCTAACTAAAACATACCCAAAATGAAGTAAATATTCATTAAATGTCCAAATACAGATCATGAGTTAAAAGATATGTTTATTACCTGTTTCGTGTCAATTTTCTTGTTATTTTTGGAGTATTTTTCGGAAAAACAATGATATTAGTATACACTTTTTCTCAGGTTTCACGGCAAACCGCTGCAGAATGCAAGTGCTTACCGACGCTGGGTTGCGAGCGGGCATGGCCCTGTGTGAAGTTATCTACCGTAATGAGGATCTGAGACATCACGGTAGATAACTTCACACAGGTGGGTATCTCCATACGGAGTTACGGGTCAAATTTTGGATACGTTTCTGAACAAGCGCCAAACTTTTCGCCCTTCTTGGCGAATGAGGATGAGACCGGTTGAACTTAAAGCGCATGCATGGATTGTACCTAGTATGTAAGTTACTTTTCTACATGTTTCCTAAACATTAGTATGGAGCCTTACTTAAGTACAAATCTGTTTTTATATTTTCAGTTTTCTCTATGAGTGTTGTGAATGTTAAAACTTGAAAACAATGTCGAAGCGACGTAGATCAACCACTTCCGATGTGAGAGATGAGGACGATCTCCACACCTCTCCAACCTCAGTTGCCATCAAAAGGAGAAAGAAGTCTATCAACATTAATGATCCTGTAAGTAGAGTGTACTAGTTCTTCACACACACAAATTTTAATTCATCTTTGATTGGTGTTGTTAATAGATAAATTATCAACTTAGCTCAGCATATATCCATTTTAAAATGTGAAAAAAAATCTTGTCTGTACAATTTTTTAGACAGCTTACCTAACAAATGATAGGCAGTTTAAGGATTTACATGTATAATCAAAGGTGTTAGCTATTACACGTAGGTGATTCTGTTGCTGGAAGAATAAAAAAACCTTAATAATTATAAAATAGTTAAATAGTAGACACTTTGACTTTGTGTCATTCTTTTGATGAAATACAGTTCTTCCTAAATGTATCCAGAAACTATATTATTTTACATTAAATCATAGATGCTATAACAGAAACAAGAAAAAAAAAAGTTATATTGTATCTACATGTATTTACTATGCATTGTGTTGAATAATGACTGTGCCTCTTTTTTAAACTACAGGGTGAGGTAATTCAGGAGTTGTATGACATCATCAGGAACTACAAGAATGAAGAGGGCAAAATAATATGTGAAGCTCTTATCAGAATTCCAAAGAGGAGGTAAACACACCTGTTTCTTTGCTCGTAAAAAAAGAAAATATAATATGGGTTGTATTGAACCAGTTGGTCTTTTTTACAGTTGCAAGTATATGTGTCTAAATTGACATCAACACATGCTTAGGTTTGGGAAAAGAAGTTTGAAGTTGTCCTTTTCAAGATCTGTTTACCATTCCTTAATAATGATACTAATGGGTCCATTTATATAGTGCAGCTACTGCCCTTGATACAAAGTATCATATCATATTACAGATTGTCCAATAGGAAGAAAAATGTATTCCTGAAAAGAACCATTTACTGTTTGGATTGAATTCATTATGAAATTTGATTTTAATTTTATTATTATTTATTATGAAAGTATATAAAGTTGTGTAAAGCTATTTATCAAGCATAAATGAGTGCATTACCAGGAGAAAGGGAAATGTGTTCAGTTTCGTTTCAGAGTGGTCAAATTGTTAAAAGACAACCCATTTATAATCTGATAAGTTTAGCACTGAGATGACTTTAAATGTTACAAATCTGTGTATTATTTTATGACCTTAGGACTACTCCAGAATATTATGAGGTGGTTTCCAACCCCATTGACATGCTGAAGATTCAGCAGCGCATGAAGACAGAAGAATACGACACAGTTGATGACATGGTAGCTGATGTAGAGCTGATGATCAATAATGCACAGGCCTACTACGAGGTAAGAGAGATACACAGTCTACTTCCTAAAAGAAGAAGAAATGTAATGAGGGGGGGGGGGGTGTCAAAATGATAAGATTTGCAAAATTTGCATATTTGCAAAAGTTCATTGTTGCACAAGTGTTCTTCGTTAATATTTTGTGAACGTTTTTTTTCTTTTACAGTTGGTTAATTTTCATGCTTATACGCTATATTTGTGAAGGTGATGAAGGAGGGGAGGCATTATATTTACCAGTAAAAGTATTCAGTGAATACTTTAATAGCATCTAAAATCAATAATTAATTTGATTTTTTTTTAATGATAGCAGGGATGTAATATATAGAGAAATTTTCTACCTTTCGAGTGTCAAACTGAGTACATTCAATTTAAAAATAAGAGAACTTCAGTCATTTATTTGTAAGCAATCAAAAGATTGTGGATCTTTTGTATATTTTTAGGCCTGTAAATAAAGTGTCTTGTTCATTTTTGTAAACAGAAAAACTCCAAGGAACACAAGGATGCCATAGAGCTATGGACTGTGTTTCTCCAGTCTCGTAGAGAACTGTTAGATGGTCCTGAACCTAAAGAAGTTCCTACAACAAGCAATGATGAAAATCAGGTAAGACCAGTGAGGCTAATGAATGGATTAGATTGCAGTGTAATATGCAGTAAGCATGTCATTTTTATAATTGATATTAGTGTTGGGTGTTAAGTGTATTGTATACATGTAATCTAATGATAATGTAAGAGACTCAAAGTGAATGATTGTAAGTTTTTGGTACTGTCATGAAATAATTTCTTTTCAGAAAAAACAATTGATTTTGTGAAAATAATATAAATTGTGGAAGAGTTCTACAGTTGCAAACATTGAAATGAATAAATCTGTCTTCATTTGCCTCATAAGTAACATGACTCATTTGAAATTTAGATTAGGAATTTGTTAATTATTTATGCGTAGCTTTTTGAGAAATGTAATGTGAAATTAATACAGCATTGTTGAATTTTTACCCCAAACTCATACTTTATCAAACTGTTTACAGTACTTCACAGGACCTTACTCTATGTTTGGTTCAGCTTGTTTCATTAAGGTTTGTAATCATTCATACCAATTTAGTGCCGTCACACCCTCAAAATATTGAGGCATCATGCATTTAGATTGCAGAGAAAATATTCACCCGTGAGCAATGCAATTGAAATACACTGTGATGTGCCTTATTGTTATTCTTCTAACTCTGTGTACTGGGTCACTGTATTGCAGCTTCATCGTCTGAGTGTATGTGTTAAGCCTCATGGCTCCTACAGACCGATGGAGCCCAAGAAATCACCCATAGTCCTCTTAAAGAAACAGGACTATCCCCATATACCAGCCTTTCAGCTGGCTGGGGTGGGTAGTATCTATATTCCGCAGGTATTTTGACAACTCCTTTCGTTGGTATATATATTGGTGGCCTGCTGTCCCCAATGGTCCAACACCGTAACAAAATTGATTATTATTATTTTGTCCAGCAAAGTTTACATTTAGTGCTCTCTTTTTTTTTCAATATATAAAATTACATAAACTATAAACTCTTCAAAGTACAACACTAGTGTGTGAAAGACATTAATAGTACACATTTATATTTATGTGTATAATGTTAAATTGAATATAAATCTCTTTGGATATATCTGATGGAATAAAATGCTGATTGTTGCACAACAAATTAAAACAAAAACACAATATTTGATTTTTGTAGGTGTTGGTTCCATTTATTATTGATACATGGCTATTTGCTTGCTCATATCCAGTCATACCACATTTGTATCCCTAACTGTGCAAATGCTTTTCTTTTGAAAATGCTAAGATTGATTGTTAAATAATATAAGGCCAAATGTTTCTGTTTCTTCCATCAAATTCCTGTCTACACAACAAGAAAACAGAAGAAAACTATTTTCTTGACTGTTACACTTAGTCACATACCATGCCTTTGAAACAAGAAGAAATAAAAGCAGCACTATGTATATTTAAAAATGTATTTGGGAATTAAAGGAGAAGTCCACCCTGATATTAAGTTGGCTTTAATAAAAGCAGAAAAATGAGTGAAAGTTTGAGCAATATAGATTAGAAATAGGAAAGTTATGAATGATGGAAGTTGTCATTAGTGAAACACAAATTGGCAACACTATGACATATCTTGTGAGCTCCTCTCCAATTTGCTCTGAACAGAAAATGTCATAAACTTTAATTTTCTTGGTTATTGATGACAAAAGAGATTGTTTCTTACATTGGTGGTATAAAAACATACTTGTAACAAATATATTTAGTGTAAATATATATGATTGAAATTGTTTAAAGGAAAACTATACAATTTGTTTAGTACAGGGCAAATCGGAGGGGATCTCACAATATAGGTCACAGATTTGCCAATTTGTGTTTGATCATAACAAATTCATAACTGTCATATATTATTGGTTTTTGCTGAAACTTACACTGACCTGTTTCTCTCATTTTCTGCTTCTAATAATCAACTTAATATCAGGGTGGACCTCCCCTTTATTCATGTTTAATGATCTTATTTTGCAATTCTTGTCAATTTTTATTAATATTGTTCCCCATGTGATTCAAGCTATTTACATTTCTAAGCTTACCCTTTTTCAAACGGGAAACTAGTTTTACTAACACAAAGTGGATATTTATTATAATAGGGAGGATTAGATTTATTTGTATTTAATAATTTGTATTGGAAACAAAATGAAAAAGGCATCTTGTACATTATAACAAAATATACAGAAATCTAGCAGCAAGTACAATATCTTTTTCTTAGGCATTGCATCCAATTTGAAAATTATTGCCCAAATTTTGTAACAGTTGGAGTAAATAGATCTCCATGGTTTGTTTTATGTTAGCACATATTTGCACAATCATTGTCATTGAAGTCAAAGACTATGTGTCATTTGTAAATACATTTGAAGTTAAACATATTTTTTGTTCAAAACCTTTGGTGTATATTCCAAGTAACCTGACCATTGGGTGAGGTGGACGATGAATCTTGCAGCTCTTTGAATGGTTGAGTTCTAATGAGAATATGCTTTTGTTAAGCAGTTTGTGTGTCAGTTACATGAAAGACCTCACACTACTTCAGCCAAGCTGAGAGTGTGTTCTTAAAGGCTCACATCCACTTCGTCTACCCCTCCCCCCTATAACAAAAACAAAAAAACTCCTGCTCCGTAATAAATGTCATTGTCTGTGAAAATCTAATGGAAGTGAATACAAATTTTAGATAGTACCATAATGTCATATAATGATACAAATTTCATCTACATGTACATTTGTATGTGCCACAAAATGTTGATATCTCTATTCTTTTCATACTTGCAGCAGTATATTCTAAAGGTGAAGTTACAAGAAAAAAAATGATGTATTGAAACTGCTTGAAAATTGGTGTGCAGATCCCATTAAGTGAACAAAGTGTTTAAGCTATGCAAAGTTTCATGGTGCAGTAATTTTATCATTCAAAGATGTTTTTTCCCCCAAATCATTTTATTACATTTCTGTCATTTGTCCTTATTCAACCAAGTCTTATTCCCTCTTGTGATCTGTCTGTCATCCCGTTGTATCTTTTGAGCTGGGAAATAATATTTGTTTGCTTTGGTTTGGTTTCTGCATGTTATGTCTCTTTGCATGAAACCTATCTAATTTGTGTCACTTTTGTAATACATTTAAATTAATTTTAAGGCTGGTTCACATTACTTTTTTTGGAGAAAAAATAATGCGGGTCCCTATTTTGGGGGTAAAAATGGGACTAAAAATCAATATTAACAAGCTTACACCCTCCTTTCATTTGCTTATGTGGGTTAGTAGCGGAAACCTCACATACCTCCTATATATAGGAAAATTAGAGTTTGAAAACTTCTCCAATATCTTGATGGTAACCAGAGGAGTCAGTGGACATCAAAATTGGTGATGATGCTTTAAGAGACTTCAATGAATTGATATTAACAAGCTCCCTCCCTCCTATCATCTGCATGTTTGGGTTCTTACTGGGAAACTTACTTACCCTTTTATATAGACTAGATTTGAAACACTTCTCCAATGTGTTCATGTTGACAGGAGGAGGAGGCAGGAGGAGCCAGTGAGATAGCTGATGATGCGGCTATGGAGGAGGAGGAGAATGGGGCTCCTACAGGACCGCTAGAGGAAAGTGGGTACATTGTAGATGATCCCAATGATCCGGGTGAGATTCTATTCACCGCTGTGATGGGGCACAGAGACGTGACAGGGCGCATCGTCAGTCTAATGTTCCGCAAGTTACCAAGGCAGCAGGAGTTCCCTGCCTATTATGAGATCATTGACAACCCTATCGATCTCTGTGATATTGCTATCAAGATCAAGGTAAGACTCAAATTGAGAAATCAGATTTCATGGAAACCTCTATTTTATTTATGACATGTCATAATTTGATTTATATTTTGTAAAATGTTAAACACTTTATGAATACCGTAAATCTCCGTGTATAAGGCGCACTTTTTTGCCGCCGAAAAAAAATTGAAAGTCGGGGGTGCGTCTTATACACAGGTACAGAACCTTTTTTTTTTTTTTTTTTTAGTTTCGATTTATGGCGCTATATATACACAGAGATTTACGGTAGTCAGTGGAAAATTAATCACACTTTACTGTATTGATCAATCGTACAAGTATGATATTCATTTTGAGACAACAAATTTTCCATTTCATTTTACCTCTATATAGTTCAGTTATAACATATTGTTTTTGTCCTAACAACTAATATATCAAATTCAAACAATACAACATTTCAATTTGATAGATAAGTTATACCTTTATATGGGGCGGTCCAACAATTCCCATGGTGTCATTTGCTCCAAACTCTTTATTTCATAAAAGGTAAAGGGTCAGGGTCAGGGTTGCAGTCAGGATTTGTTAAGGTTTATGGTTTGAGTTCGGGATATATATATATTATGTTTGCTACGCGTTGAAGTGAAAAATTCAGGTAATTTAGAATATTACTTGTATAGCAGTTGCCACCAGAACATGTGTTGTACAACCTCATATTCCTATGCATTTTCTTTCTATTGCAGAACAAGAAATATGAGCGTCTGTCTGATTTGGACAAGGACCTGTGTCTGATGGTGAAGAATGCCAAACAATTCAATGAACCAGGCTCTCAGATCTACAAAGATGCTGTTACACTCAAGAAGGTCATGACAGCTAAGAAAGCAGAGTTAGAGAGACAGGGCAAGGAAGTCCGTGGGGTTGCTCCAAGACAGAGGTAAGAATCCTTGAAGAATCCTTTAATCAGCCCCATCCACATTATGGCACCAGAAATAGACTCAACATAAGTGTAGTGCCCTTCATAATTCTTATGCTGTATTTTTTATTCGGCTATTTTGCCACCTCACTTGATATTTATTTACACACAAAATGGTTTTATTTGTCATAGAGGTTTTTGTTTTGTTAAGGCAGTTTTGAATGTGTGAACAAATGCTTTATTCTGCTTGATTTCTCTCACTACAAGTAAATAGTTTAATTTGTGATTTATCGTAGTTTATTTTGTAGCTAGTAAATTATTTCTGATGTTTAATACTACTTTTTAATTGTGTATTGTTAGTTGGGCAAAGCATTAGAGCCTGACATTATTAAAGTCAGTTTATTTCTCCCCTTATACTCCTAATTCTTCATTCGTTATTTATCTATTTCCTTTCCATCAGACGTCCATCAGCTAATGGCCAGTCTGCCATCACTGAAGCTCTTAACCTTGCTGGTTACTCAGGAGGAGAAGACAATCTTGCCCCTCCCCTACCTCCCCCAATCCATCCCCTCTCTGTCACTTCATCTGCCTCAGCTTCCCGAAGTCACGACGTACCTTCATCTACCGATGGTGATGACAATGACGAGGATGATGAGAGTTTCTCGGCTGACACTGCTGACAGTCCTGACCCTCTCCACATACTCTTTAACTTTGTGCTCAATTTCCGGAACAATCTAGGACAGTTGCTATCTGAGCCCTTCATGAGATTGCCTAACAGCAGAATCTATCCAGACTACTATCGAGAGATCAAGAAACCCATTGCACTCACAAAAATCAGATCAAAACTCAAGGTGAGACTGTTATGATTGAGTGGTAGATATTTTTTTCTAGGGGGGGGGGTTTATAGCTCATCTGTTCAGAGATTATTGAGCACTTACACTATTGCATTAATTTTTTTATTTGTTATTGTTTATTTTTGTAAGTACTCCCTATAGAAGGAAAACAAAATATATATATACAACCCCAATGCATTTCATGAGAACATTGAAACATTGTTGGTGTTAAAAACGTGTTCAAGTAAAGTTATATTTAATGATAACCTTTATGGTGTCAGATAAGGTTTGCTAGGTCATTTTTTTTAGACACCTTGTTAGTTTTAATTTTAACCCATTAAAGAATATAGTCTGAATAATTTTTTCTGCAATCATTATGACAAGTCTGTGCGACTCTGAAACATATAAATTATAGTAGCATAGTTTCAAGTTATTCCTTTATTTCACTCTTCTAATCCATCTTCCAGAACAACAAATACAAGAGCCTTGAAGAACTCGGGACTGACTTGGAGCTGATGTTTCAGAATGCCTACCATTACAACATGTCCACCTCCCAGCTGCACAAGGATGCTGAGAAGCTACATAAAGCCATGCAGCACAAGAGAAGAGAAGTGGAAAAGCTAGAGGGTATTAAATCACCACCTCCACCTACACCTCCACCACCTCCTCCTCCCCCACCTCCTCCTCCACAAGAAGAAGATGTCCCTTCAGTATCACCTATCTTGAAGGTAAATAGTGCTACACCATAAAAGAGGGAAAACATTTAGAACTTTTAAGGGACAACTAAGTACGAAACAGGCTGTAAAGGCTTGATCATTCCAGAAATATTTCACATGAACAATGCAAACTCAAAATTCATAAATCAATCTCTTTCATTTTGGGGGATTTGATTAACTAGTCCCTCCGACCAGAGGGGAAAAAAATCATTAGAGTAGTGAGTGATTTAGTTGTGGAAATTTTTAGACACTTCGTGAAATTAAAATACAAAATTATATAAAGATTATGACAAGGAAAATGTACTGCCTAAGACAGTACTCAAAGGGGAAAGAATTCCTGTTTTCATATCATCTCAAACAAATTTGACATTCCTGAAATCAATTTATGCAGTTACATGTATTGATATAAAAGGTTTTAACTATGAAGGATAATGCTCTAAAAAAACAATGATCCTTTTATGTGAAATGTGACTGAACATTGTAAAATATCTGCTCTTTTGGCATATCACAATCTAAGTTCTGTATAGATCTAAGTGTTCCCTACTGTAACCAAGGCGTTGATTTGTGTACAATTTTCATACGCAGAAGGAGCATGAGAGTGAGGATGAAGGGAGCGAAAAAGGAGGAAGAAGACGAAGGAGTGGAGTACCACTCTGGAAGATGAGACGATCAGATGCTGAAGCCACTCAGAAATCAAAGCTGATGGCCCTCTATCTTACTCTGGTGCATTACAAGGTATGTAGTCTCAATGCTGAAGCCACTCAGAAATCAAAGCTGATGGCCCTCTATCTAACTCTGGTGCATTACAAGGTATGGAGTCTCAGATTTAGAGTTGCTTGTTTTAGCATGCAGTTCAGTAGTTATATAAATCTTTATGCGCCATATTTCTTTGTTAGCTGGTGTGCCAAGTTCCTTTAGTTGCACAGACAATAAGCAAAAATGAGGTATCTGTTGCATCGTTTGTAGGAATTGAAATTGATTGTCACCTTTCATGGAAAGAACACATTCAGACGATAAACAAATGCATAAGAAAGAAAGTAGGTATTCTGTTTAAACTGAGACATTTTGTTCCCAAGAATATACTTGTGTTATTATATAAGGCTTTTATACAGCCTCACCTCTCTTATGGAGTAGAAGTATGGGGTAGCACTTACAAAAGTAATCTAAATTGTATATATTTAAGTCAAAAAATGGCAATGAGAGCAATTACATTCAGTCCACTTAGAACAGACTCCAAAGCTCTTTTCCAAAGTCTAAACATTTTAAATATTTTTCAACTTCATGAACTTCTTGTATCAACATTTATGTACGATTTGGTAAAAGGTTTTTTACCACACTCTTTAGTGGATTATTGTCAGATGATACAGCATAGATATGCAACTAGGAGAAAAGAAAGTGGCTTACTTTATCAACCAAAATGTAAGACAACGCAAGGGCAATTTTGTATTTCGTTTGTAGGAACAAAGCTGTGGAATGATCTGCCAGATGAAATTAGATTAAAAACATCAAGGTTATCTTTTCGGAGACATCTTTCCACCTACCTTCTATGTAAATGACATGGGCTCAATCCCACCCCCTTCGTTTTTTCCTTTTATATTACTTGTCTTCCTTTTATATATGTATACACTTATAGCGGCCTTAAGCTTTTACAGGATTTGTGCATGTACGTACATGTGTATGATTATTTTTATTAATACATCCTTTTCATTTTTATGAACACATTGATGATTTTATTTCTTCAAAGATTTGTTTTCTTTCATTATAATGCTTTATGCTTAAGCTTTTTTTTTTTTTTTTTTCATTTTAGTAAAGAAAAATAGTTACATGATATTGTATTATTTTGCTGTATATATGTAAATACAAAACAAACAAGTTTTACATTCATATGTAAAAACAAATTAACAGAAAAAAAACTTGCCAAAGAATGGAACTAGGCTCGACTAGCACTTGTGCTAACTTCTAGTTCCAATTAACAACTTCACCTAAACATAGTAATATGCATATTTAAGTATATATCTTTTGTACATTTAATAGTATGCAGATGTATGTCTAAAAAATATTGTTTTAAAACCATTACTGTTCAATCGACATTACTCTTATGTTATGTACATGTATCAGTATTGTTGTTTTTTTTTGCATTGTATGGTTGTTCATATGTACTGTCATTATTGGGTCATTCCATGTCAAATCACCCAAAAAATCTGAAAATCTGAACCCGACCATTTTTGATTTTGATTAAACTTAGTGTACTTGTTAAGTGTGATCTCACAGCTCCAAATCCAAAATTTTAGGTCAATTGGGTGAGGGGTTTGGGAGATACGGCCAACCAAATTTTGAGATATTTGCAAAAATGGGGGTGGCGGGCCTACCTTTGAACCCTTGTATCTCGGGACCTAATGGGTCAATCTTCACACAATTTGTATTGTTGGAAAGGGTATCCAATGAGGATTCCAAATCTGCCACCATTTTGAAAATTTGTACATGTTGGGGTACTTTGACCTCTTGACCTAAGATTTAACCTTGAAATTGACCTTGTGGATCACGTAACCTTGACAACATTTTTCATGAAATGCTATCTCTGACATGTTCACTTAAACATATAAAAGTTTCAGAGATATAATATTTTTTGTTTAGGAGCAATAAGGATTGAAAGTATCCATACTTACAGATATTCACAATAAACCCTATTATAATGTATACAATACATGCAATATGCACAGTACAACATACATCTTCCACATGCTTTTTTGTTCTAGTCATACCCATTCTAAATGTCAGCAGTACTTGAATAAAAATAAAATGACAAGTTCATATAGGCCTAAAGGGTTAACAGGATGTAAGACTTTAGGTTCTAGGATAATTACCCCCCCCCCCCCCCCGGAGGACAATTACCCCCGAGGACTATCACACCCAGAGGACAATTAACCCCAGAAAATTACCTCCTAGGACAATCTATCCCCCCCCCTGGAAAATTACCCCCCAAGGATAATTACCTCCCCCCAAAAAAATCTGCTTTGAGTAAAACCAACTTATTATCAGGATGGACTTCCCCTTTAACGAATAAGGGGGGGGGGTAATTGTCCGGGGTGTCATTGTCCGGGGGGTAATTGTCCTCGGGGGGGGGGGGGGGGACAGATTGTCCTAGAAGGTAATTTTCTGAGGGTAATTGTCCTATGGGTGTGATAGTCCTCGGGGGGTAATTTTCCTCGGGGGGGGGGGGATTTCCGGGGGGTTAGTTTTCCAGGGGGGGTAATTATCCTAGAACTGACTCAGAGGCCTAAAGCCATACTAGAATGGATATGCCTAGAACAAAAAAGCATGTTGAAGATGTACATGTATGTTGTACTGTGCATATTGCATGTATTGTATACATTATAATAGGGTTTATTGTGAATATCTGTAAGTATGGATACTTTCAATCCTTATTGCTCCTAAACAAAAAATATTATATCTCTGAAACTTTTATATGTTTTAGTGAACATGTCAGAGATTGCATTTCATGAAAAATGTTGTCAAGGTTACGTGATCCACAAGGTCAATCTCAAGGTCAAATCTTAGGCCAAGAGGTCAAAGTACCCCAACATATACAAATTTTCAAAATGGCGGCAGATTTGGAATCCTTATTGAATACCCTTTCCAATAATACAAATTTTGTGAAGATTGACCCATTAGGTCCTGAAATACAAGGGTTCAAAGGTAGGCCCGCCACCCCCATTTTTGAAAAAATCTCAAAATTTGGTGGGCCGTATCTCCCAAACCCCTCACCCGATTGACCTAAAATTTGGGATTTGGTGCTGTGAGATCAGACTCAACAAGTACACAAAGTTTCATCAAAATCAAAAATGGTCGGGTTAAAATCATTGGGTGATTTGACATGGAATGACCCTATTGTGATGTGTTGTTGTTAATAAATTCAAAATTCAAATTCAAATTCAAATTCAAAAATGAAGAGCAGGATCACCCAGTAACTGTTATTATATCACAGTCTTTGTTGGATACAAGGCTGCTCTTCTTTCCTTTCTCTGAGGTAGCATCACAAACAGTTTTGAATATTTTGCTAAAGCTGCCCCATGGTACAAGAACCTTCCTTTGAATAGCAGGTAAAGAGTTGCATTGGATTGACATATCTCTGTCCAGGTATGACGCAATTCTCTTTATATTACTTGTAGCCTTCACTGTTTAAAGGGATATGTCATGAATGCTATTTTGTGCATGTTTTCTTTATAGGAGGAGTCAGGACGTAGCCCCATCACTCTCTTCATGGAGAAGCCATCTAAGAAGGAGTATCCAGACTACTATCACATCATTACAGAACCAATCGATATGAAGACTATCGAAACCCACATTAAGAATGAAAAGGTTAGCAGAATCTAAGGATATAGGGTTGTTATTTACTTTTGTGAGTGATGGTGAATTTGTGGGAAGGTTAGATAATGTGATCGGCATTACGATGGTGATTGTGATTGTGTTTTTATCCCATAGTACATTAATGAGATTGGAGTGTATCAAATGGATTGAAAATCAAGAGTGAGATACCAAAGGATGACAAATGTTGGTGGTGTTGTGGTGGTACGTAGACAGATTTTTGTGTGGAAAAGAATCTCCCGTAACTTTAAATATTTGGTGTGTGAAACTTCACAGACACCAATTTATTATTCATTCCTCTATCTCTTTCACTTTCTCTCTCTTGACAGTACCTGACAGAGGAAGCTGTGATGAAGGACTTTTCCTTGATGTTTGACAACGCTCGTCACTACAACGAGGAAGGCTCCATGGTGTACGAGGATGCTAATCTGCTGGAGGCTCTCCTCAAAGACAAATGTATTGAAATTAATCTGTCTCCATGTAAAGAGAGAAATTCACTGGCATGCAAACCACTGATTTCTGCTCGTTACCTAGTGCTGCAATGAGAGTCCATGTATTCTTTCACTCCTTCTATTTCTCTGAAGATCAGACCCTGACAATTCTTTGAGGGCTCTGGTTTTGTTTTCACAAGAGCAAATGTCAGCATCAATATTTATGGTGTTTATGTCTTGTTATCCTGAAACATAGCAGGTTATTGAAGTTTTGGCACTGAATTTCTTTTATAAAATTTAGAATCTACATCTCCTAAAATGTAACAACATACCCCAACTGAATATCAGCAGGATTAGCAAACAAGCAACAGTGAATTTGCTTGTGTTTTCAGAGTAATAGATTTAAGTCAGTTACCCAAATTATTGCATCCTTTTTTTTTATCCCCTGGAACTTATTATTGAAAAAAACATTGCACTACATGCAATAATATGCTAGTCGGTCTTTTTAGTTAAAAAGCTGTTATTAGTTTTAGTATGTATTTGCTTGAGTACCCCTCCCTTAATAGTCATGATATAAAATGAAATAATATAGATGACATTTGAATAACCTGATATCCTTTCTCTCCATTTTGCTTGACAGTCGATGGTGGTCGTAGTACGCCTAAATCAATCGGTCAGAAGAGAACCCCAGTGAAACGTTCTCCAGCTAAGACATTGAGTCCTCTTGCTCAGAAGCTGAATGAGCTTTATAATGCTATCAAGAACTACACTGATCAGCATGGAAGGGAACTATCACCCCCATTCATTAGACTACCATCGAAAAATGTAAGTAACATTAACAATGTTTAGAGTTGTACGTGTGGAATTGGAAGATTCCAGGCTCATTTTGAAGTTTGATGCATCTTTTGTTTGATTACGGATAATGTTTAGTGATTATTTGCATGTTCACATGCAGTGTATATGTGATTTTACGTTATAGACCCATATATCCTCCAACTTAATACTCTCACATGCCTGAAAGGTTTGCATTTTGGGAGATAACTGAATGACAACTCTGACAAAACAATAGTTTTGCAGTTTGTAAAAGTTTCTTGCCTTGAAAACTACTGTTCACTATTCATGAACATTTCTTGTTGTGAGATGTCTTGTAGTGAGATGTCTTGTTTTACAATACAGATATAGATGGTACATCCTCTCTCTAGGAGTATCTAAAGTACCTTCAGATATTCTGGTATCCCTTAAACCTGCAATAGAAGATCTTCTTTTATAGATATGTAGTTAACTGTGATAGTGTGTTCACTCATTCCATTAAAAAAGTAATAAATGTTGATTCTTAAAGTTGATACTCTAAGACAATCCCAAATACTGAGATAATTACAAAAATAGAAAGCTTTTAACCCCCATAATAACACCAAATGGTGTCCACCCGACAAAACAAGTTTAGAATAATGAATTTATTCGAGTAAACTCTACCAAAATATCTAAGTCTGAAACCCGGAAGTGCACGTAGAGTCGGGCCTCTATCCGTGACGTCACGAACGGGACTCATGGGCTCAGTGAGAGTGAATGGCAGTGATATCCCTACGTAAATGCTATCCTGTCAGAGCTTAGATTTGTTGTTGTTAAGGAGTATATTTGATGGATTTTCTGTTTTCATTTGAATGAAGAATAACGAAGCAACATTTTCCAGTCGCTGATTTCTTTTTATATCCTCATATTCACCTATTTGGTAGAGATTTAAGACGAGTTTACTGCTTAGGAATTAAAGTTAAATCGTGCACGTATGAATAGGCGGATGCGTTATATTGTCATCAGATTAGGTACAGGAGCAGTTTTGTAAAACGAATAGGTCTAGAACTATGATAGTACTTATCATAGATGTGTGTGACTGCCTCAAAAAAGGATACAGTACCAGTTAAACATTTTATGTTGTAAAATATCAAACTTGAACGAGGTCATGCAAGCGCGCTTCCTCTATAATATTTTGGCGAGTGATGCGCGGCTCTTGCATGAACGTTCGTGAAGCGAGCAGAATCGGGAGGTAAGACCAAGCCGCTGCTCTAGGCGCTGCTTGCTTGTGATGGAACGTACGTGCGCTAGTTATATGATTATCGGCAATTGCAAGAGAATGAAAGCGACGTTGCCAGCTAAGAAAAACAACTAACAAAGACTTGCTCCTGACTACCGGTGTCAGAATTGGTAGATGAAGGATCTTCAGGGCCAAGGAAGGCGAAAGACATTGGGAAAAAGGAAGAAGAAACCATCGGGAGATCGCTGTAGTGTATGGTAATGAACTGTGCATGGGTAGACAGCTACTGTTCACTCCGTGCCTGGGCCGATTTCAACACCAAAACAAAAATTACATGGTGAAAATATCGACTAATAGCACATCGTTGGCATGTATATGTCACAATTTTTAAAAGGGGAATTGATATTAATACTATGAAGTACTAGGGGAAGGTAAAGAATTGTACATAGAATTATGATTTATTAGACTTTTCAGCCTTTGAAACAAAAATATGCAGAAAATCGTATCACTCTGCACATGTTTGCTATGGAACATCCGGGTACGTGAATATACTCTTTCCCGGACGTGAGGTCATAAATAGTTGACCAGCGCTGTGACTGATTTTCTATGCAAAGAGAGGCGGATATTTTCGACATTTCAATTGAGGATTTCAAGTAGACAGAATTTGTTTGTGATATACTAAGTAATTGAAAAACTAAAAATTAACATATACTTGCCGTAGGTAACAAATTAAGGGACATTTATTTGCTTAGAGTATCAACTTTAAAGTGTTTAATATATATCCATGTCATTTTTATTTGATTCAATAATGAAGATGAAAATGATATATCCTTTCCTATACAGGAGTATCCTGAATATTACCAGGTTATCAAGCGTCCTATGGACATGCAACGTATCCAGCAGAAGATTATATCTCGAGGCTATGATCAGCTGGAAGACATGGTCAATGATTTCCTTCTCATGTTTGATAATGCCTGCAAGTTCAATGAACCAGACTCACTCATTTACAAGGTATGTACAACGTCTGCTCAAGGTCTCTCTCTCTTGTCAGCTATTCAACTTACATGTTCTTCAGTCTCTATCAAAATGGAACAATAGACCTGTCACTTTTCCTATTGTTTTGATTTATGTATTTACATGATGGAAGCAATATACAATTTTCAGAATGGATTAGGTCATGTACAATTTAATGGAGAAAAAAAAGTAAATTATGATGATTTAAATTTTCTGGAAGTGCATTTCTCTATATAATTGCACAGTCTCTCCCTGTGAGTCAATTGTATATTAGGAACTGAATGTGGGTCAGTGAGACTGTTGGATGGATAAAATCTAAATAAATCTGAATTATGACAAGTCTTTTATTCAAGCATGTGCAGAGCTGGCTGCGTATGCAAGTAGCGTTGGAGAGACATATTGCCAGCAGCAAGCGTTAGCTCTTAACAATTTCATTTTGTTATGACAGTCAACATACAACAGTCAACTAACTTGAAGCACAGTTTTCAGAATAACGCCCCTGATTGCATTCTCGATGTAAGCAAGTGATCAAAACTTTCTGTTATTGTATTGCCAACTCATATTTGTACCTCCAAATTAAAGCTCATCTTTAAGTCTCACAGTTATTTCTTGTTTCCATTGTAGGATGCCCTAACTCTTCAGCGCATCCTCCTCCAAACCAAGACTGAGCTGATGGGAGATGAGACCTCTGGAGTACCTGACATCCAGGGATTGGTGCGAGAGATCATCACCAGTCTCTTTGTATCTGTAGCCAATCACCAGGATGAGGAGGGGCGTTGCTATAGCGACTCCCTGGCTGAGATACCGGTGGATAAGGATGCCATGATGGATGATCCAAACGTACAAAAGTAAGCATGGTTCATAGTTTTAAATAAAAATGTTCTATCAACTATTGTGTTTCAGTTCACTTCTACCCTATGAATATCATGAAGTGACAACAAGACAGCTTCTCATCTCTTGATTTTATCATTTATGTAGTTACTTTCTTCAGTTTACTATAGAAATTGTTTTGTTTACATGTTTCAATAGCAGATGAATTTATAGATGCAGGCATGGTTGTAATTGCAATTTCATCACGATAACGATAACTGATTATGATTGTTATTAAGAATGATTTAGTTTCAGGGACAATCTGCAAAGAAATCAAAGAAAAAATACTCTGAATGTTTTTGAAGCCATCACTAATGATAAAGCGTCTACAATGAAAATAAAAATGACAAGAAGAAAACGACAACTCAAATTTACTATTATCATTTATCCTTTCATTGTATATCCAGAAAACCTCTTGATCTGGATACTATTCGTCGCTACCTTGACCGTGGTTGCTACCGGCGACTAGATTGCTTCCAAGATCACATCTTCTTTGTTCTAGAGAGGGCTAGACAACTCAGCAGAACTGACTCACAGGTACACTCCATTTGGGCATTCTATTTTTATAACATCAGATAATGAATAGCCAAGTCACCAAGACAATTCACGTTATAGGTTGTATGACTTATGCTTCAATGACGATTGCTCTGCTGTCAATTTCCTACATCCTTGACACAACACAATACCTGACACTAACCCTAAACCCAAATCTGACCAAAAACCCAACTGCAAATCAACCTTGACTGTTACTAATCAATAACAAAGTGTACATATATTGGTATTGGTTAGATAGATAGATAGATAGATAAATGGTATTTATTGATTCATTTCCATGTATCGCAGTTACAAGTAACTGAATTGTGCATGAATAAAACATTGATGGTGAAGACAATTATACATTTCAAGAAATATCACAGTAAAGAGTAACTGAATTGCACATTAGTAAATTGCTGGAAAAAGCAAGTATACATTTCAAGATGTCACACTACAATCTACATAATTATGAAGAGCGTGTATATACTATATACCATTAATCTTATACAATATTTCAATTTAAAAATTTGAGTTAAAAAAGAAAGAGAGATAGGAAAGCAGGAGAGAGAGAAAGAAAGAGAGATAAAGGGAGAGAGAGAGAGAAAGAGAGAGAGAGATAGAGGGAGAGAGGGGGAGAAAGGGGACAGATGGACAGAGAGGGAGAACAATTATGTACATGCTGATAAAATACAAAGATACATTGCAAGACAAATATGAATATTATTAGGTGAACATTAGATATATTGAAATATAAATATAGATATGCATCGCATTATTCATGTCATAAAAAATACATTGACAAACTTGGTAATTAATTATATACAAAGGAATATGAAATTGCAATTTGACAATTCAATTTGTTTCAAAGTATATTAAATACAATCATAAAAAACTTTTGTTATACAAACGGATCAAATCTGGAATTGGGCTATTCTGCATACGTTTAGTTTTGCACCTGGGTTCAGGAATCTTGTTAGTTCTTCGCAAAGTTCTATTGTGTGCTCTTTGGGGTATAAATTGTTTGAACTGGTCTGTGCATGATAGAGTTTTTTTAAAGAAGGTAACACATAAGTCATTTCGACGACTTTCCAATGTTTGTAATTTCGATTTAATAAGAGCGTTTGCGTAACTATGGTAATCCTTTCTAAAGATAATTCTCAATGCACGTTTTTGTAGTCTTTCTATGCGTTGTTTTTGTGCACTAGTGAGGCCTCCGCTCCAAACTTGAGTAGCATATTCAAGGATTGGGCGAATATAGCCAATAAAAATAGTAATCAGATCTTCATGTGAAAGACCGAACTTCCCTAAAGAACGGAGCATATATAGTTTCGCATTCGCTCTTTTTTCAATATCTCTGACATGGGCTTCCCACTTTAAATCGTTTTGTATCGTGACACCAAGTAATTTCACCTGTGAAACAGTTGAAAGAACACAATTTTCGAGAATGATGGAAGACTGATTGACTGGTACTCTTGAAAAGCAAATGTCCATTTTGATACACTTCGCAGGATTCAATTGCATTTTATTAGTATCAGCCCACAAAGATAAACATTCTACAGCTTCTTGCATGTTTGAAATTTGGTTTGTTTTACGACACTCAACTAGGGTTAGATCATCGACATATTTAAACATATGTATGCTTTCAAAAGATTTGAAATCATTTATCATCACAAGAAAAATTAGGGGCCCAAGTTTCGTACCCTGGGGCACACCTGCATTTATTTGACACCATTCTGAGAGATCGCTGTGGTAGCGAACTCTTTGTTTACGTTCAGAAAGAAAATCAGATATCCAGTAAACTACCGCTGGTCGTACACCAATTTCTATTAACTTTTTGATGGCAACTGTATGATCTATTCTATCAAACGCTTTTTGAAAATCTGTGAGAAGTATCGTCGATGACGTTTTTGGTACCTCAGCATTTAAAAAAACATAATGAAGAATATTAATCAAACAGTGTGAGGTCGATAAACATTTCTGGTTTCCAAACTGATAGGGGTCAATATGTTGGGCAATGTCCTGATACATCCACTTTGCGATGAAACCTTCAATGACTTTAGCAAAGTGATCTGTTAATGATATAGGTCTGAGTTTGTCAATACGTGCAGGATTCACCTTTGGGATCGGTACTACAATAGCACATTTCCATGAGGCCGGAACTTTTCCTTGACTAAAAGAAGCATTAATTATATAGGTTAAAGGTCCCGAGAGTTCAACAGAAAAAAGACGGATTAGCCGTGCTGAAATATTATCTGGGCCATTCGCCGTCGAGCATTTGATTTTAGAAAGAACTTTATTAACTTGCCAAGGATATACCTCGGGTAAACTTCTAGAAGGTAAGTATGCAGGTAAAGCTGCTAAATTTAGTGGTTGTAAATCAGAAGAGACAGATATGAGATGTTCGTTTATGGCATTCGCAATTTTATCTCTCTCACTAGGATCTACACCATCAACTGGGATATTGAGTGATTGACGACTTCCCTTTGTGAGAATGCGTATTTCTTGATACCACCGTGAAGGATTACTTTTCTTAAGTTTCTGAATACGTGACCTGTAATATTTAACTTTTGCTTTCTGAATTGATGTATTTACTTTGTTTCTTAAACGTTTCCACAAAATTCCCTTACCCTGATGAAATGCAATTTGTCTCTTATGAATCAGAGATTTAATTTCACCTGTCATCCAGGGCTTATCTCTAAAGTGCAATAATACCTTACGAACTGGAAAATGAATGTTAATTGCATTATTTAAAGTACTATAAAAAGAACCACATCGAACATTTACATCAACGTCTTCAGTCACTTCTGGCCAATCATAAGAAGATATCCACTGTCCAAACGCCCTTATTGCACTATCTGTCATGGGTCTGTTAAATACATAACGAGTAGTATTTGGTAATTTAGGTTTGATTTTAAGAGGAAACCACATAATTGAATTGTGGTCAGACATTCCAATAGGAGAACAAATCTGTGGTTTATCATAAAACTGATGAATATTTGTGATAATCTTATCTAAAATGTGAGCCCCTCTAGTAGGGCAATCAACGACTTGATGAAATGAGTGGGTTAAAAGCACCGGATCAATATTCATTCGATTAAAATCTCCCAATATTACAAAACCTGCATCCGTATGATTAGTTAAAATAACATCAATAGTTGTTTCCAAATGATCTATGAGTTCTGTCTCAAGTTCAACATCAGGCTGAGGGTAATATACGACTGCACAGTAAATGCAGGAGATGGATCTTGGAAGACGAGGAGGGCGTATCTTCACCCAAGTCACTTCAAGGTTTATAGGGACTTGGACATCGGCTGGAGAAGGATTCAAAAGTTCTCTCACGTAGATAGCTACTCCACCACCTATACGATTAGTACGTGATTTAGTGCAGAGATAATAACCTGGTATAGAGAAGTTATCGAGTGGACAGTCATTCCTAAACCAGGTCTCGGTAATAGCTGCAATGTCTACATGAAGATACGAGATGACAGCTGATAGCTCATCAAACTTATTGCATGCTGATCTGACATTGCTTAAAAGAAAAGAAGGCAAATCGCACCCAGACTGAGGGGCGACTGGGACAGAAGTCAAGCATCTTCGGCGAGGGAACCTAGGGTATTTCTTAGGAAGCTTGGTACGGGCCGTAGGTAGAATAATCGGAATGGGATGCTTGAAATGTTTCAATTTTCGAACACCAGCTCTGCAGCCGCGACGGTTTTTAAACTCTTTTCCAATTTCGAGCTCTGATATTGTTTTCCATGTCTGGACTGGTAGTCGTAAGCTTTTCCCACAAGAATTTGAGTTAATATTAACCAATTCACCTCGCGTATATTTATATCGTGTATTTGTATTGCATGATGTCAACTCGAACGGACCCGGGTTAGATTCCACATCACCGCAACAAATGATAGGTAAAGTGAAAGTTGCACTTGCATTAGCATAATACTTAATTGGTGTTTTGTGATATCCGCTACGATGAAGCTGTTTATGAGCTCGGCTAGGAGCACGAACGGGAACAAACGCAGTTTCATGTTTAGAGTAACTCGAATGTCCACGGAGGCCGATAATTATACATAGGGCAATGTAGAAAAGAACGTATACTTTGTAAGTATCCATCAGTGCGTATCAAGACTATTCATTGTATGTAGATGAATGTCACACCACGGATAGGCAAATCAGTCACACACGAACGACGTTCACACATCCATGCAGTATAGTACATGTGTAACAGCCCAGTGTAAAATGGCTTTACTTGCATGTACTGTGTACACATCCGTTGAATCAAAATTTAGAAAAACAGTTTCCAGTATCTAATATATAAATACATCACCTCAAAAATGTCATGCAGTGTCACAAGTACATAAGATGACAGTTGATCAACAATAAAACAGCATACACTCAAATTATCAGTGGTAAAACACGGTAAAATTCAGAGCAAAAACAGAGACGGCTGCCTGCTAGGCGCATTCAAATCTTCAAAAAGTCAATTTTTAAGGTTTATACAATCAACTTGTTTTTCTGTTGTAGGTGTATGAAGACTCTATTGAGATGCAACGTTTCTTCATCCAAATTCGAGATGAGATCTGTAAGAATGGTGAGATAATTCTTTCTCCTGCCCTCAGCTACACACATCGTCATCTACAGAATGCATTAGATGTACAGAAGAGAGAAAAGATTCCTAAAGAGGTGAGAAAGAGATCTTAACAAAATTATCCTTCTGCTTGCACCATCATTACTTGTTCAATTCATTGAGATAGGTACATGTAGAATGGCACATAAGCTATCCCATATTGAGAAAAGGGAGTATTATTTCTGTTACAAATTTGCTCTAGATGAACACTGATGGTACAATCAAAGTGATTTTGTTACTTCTGATTCTGATACGCTCAAAAGATGAATGAAATGTATCAGAGAAAAATAAGATCTTAGAATGAAAAGTATGTGCATGTGAATGTATACTTAATTAGGGCACAAAAGCAGTCTTAGAGATAGGTAATGATAGGCTGATAGTTGTTATCCTACTCATTAAATGGTAGGCTGATAGATGTTATCCTACGCATTATCTTATGTTATTATTTTAACTTATTTATACAGGAGAAATAATTATGTGTGCTTATAGGTGGGTTAGCGGGAGATCATGGAACAATAGAGAAACAGATGGAACATAGCCTAGCAATTCATCCATTAAATACCAGTTATTTGCATAAAGACTGTTAATGTTTGAAACAGAATTTGAAATCTGATTAATATCTGTCGGTAATATTTCAGATGAAAGAGGATAGTGAGAAGAAAGAAGAAGATGAATCTAAGAAGGATATGAGTATGGAAGAACATCCTGAAGTTAAACCAGAGGGACATAAAGAAGATAATGTAAGAAATATTGAATCAACTTTTTGTACTTAAGAGGTAGAGGTGTTGTGGTCTAGTGGATAAATCGTAGTACTGCGGATCACAGGGTCAGCGGTTCGAGTCCCGCCACAGCACTAATGTCCCTTGGCAAGATATCAATCTACATTTGCCACTCTCCACCCAGGTGTTAAATGGGTACCGGTAGGAAGGAATTCCTTGAATCCTGAGAGCGCCAAAATCGGCTGCCTAGCAGAGCCGGGTAATAGTTGGAGCGCCTTGAGCACCATGCATAGTGGATATGTGCGCTAAATAAATATCCAATATTATTACTAGAATTAATTTACTTCTATTGATTTAGAGGTTTTGTGGTAAAGAAAAAAAACAATTTTTTGTTGTTATTTACTGTTAATCCTAATAATGGAAATAAAGTGATGCCATGGTTATTATTATCTCCTTATATTTAGTAGCATGGTATTAAGTCCTATATATATATATATATATATGTTGATTATAGTTTTAGGAAATGTTAATACTTTGTTAATTTGATACACTTTTTCTGCTGTCTACCCATTTGCTTCAATTGAAATGAAAAGGAGATTGCATACAAATACATAAATATGTTGATTTGGAACAATAAAGACGTTCCCTTATAATTTTGAAGTGTGCCACAACATGAATTTGTTGACATGTTTGTCCTGCCTTTGTCGTCTTTAGGAGAATGATGATGGACTTATCGTAAATGGAGTCACTTACAGAGTCGGGGACTTTGTCTATGTCGAACCCAGGTGAGTCAAATATATTGACTATATGTATCTTCAACCATCATTTTTTATTATAAGAAACAATTAAAGTTTGCTTTTTAAGACAAAATTAACATTTACATTTTGCAATGTAAAATTAAAATAAAAGCATTCATAAGAATAAATTAAAAATGATTGTAGAAATAAAAAACTTGAGAACAAAAGACTTAGTAAGGGCATAATATATTTAAGTACAATAGATTTGAGTACAAAAGACATGACTTTAATCTCAATCATGCTAAAAGTATGAGCAATCATTAACTTTTTTTGTCTTTTCAGTGAGAAGCAGCTAAAGAATCACATAGTATGTATTGAGAAGCTATGGAGAGATGCTGATGGAGAGACATTGCTACATGGTAACTGGTTCCTAAGACCAAATGAGACATTTCATCTTGCAACAAGGAAGTTCTTAGAAATGGTAAGACTTGACATATCCTGTGATGGGAATATGTAATTTAAATGAGCTTTGTAGGCATGCAGGAATTAAACAATAATAATGGTACTGATGCACTGTAAATGATTTTGTGATGTAAGGTATCTATTGCTATCTACAATGTAAGTTTCAGAAGGGCATTAATTAAATTCTCTTCTGGTTTTCAGCAAACGATATATATCCTACTTCAAAAAAATTCAGTGAAGGATTTGCCAAGGATAGCTCATGTGACAGAAATACTTCCACCCTGAAGTGAAGTAGATATAAATATTTATTTTGTCTCTATTAAGTATCATTCATACTGCTGACATACAATAGTAGTAAACATTTGTACCATACATGATACTGACTTTGGGATTTGGATGTGGAATGGAATTGATGTTTGCAGTATTGGTTGGAATAAATGTATATGCTTTTCTGTGTGATTACTCTGACACTGCAGGAAGTTTTCAAGAGTGACTACTACAACAAAGTGAAGATTTCACAACATGTGCTGGGCAAATGCTTTGTGATGTTTGTCAAGGATTACTTCAAGCATAAACCAGAGGGCTTTGAAGAAGAAGATGTGTTTGTTTGTGAGTCCCGCTACTCAGCCAAGGCAAAGGCATTCAAGAAAATCAAGGTACAATTTATGTGTTATCTAAGTTAATTGAACAATATCAGCCCTTGGGTTGTATGTTTTGTGACATTAAACTGATACAATTACAATAAATGTATGTTTCATTCTTTCCAATATCATTTTGTTTGTTAAAAGAATAATAATATTCTTTGGTATTGCCATATTTAAGAGATGACTGTTACCTAAACAAAAACATATATTTATATGTCTTCAAGAATAATATTTTACAAATATTTCTACTCATTTTTTATGTATGATTTTTTGGTTTTATATATATCCAGTATCTTGCATTTATCTTATGGAAACAAAATATGAAATGCCTCTGCCAAATCATTTACATATCATTCTTTACAAAAAAAAATCAGAGGTTCAAATTTTGCAAATATGAAACAAAACATTCTACAGGATATATTCTTAATGTGTAAGTTATCACAATGACAATTTTCTTTATCAAAATATCCTATCTTTACATAGATCTGGGCAGTACCTCAAAGCTCTACTAAGATCACCAACAGGGAGGAGCCTTTATCCAAAGTGAGGGTGGAATCAGTGTTTGCCGGCTCACCACCAAACAAATCTCATGATGCATTCAGCTCATCTGAGAACCTACCAGCTTTTGACAAGGAGAGAGAGGTAAAGAACCCTTGAAAATATGTAATCATTCACCACAAAACCAAAAGAAAGTTGCACAGTGTGATTTTCAGTTAGAGCTCAATACAGGTGTATTTGGTCAAGATGGTCAAATTTTAGTTTTCACCATCTCCTGAAAGAGGATACTCTCTTCTCTGTAATTTCAAACAATCTTTAAAAAAAAGGTATTTTGGCTGTGTTTTGTTAACAGACATTTGTCCAAATCTTGAGTTTTGTGCAGTAGTTTTAATTTCTTTACAACCCTGTCTACTGGTTTATGAAGTGCCTCAAAAAATAAAGATCTTTGAGTGACCAGTTTTACCATACTCATTTTCTCCAATAGACTGTAGTGTAATAAAAAAAACATTGGGAAAACGTTTTTTGAAATTTTGAATTCCAATCATAAATATCTTGATAATCAGACAGGCGATCGGCGTGTGAACGTCATGGGATTCCTGACTAACATAAAGGTTTATAATTATGATTGCAGCATGAGCTAAATCCAGGATTTAGAATCTTAGACAAAGATACCCAATCCGTTTAACAGTACACAGAATCATCTTAGTTGTTGTTATTTCTACAGTCAAACTTGCTGTAGCATTAACCACCTGTATTTAAATACCACTTTTCATATCTTGTTGAATGCTTGTTATATAACTCAATAAAGGGGTTAGCTAGATCAACAAATCATAATGTAACTCTTACTGTTATTCATGCACAGGATGTTCTCCAAGAAGGAGCTGGTGATGGAGGATTGGTATATTATGAGCAGGTGTGTTGGAATGGTGTGTTCTATAAGCTAGGAGATGCAGTCTACATCAAGACTATCAAGGGCAGACCTCATATCTGTAGGATGGACAAGATATGGAAGATTGGAACGTAAGCAATCAGTTCATCTATCACATTTGAAAGTGATGAGCATATAAGTTGAAGCAAATATAGATGATTCATGCTGTAATGATGAGTTTTAAATAGGAGAAAATGGAGTATGGTCTTGTTCTTTGTTGTGATTTTGACAACTTCTTACAAGTAATATACTTCAAATTCAATGACTAGGTTAAGATATAAGTGGGAAAAATATTAATATCGTAATGCCATCAACTAGTGTCTGAAGAAGACGTGACCTCGTAAAAAAACTGTGCAATGCACGGTAAACATCCATTGATTTACACGCAGCCGTGTGTTATGCTTTTCTGTAGCACACTTTTTGCACGGCTGATATCACCAATATGCGTATTGTTAAAATTAATACAGGCACATGTGATCCATTTTGACGCTTCTCATTGGCTACATTCTTAAACCCATTTTATAAACCTACTTATCAAACTGCACATGTCAACACATTAATATGGAGGGAGGGGGCAACTTATCATGTTACCAATTTCAGTCTTTGTGTATCCTGGCCCCTCCTGCACCACTTCCTTCTAATCATTCTTTCTCCATCCTCCTCTCTCTCACAGTGGTGAGACATTCTTCTTTGGACCAGTATTCATCCACCCATCGGAGACGGTGCATCCACCTACCAAGATGTTCTATCAGAATGAGGTGTTCCTGAGCTGTGTGGAGGAGTCCTATGGTATGGTGCATATACTGGGAAAGTGCTCTCTCATGCTCTTCAAGGATTACATCAGTAGTGAGTAACAACTTTGCTATTACTTTCACTTTTCTTTTAATTGATTATCGGCACCATAGATAAAAGTAAATTTGTAAGAAAAGATTAAATGAATTTGAAAACACTGATAAAACCATCTTATTTTGTCTGAGGATACCTATACAGATTTGTTTCTCTTTCAATCACAGCTCTCCTCATTAGGGAGCATTGCTTTAATATTAATCATTATTAATACACCTATCCATTTTGGTTGAGATTTGATGCTTCTTTCCCTTTAAATGGACAAAAATTACAGCCTGGTATTTGACCTTTATGATCGTGTTCATCTTGTCATATTCTTAGCTATTAGTCATATTTAAATTATTGCTTAGTGATGTAAAGTAATTATATGGATCAGTGGACAATCTTTTCTTGCGTTTTTTCAGATCGGCCAACCGAGTTTGCTGAGAAGCATGTGTATGTGTGTGAATCTCAGTACAAAGATATGGATCAGTCCACACGTAAGGTCAAAGGTCTCAAGCGACATAATGTCTCTAACAAGGTGATTGACGATGAGATCTACTTCTTCAAGAAACCCATCACTCCTGTCAAGGAGCCTTCTCCCCTCCTACAAGAGCAGCTTGAAGAGGAGGAGGAAGATGAAGAAGAAGAGGAGGAAGATGGAGAAGAAATAGAGAGTGAAGATAAGGAGGAGGAAGAGGAAGAGATGGAGATGGAGATCAGTTTAGAGCTGGAGGAAGAGGATTCTCAGAAAGCTGAAGAGGAAGCCATGTTGCTTCGTATAGCAGAGCAGTTTGGTGATATGGATGATTCAGCTTCAGTTGCTTCTAGTGTCTCCACACCAAAGAGCAGCCGAAAGAAAGAAGATGTATGTTCTGCTTAAAACTAGATGATTTTAACACCATTTCATGTATTCTTTAGCCTAGTATTGTAGCTGAGCCTTTCTGGAGTAACATTTAATGAATTTCCTAGGGTCAAGTGCAATCTTGTATTGTGTACCAAGCAAAAGGACATCCTAATAGAATGTGGGGTTAGGAATATCCCTGTTCGAACACTCCATACACCCAGCTATAGAGTGTTACTAATAACAAAACATGAAAATATTGAACTGTTAATGCTCGAATTATTTTCTCTGAAAATGTTGATAAAGAGCACATTTAGGTGAAAATTAGGGTGATGACATGCGAGTGTAAGATTGCTCTAACAAAGCTATAAAAGCTGTAAATTCCTAGATTTATCTTTCCATATCAATATGATATTATCCAATTCATTTTTTCTTTCCATTTTCAGTCTAAGATGGTGCGGAATCCAAGTGCTTTCATTTTGTTTGCCAGTGAGAATCGTGCAGCTTGTAGAAAGAACAATCCAGACATGACATTTGGAGACATTAGCAGGAGCATTGGCCAAGATGTAAGATCAATCAACACACTACAATTTATGCTTTAGCTTATTCAATGTACATGTAGACCCTTTCTTTGAAATTTCAGAACTGTCTGATTTCGGTGTGTTTACTATTAACTGAGAAGTACAAATTCTGTTCTTAAATTATTTCACTGTTTATATCTCTTGAGATGTTTCATTGTAATGCACATAAAAGCATAGATAACAGCATGGAAAGTTAAATGATTGGGGGTTAACCCTTACTGTACTGGGCTATTTTGAGCACCCTCTGACTGGGGGGGGGGGGGGCCTGGGAGGCCCCCCCCCCCCCCTATGATCTCGGCCGTCGATTGTCCGATGAACACGAAAATTTGCATGTATGTAGATATTTACGTAAGGAACAAGATGGTATAATTAGTTTTTTCTGAATATGCAAATTAGCCTTTTTAGTCGTTAGCCTAATTAATTATGCAAAATGCGCTAATTTTATGCATTTTACAGAAAACGAGTCAAACTCCGCTTTTTGAATGTTGAAACTTATTATTCATATGAAACTTCTTTTCTAACACAAAAAAATTATTTTAATGTGATTAATAATGATAATTTATGCAAATTTTGATGCGATTTTTAATTTTTGATTTTTTTTTTGATGACATGCGCATACTAATTGTTATGTAACGCCTTACAGGTATATCCGATTTCAAAGAAAATGGTATCAAAATGTGCGTAAGACTTGAGGGAAAAAAGTCATGAAACGACAATTCAAAATTCCAAGCGGTTGCGGCGCAATCTCCGAAAATGTCTAGGGGGGGGGGGGGGCCTCCCAGGCCCCCCCCCAGTACAGTAAGGGTTAAACAGACACAGGTCGCAACTTGGTGACAATTTTTTTTTTTTTTTTTTTTTTGGGGGGGGGGGGGGAGAGTATTATATCTACAAAGGATGAATTAAGCAGTCTTTTGCTATAGATGATTCCCAATGTACAAAGTCAATACTCATAAAAACTAGTAAAAGTTTATCTGAGGCAGTAAGTATATCATGTAAAGAGTTTACACTAATCTGATGTACCATAACATTTTTATTGGGAGCACTAGCGTGCAAATAATTAATTTCCACCATTTTTGGGTGATTCAGTGGCGTAATCTGTCCAAGAAGGAGAAGCTGCGCTTTGAGAACATGGCCGCCCACATTGCAGCAACCCGTCCTCCTAAGATGAGAGAAGAGAAGAAGAGCAAAGATAAGAACAACGATGCAGCTAACAAGGAAGGAGGAAACGCAGATCAGGTTGGGATCCAGGTCTACGAGTGTAACTGGGATGGATGTGACTTCATGTTTGAGGAAATGGATGATCTCGTCAACCATGTCATCGAGGGCAGCGGACATCTTAGAGCAGCCAGTGAGTATATGGGTGTAGACTCAACCATTGAGTTTTAGGGTACCGTAGATGTGGTTAGGATGTGTTTAATGTGGTCAACCATGTCACAGAGAGCAGCAGACATCTTAGAGCAGCCAGTGAGTATAGTGTTTTGTAGACCTCACAGTCTGGTTGAAGGGTTTGGCTGTGACTTCATGTTTGAGTAAATGAGCGATCTTGTCAACCATGTCTTCTAGAACAGTGGAAATCTTAGAACAACCGGTGAGTATATTGTTTCAAACTTTGCCGTCGGGTTATAGTTTACTATAGGTATTGGGATGTGTTTCTTTACAATCCTGGATATAGATCTCCACTCAATCGGTAAGTACTAGGCTGAGAAACATGGGGTTATTATTATCACCTGTGTATGGGATAGGAAAAAGAACTTCATCAACACAACCCTCGGATCTCTCTTCTCAGTAATACTAATCAGGGTGTGCGCATATCACTTATGCATTTCATGAAGTAATCTGCATTTCAATTAGTCAAGGACCGGATATGTTGTACAGACAAGAGGTAGGCAGTACTGGGACATTATAACCTTACAAAATAACTCTTAAGAATGTAAACTTGTAAATTATGTTATTTTAGATAGATTCATAGATATACAGCTATAAATACACTGTGCTTTGGGGTTAATATGGATTCTTGTCATTGGTAGATAGTATAAATTTAGATAACTAAGCTTGCATGATACAGTTCCCATGCACTTCATAATGACATACTTGCTTTATCTAATGATTCCATCATGAGTAAATACAATTTTTAACAGGTTTGTAGCAGGTTAACCAATATAAAGCATATGCATGAGCACAGATAGAAGACATTAACCTGCATAGTATGCAATGTATGATTTGTTTTCTTACACTCTCATATCTAGTTTGCTTGGTTTTAGGGGGAGGATTTAATATTCCAAATTATATTAGTCCCTATTTTCAACATTTTCCATCTGCATGTTACTTTGCCTGATTATTTGTTTTTCTGAGGGATTTGTTTTGGTTTGGTTTGTTTTCTCCATTTTAAGCTAATATAATTGTTATTTGTATTTACACATGAACGTGTATGTACCTACTCCCCTATTGTCTAGAAATCCAATGTGAAAGACCATGTATTAGTCAATGCTCTGAGAGGTTTGTATGGCTGAAAATATGAAAAGATTAAAACAAATTGTGCAATGTAGCAAATAATGTGATTGATGACAGTGAATTTTTTCTTCTCAAATCAGGTTTAGAAAAATTATAATTCATGTTTGGATGGTGGGAGGAGATTATTTCAGAAAACAAAAAGTGGACACATCACCCTAATTTTCACCCCCCCCCCCCCCCCCCTGAGCCACAATCCTTCATCAGTTAGTTTTATTGAATGACATCTCAGAAGTGATCATTATTTTTTGCACATTCAGAATACAGACCTATCATCATTATGAATCACAAATGATTACATTTCTATTAGAAAAAAGAAATCATATCCATTATAAAGCATTTGTAGGGGATAGATTCTGAGCAGTGAGAATTTATCATTGATGCGGGTTTATGAAGAATTGAATGACTGTTTGGGCTGGGATGTCCAGGGTACGTCAGTATTTTCATGGTGACATTTGTTGTTTTGAATCAGGCACTACGATTGAAGTTGAAGTTGGTGAAGGACAGACCAAACGTGAGTGCATCCCATGAAAGAGAATGTTGTGTGCACCTTAAGCCTTGTCCAGACATCACTCTGTAAACTGCCTCAAACAAACTGCTGCAGCAAAGTAGAATGATAATAAGAAAAACTTTTCTTTTTTTTAGCACAGCTACTATACAAATATACTCTACTGCCCTTAATACAAAGTATAATAGTGTTAGCCCGGCTATAGCTAAGCTGCCGCAATAATGCGCAAAAGTATTTTTTTTCTTCCTACTGAGTCCCTATTTACATCACCCGGGTTTAAATTGCCAAAGGACATTGGTGCTGCGGTGAGACTCGAGCCGCGAACCATGTGATCCACAGTCCGATAACTAACCCACTAACCATGACACCTGCAATTCAAATGCTCATGAAAAATCTATATATGAAAACACAGAGATTATGGGGTTCGCATTAGAACATGGCTTGCATGCAGACGCAGCTAGTATATTATTTTCCTCCCTTTCCCCCCATTGCCCTTTATTTACACATAAAATGTTTTTCATTTTGCTGCAGCAGGTTTTTTGAGGCATTTTACCAAGTCATGTTTGAAGAGGGCCGTAATGTCTCTTGTCTGTCGCATGTTTCTCTCAAGTCTCTTGATGTAATCGTCTTGTGCCTTCCCTGTCTCACCCTCCTCTGCTAAGTGCTAATAAGCTCTGTCTCCAAATCAAAATTAACAGTGCTCATCCTCTACACCTATCCAAGAAGCAATAAATTACTTGTCTTGTGATCTGTCTCGGCTCAAACTTTCCTTTTTCCTATTGCATTGATCAGATTTAAAGCACTTCCCAAACTCCTTATTGATACTTCAGATCTTTGTCAACTTGAGAAGCATCTTACTGATATAAACAGCATAAAGTGTATGACTTATTGAAGCCATGTACTGCAACATTGTAGAATGCTGAAAAGATTGAAGGAATCTCTTCTACCAGATCCTCTAGGTTAAAGAGTTGAACAATTTGATTTTTCATTGATTTGAGCTCTTCTCAATTTTTCAGAGGCATGTGCATGAGTACATTAAAAGTTTAAAAATAGCTAATGAACATTGGAAGCATGCATACATAATTATGCAATGTATTAAGCTACAAGTACCATTTGAAATTACATTTTAGTAATGTACAATAATACTATCCGGTTCAAAGTGCGTTGGGCAGCAGCCAGCATAATAAACAAGCTTAAAGTGACTCGGTAACATTGTTGAAAAAACTGTAAGTTTTGTATGAAATGTTACCCTCTAACATGCAAAAAATCCTGAAAACATTCTCAAACCACAAAGATATTTATGGTTTTCTTTGAAGGCGTCACTGTGCGACACCCTCCAACAGTTAATTCTACCAACCATTTTTTAATTTTCCCAACCGTTTTTCCATGAAAATGAGACATAAGATGATAAGACAGGCTATTAAAAATCTTTCAACACTTGAATGTCTGGAATGGTTTATAGAGCCAATTCATTGCTTTGTGACAATTTACATTCACCTTAAATGTAATTAAATTGTAATAATATATTTGGGAGAATAAAGGAATCCACCAGATCAATGTTTCCCAATTTTTATCATTAATAATGGTCTGTTTTCACTCAAAGTTTCAGATAATCTTGAATTGTACATCTAGCATTGAAGTCACTACCTTAACACCATTTTCTCTCATCTGATCAATGTTACCAAGTCCCTTCAATAATGCCATTTTTTTTTAAAGAAAGAGAGAGAAATGAGAATTTTATATAAAGAAAGGAAAATATCAACATTTCCAAACATGACCAATGTGGCATGGGCCAAAACACATTTCCCCTCATTGATGTATTTAAGATATTAATAAATGTGATCTTTTAGTTTGTGTTATTATATTCTCTGTAAATTTGTGACCAATCGATTAATAATTGTGTTGTGATGTTGTGAATTAGTGCTTGAAGTGCAGATCTTGTTTAGTAGTGTGCTAGGGCTTTTTAACATGATAAAAAGTATTTAAACACATGAAACAAAAGCTATATGCATTTAAAATGTAATATATACATGTAGTTGATGTCTCCCAACATACGAGGAGCAGTTCATTATTTGAAATACAAACATTCATTACAAATATATTGTTCTTGTTCCATTACTCTTTTTCTCCCTTTATTGATAGAACAGAGAAATTACATGTTTTATGATTACAGAGTTCTTTATTCCATTGTCTTTTCCTTGTTTTCTTTTATCATCTGAAGAAAAGGCTTCTTGAATCAGCTATTACACGTTTGCAAATTTATATTCATATATATCTACCTTTTATTTCTTGCATTGTCTCCCCTTTTTCTGTGATATTATTATAAACCCCTCAACAAAAGTTTGGAAGCTCAAGTTTGATCGATTATACCTCTCTTGTCATGGGATAATGATTGTTGTGTTCAGTATCATTAGAGTGTGTTTATTCCTGTTTAAAATGAAACCACATGTGTAATGGTTTTGCAGCCATGGAACGAGCAGTAAATCAGAATAAAGGGCAGGGTTTAAAGTGAAAAGTTGCAAAATGCACTGGTATTATTTTACAGTGCACTTCAAAGCAGCCTTGCACTCTTAAAAAAAGAAAAGAATAAAAAGCTGGACAAGAACGGTGTATTTTGCATCATTTCACTTTTTACCTTGCTACTTATTGTGACACTCAGTTAGTAAGGTGTTATGAATATGGGCCTTGGTGACTAACAAATAATTATTGGCAATCACTGTACTGTGTGACTAACATTCTTTGTTCTAATAACCAATCATAACAACCATTTAACTCCAAACATTGAATGCCTTAACATGCTAGTTTATGAATGTTTACCATTAGATGAAATTTTACTTCAAGTATGTGCAATGATTGCATCTGTATCTGCTTTGGTTTGATGATTCTGAATGCAGCAATAAGTCATGATTCACTGAAAAATGAGAGGGAATGACCGCTGCATATTAAAACAGTGCAAATTATTCCCTATCATTATTATATTTAAATCACAGTCATGTTTGTATATAATTCAGTGAGATACAAATGTACCTAGTATTAATCGTCATCTCACCGCTATAAGGAAGTTATAGTCATTGACAATACACAGTGTTAGTGTCTTCTTTTTTTACAATTTATGGTAGCTGAGATGACTTCCACTTAACTAAAATGCCAATATGTTTCATTGCTCATAAGCATAAACAGAGTTGGTTAGGGACTATTTCTTGAGAGCTTTATCTAATTAAGGGATGTTGTTTGCTTTTTCTCTATAGGAGAAAATCAGTTCCTGTGCTGTTGGAAGACTTGTACTCGTTTCAAGAAAAGTCAGTAAGTTATTTTCATATGGATTCATAATACAATGTAAAGCCATCAAATGAGTTTAGGTTTTGTGCTTGGTGAAAGAAAATGATTATTTATTTCCCAAACTGTATTTAATGAAATTCCGTCAAAAAAAACTTTCTAGTATGAGAATTATACCTCACAATCTTCATTGTATTTCAGCAGTAGTATATATGATGAAGAGATGTTCCTTGAGTAAAAATATGAAAAGACAAAGTCAATCAGAATCTTAAAACAAGAGTGATAGCTCAAATGGAATATTTTGACAGAGCATGTACAGTGTACTATGTGATTCGACATGTCGGAATCCATAGAATGACTGAAGAATCAGTTGCAGGGCATCTTGAGAAAGTAAATGCTATACTTTAAGTGGTACAAAATAATTCATTGTCAGCAACTCATCTTCAACTCAACGGTATCTTTATTTTTGTTTTGATGAAGGTTTGCTTATTTATGAATGATGATGGTGTCTAAACTTGAAGTTCTAGAATCAGAATTGAAAATACTTATTTACATCGCGTGTTTCCTAAGTTGCCCATCTTAAAGATAATGATTTATATACATTTTATTTTCGTTATCTATTTCAGGCCATTCCCTGTCTATTCTCGTCTGGTGAGACATTGTAAGGAGGTGCACATGAAGCATGCAGCTAGATTTGTACTACCACACCAACTCTCAAGGTAGAAGTTATAACCCCTTCATCATCAAGATTGTATTTCTGCTGAGAAGTCAAGTGTTATAATCCGATTGTTTATTGAAATCCCATGCTAACAATATCCTGATGTTATACCAGTTGTAAGACATTTATTTTATAAGACCAGAGAAATAAGTGTAAATTTATTCTGTGCTTTTCATGATATCTTTAGTTTTGATGTACTATTTTTAAATCATCGTCGTGAAATCAAGTCTGTGTGGCAAAGTCACAGTGCGCACAGTGGTGTTAAGCTATCGATATTGATTTTGGTATCGAGCTCTTAATTTCATCAGCAAATTTTTTGCTTGATTTAAGAGCTCTTGACTGCTCTAAACATTGACACTAACACCCAAATTGAAATCACTCAATGCCCCAATGTGAAGACAGCGATGTCTAACAATGTATCACTGATTGATTAGCACGCGTGATAATGCTTGGGTACAGGAACTGTAAATCGCTTTATGTATGCCTTATCCTCAAGATGGCACAATTGTAAATACATTACAGCAGTGGTAGCGATGTCGGTAAAATACCCTGCCTCTAAAACTGCACTTTGACATCACCTATCATCATATTATATTTGAACAGGAACTATCATTCCCATGCTGCCATTCATGGTCCTAATGCCCAGCGCCCATCCACTCCAGGCTCTAGCGCTGTCATGGGTGTGGTCGGACCACCTACTCCTGTTGGCATGGCAACTCAACAAATCAACCAATCATATGGGGGTAAAGTATTTCTGTTTATCTGCAATTTGTTTGCATAAGCTTTGTCATGTGTCCTTGAGTATGGAGTATGGAATGCTGAAACATATACCATCTATTTTAATATGTGCTATGTGTTTTTTTGTTTTTTTGTTTTGAGATTATTGTGCTGACTGGACAATGCAATTTTTCTTAATTTTTCTATTGTACTGCTGTTTAATGTGCTGTTCTATTCTTGGAGATGAGAAAAGATGTATGTCAACTTGTTCTTTTTATAATGTTTGAGCTGTTTCTTTGTGTTAAGTTCTAGACAGGATAGATACAATGTATATATTTAATACGGTAGTCAATATAATTAGTGTAAAGAATGCTGTTTGAGTCACTTTCTCTAATGCAGGATGATTTGAACGTAATATATTCCCCAGATAACAGGGACTACATGAAGTTGTGCTTGTTTTGATATTTGTAGTCACCTCTCATTATATAACTCAACTTACACATGCATGTTACCGATAAAGCAATATAGCATGAACGTCTTCATTCACCATTTCCTTACCCAATTTTTTTTTTAATTTATGAAGAGAATTATTGTCATGCAACCATATTGACTTCTATGATTTCTGGATTAGTTCATTTGCAAAATGAATTTGTTTTTAAAAAATGTTTGTTTTTGTATTTGCATGATTTGTGTTTAATTTAATGTTTGATTTTATGTTTAATTTTTGATAGGGATCTGCACCTATAGTTCTCTTGCCAGTGAGTTGCATTTTTATGCAAATCTGTTGATAAATTCTGATGTAAAACAGTAAGCAACCTCTTCCAAGTTAAGTTGAGTTTGCTGAGAGTGCTGCAAAGTTGTGGATCCTCTTAACAGAAAACACAGGAAAGAAGTTATACAAAATTCAATCATATTTAAAAAAGAAAAAGTAGTGGACATCATATTAATTAAGAGACTTTCTGTCTCCCCTCATAACTTATTGATGAAGTAATATTGCCTGGATTTGTGAATTCAGATGCTGAGGGATAATACCACTTGTGAGCTTAATGAACAGATTGAATAGGTGCAGATCTCTTATTGTTTCCCTATGTTTGTTGAGTTCACCTCCCTCCTACCCCCACTCCTACACTCTTACAGGCTATGGTATGCCAGTTGATATGTACAATGGGGGTATGCCGCCACCACCCCCAGGTGGACCTCATGGTTCTCCATACCAGCACCATCAAGTCATGCCCCTTTATCAACCAGGCATGCACCCCCAAGGCCAGCCTGGCATGCATCCCCCTCCTACCCCTCATATGGGCATGCTACCCCCTCATCAACAAACACCGGGTGAGTCTCGTACACGACCAATCCGACCATAACACATGTCCTTTTAATAATCACTCATTTAATCATTTACTCATTTACTCAATCCAAGTCATCCATTCATCCATTCAATTTATATCTCAGTCATTCATCCATTCATGTATTTTTCATTCACTTGTTCATCTGCTTGTTCACAAATGTAGAGTAGAATATAAAATCCACAACAAAGAAAATATTACATCCCTATCGTTCAAATTTTAATATGAATATGTGTTTTGATGCCTTTTGAAATGGGTACCGGTAGGAAGGAATTTTCTAATTTTCTAAACATGGTATAAATGCCAAAAAATTTGAGGGAAAATATGCTCATGCCCTATTATAGAATCATCAGTACTCTTTTTACCGGTATTTAATTATCGATCTCTATCATTCACCCCCTCCTTCCTTTTCTTTCATCCATATTCTCTTTGATTCCCTCTCCTCCTCCTTTCCTCCATGGTTTTCCTAAGTTCCTCTCCTTCTTTCCTCCATACTTTCCCATATTATCCCATCTTTTCCCCCTCCTTCTCTCATCCTCTTCTGTGTCTTTCACCCATTGTCCCATTCTTCATAGATATGCTATTCTAGTATTCTTTCCTCAAGTTCGATTGCTTTTATAGCACATGAAAACTGTTGAACTTTATTTGTCATTTAGATTTTCATGCCAATTTATATGCTATTTATATGCTATATTATAGACGAAAAATATATTACACTTGGCTTTATGTCTCTTTACAAACAAATTATAATTTGATTTTGTGTTTATTCAATATCAATCCACCTTTAATTGCCTTTGTTATTTACCATTTAAATTTTGCTATGATATCCTATTGTAAAAGCTATTCATTTTGCTGAAAACAGTGTTGTTTATTTTGCTTTAAAAGTAACCAATTCATTTGAAGCTAGATGTAGTGTATAATCAAGATGTTAACACAGTTTTGGTAAATATATATGCGCCAATTCACCTATCACTACATTTTGTACTTAACACATTTTTGTATGTCTAATATTTGTTTTACCGCTAAAATGTGTTATATTTTCTGCTTGTTTGCTTATTGTTATTTTTTTCCATGTTTGTTGAATTGTTAATTTGCTGGTGTTGTTAGGCATGATGCAACCCCCGTATGGTATTCCAAGGGGCCAGGCTATGAGCCCGCACGCTGGGGCACACAGCCCAGCTCATTACCAAGGTAAGTTGGCAAGAAAGAGGTATTGTTGTCTGCTGTCAGCCAGAAGGGTGTTATTTATATGTAAAAGAATGCATGTGAACACCTTGTTTGCTCTCAGCAGTTTAGATAGTTGAGAGAACCACTTTCATAGACTAGTAAAGATCTCCGTCACTGGACTGCAACTAGATTTTGAAAGAAATCAGAATAGTGTTAGAAGTTTGATAAATCTCTTTAAAGTCATTCAAATGGTTCATACTACCTTCATTGTTCAATTGTGTTTATAAAAATGTTCTAATTAAATAATTGAGCTGTATAGGACTGTTCAGATATGATACGGTAAATAAGATACGCGCAACAAATGTTTTCACTGAGTTCTGTGTTTTAAGATACAGAAATGTGATCTGTATTACAAAAAAAACACACAGTGGTTTTGGCACGTCATATCTGAGCTAGGCCTACAGTGTAAGTCAGTATGTTGTCTCTAAAAAGTAGATTATTTGATGTTATTTGTTGTATGTTCCAGTTGTCTCCTTTTGTTTGCTCTCTTGATATTTGGAGGATATTGTTGCAGTTTCAAAGGCCATTCAAAATCTGACATTTCATGATATATGTGTAACAAATAGGGAGAAGCAATTTCATACCGACTTTGACATCAATGTCAATGTGATGATGTTTACTCTGCGTCAACCATACAGAAATGATATAGGGCATGAACTTTGTAGAAAATGTTAAAACCAACAATAATTAACAAGCAATCAAGGCCATAGGGTTAGAGCAAAAATTTCTTGTACAGACATTCAATTCAGGTGATTTGGCATCATAAAAAACATTACAAGTCATAAATACAGAATAAATTATAGGCTATGTATTTAGGTAAGGAAAATGTATATTTTGTATGGATTTTTTTTTTACCAAAGCCTCCTATTGAATTTTGTGGTGCATTCACAAGAAATTTTGGATTTACATATGGGAAACTAAATTTATGTATTAATGTTATATTAAGTTATACCTAAGTTATACCTAAGCAGATTTTACTTGTGTTTGAATATAAAAACATATATCATCATTTGTTTAATCTTAGATGCATGGCCCTATGTGTTATCAGTGTCTGTGATATGGTGTAATAAAATGATCATGAAGTGCCTCAATAAATTAAAAGTCTTTGAGTGACCCGTGATACCATACTCAATTTCTCCAGGAAAACGCAAAATGAAATTTCAGTTTTCAATCATAAACATCTTGATAATCAGACAGGCGACGGCTTGTAAAAGTCATGGGATTCCTAAATGACCTAAAGGTTTATAATTATGTTTGCAGCATGAGCTACATCAAGGATTTTGTTTAAAAGGATCTGAGACAAAGTTACCGGATCCCTTTAATGGATCAAATGCAAAAGTCAGTATCAGAAATTGCCATACATACATGTGTACATGGTATATGAACCTTCTTTGCTATTGGAATTTTTGAAGTCCCCAGCAGCATCCACACAACTCCCAACTCTCAAATCATTTGTGTGGTATGCATTTAAACAAAACCCAAGATTTAATTGCCCCTCATTTGTTGTGTTTTTGAAGGTGGTGTAGCCCCTGGGCAGCAGAGTATGCCAGCTCAGTACCCTCCGATGGCCCCTCCCCAACCCATGTTTGTACCTGCCCCACCCAAGACACAGAGACTACTTCATTCAGAGGCTTATATCAAGTAAGTACATGGTCATCCAACATATAGGAAGGGTTTGAATTGCGTTAAGTTGTGTTATGATTTGGTTTATTATTAGGTATGGTGTTTAGTCAAGGATTAAAGTGAGACTTTTGATTAGAGTGAGAAGTTACCATCATAATTTTAGCAGGAGCAAATATCTGTTACTCTACAATTTTATATTAATGCAAAGTGCATTTCTCATCATCTCCATCTCTCACTTTCTCTCTTTCTGTGTTTCTCTTTCTTTTGCTTTTTTGTTTTTGTTTTGATGATTAGAGATCATGTCTGGCGAAATGTTGTCTGTCAGAAAATTTCAACCGATTTAGATATCAATGTGCAGTCTTTCAAGTAATTGACTTTTTAATTCTATTGATTCTTTCCTTTTTCTACTAGGTATATTGAGGGACTAAACAATAGGTCCGATACAATCAGTGATTGGAAGCACAGCCTCGGTGCTACGAAGGAAACCGTTCCAATGTCTGACAATCAGAAGCAGCGCCTCCCACGCCATTGGTTTGCTCATGGAGTGTTAGGAGAAGATGAGGAGATCTCTAATGCTCTTTGGAAGATGAGAGACATCATGCAGAATGACTTCCTACAGGTGTCCAGGGCATTCCAATTGTAAGTAGCAGCCATGTTAGGATCATGTTCTCTCTACTCTTAGACCTGTCTCTTAATGGAAATCCCATGATTTGTTTGAGCATGGCTTTGGTTTTAAAAGGAGAATTGGAATCGGGTCCATTTTTTGCTATATTAGATTTACTCAAACCAAATGATACCCGGCATTGAGTATAACTGGGTTAGTAGAATACAAGTGAAAGGGCCTACCTTCTAGCCCATACAATTGTGTTCTTCTGTTCAGAACAATGTGGCTGTTTCATATGAATTGGCCTTCGGTAACAATTAATATGAATTATGCAAATTAGCAAGGTCTGCATTAGCCAGAATGACACTGATCCCTAATCGAGGAATGGTAGTTTTAAGCACCAAATTTGCTAAAAAATGGCACATCCGGCAGTTCATGCCATATTAGTACACGTAAATGTTCATGTCTTTAAAGATGCAGTTCAATTAAAGGAGAACTAAACCAAAAGAATAACTTTAGTTGTTCTGAGAGATTTATTGTATTCTTGCCCGTAAATCTACAAGATTCTCCAATAGAGTGTATGAGAAAGGCATAAAGCAAGAATAACGTACAGTTTCTCAGCAAGACATGGGCCTCGCCATTTTCTTGATTGCATGACGTACTATGCGCAGTCGTTTATGAACTAAATGTATTCAAATTTATGATTGCTTCCTTTTGAAGCATTTCATTCACCTACTATTATCCTTTGTACTCCAATTGCCAGAACACAAATTGCATAAATAAGTTGGTGCTGTGTTGGGGTAAAGGTTTCCCATAAATGAAATAGATTTGTCAACCGCTATTTTTTAGTATTTTTAAATAAATGAGTTACAATTGTTACCCTATTATATGTTTTTCACCAAATGTCATTATTACCTTCTCTGCTATGATTTTCTCTCATTGAAAAGTAAAGCTTTTGTTATTGAATTAAAAAGTCTTTCCAATTAAAGCTTGGTGTGTGATATATGTACAATTCTACCTGGGACGTAACATTTTCAAGAAAATGGCTGCGCCCATGTCATGCTATAACAGGCATAACATCATGCCAAGAAATCTTCATTTATATATATCTTGTACACGTTTGTAAGATTTATTTCTTTACTTCTGTCTTTTATTCTTCATGCCCCTCTCTCCCATTCCTTTTTTCATCTTCCTATTACAGTGAAACTCCTGGCACTCAGAACGGCCCCCCTACACAGAACGGTGCCCCTACACAGAATGGCCCCCCTACACAGAACGGTGCCCCTACACAAAATGGCACTCCCACACAGAATGGCCACCCTACACAGAATGGCCACCCTCCACAGAATGACATTGTGATTGTATGAATGCAAAGAATGCTACTATCCAGATTTATTTAATCATCATGATGAACAAGCTGCTGCCAAACTATGCTTGTTGCCTTCTATTTATTGCTTCAAACTACTAAGATATTGTCAATTGACAATTTAAAATAAAAAAACTCTTTATTTGTCATATGTATCTGTAGATGATGTTTTGTCTATATTTGATGATATTCTGCAACTCTGGAATAGGGAATATTGTTAATGATATTTAACAATTTGTTGCTTTTATAGTGCAACTTTGTTTGCTGAAAATTTGTGTAGCTTTTGGAATTTAGAATATGTGCATGAAGCTAAAAGCATGCAGAATGGAAAATATGAAGAAATGGGGAAATTCTTACCCATCATCGGCAGTCTAGAAACTTGCTTGTTATTATGTGAATTTGGGTCAAATCTGTATTCAATGTACCGGTATGTGATATGAAGTTGATTGTGCATAAGTATGTAGATGCGATGCTATGCTGGGCATATTCAGCTTATGTACAGGTGGCAAACTATTTGACCAAAGTCTTATTATATTCATCCATGTTATGTGAAATTGTGTCATGAGTCACTTCATTTGCAATTTCAAATGTGATTGGTAGAAATTAAGGAGTTAATATAATGTAGAAATATAGTTTGATAATGCAAATTTGAAAATGAATCACACTTGCATTTGATCCTTTTCTGATTAAGAGGATTAGGAACCAATCCTTGAAATGATATGAGAGAGGGAGAGAAATACAGGAAATTCAGGGTTCAAGATTTTGTGGGTGAGCTGAAAATGTTATTAAATTAGAAAATATATTTTGAAGAAAGAAACAATGAAATTGAATTGGACAAAATCTCATCACATCTGCATAAGTGAATTAGGATTGGTGTTATAAAAATGCTAATATAGCTGTGATGAACTGAAATCTAAAGCTGATACAAAAAATTAAGAGAAATATTAGTTCTGATATTTAGATGGATTTAGAAACCCATCAAGGTATGCCAGAGATATATTTAACCCTTGAGCCAGAGAGAAAGAGAAAGAAGTTCAGATAATGATCAGAGAACATTCTATTTTAATTTGAAAGAATCAATATTTATGAAGGGAGCAAAACTGCCTTCTTCCTCCGAAGGGAGATGAAATCAGTGCCCTAGATCTCATACCAAAACGTCAGGCTAGAGGAAACCTACACAAGGAATGTGAAATCCACTTTCTGACATGTGTTTGTGAAATATTATTGAAACCACATCCTGACCAGAAATAGACACTGAGATCAGAATTTCCTGAAATTAACCAGAAATAGAAATGCTCACCTGCTTTTGAGACATTCCAGGGAAATATGTTGATGTTGATTTCTGCCATCTTGTTGGAGAAGGACTTCCTCGAACAGGATGAAATGATTTGGTTTATTTGTCTTGTACATTGTGTAAGTTGTTTTACATGACTGATTTGTTAAGTTGATGAGGCTCACAGAGTTCTAACTTTGTATTAGGTTCAAGCCACTTTTTGTACTTTGCTGTCAATAGTCTTGTCTTTCTCATGTTGAAGTACACGTCTCAATACAGATCTCAATCATTGTTTATTTAGTTTTGTTATTATTTAGATAATTCCACTTTCATGTGTATTTTGTAAATTTTCCTTTTCACTAAGAGTCTCTCCCTGTCATGAATTAGTGTAATTTGTTTAATGAGAAATGAAAATTTCCATTTTGCATAAACTTTTTGTTATGGTACAGTTAGTAAACACATGTAGGTGGCAATTAGATAATTCATATTCAGTACATGAAATAAGCTCACATTTCATATTTAATGATTTTGTATGAAATTACAAAATTCAAGAAGTCAGTAATTCTTTGTTATATTTTTCACACAACACATCCTCTTTATTGTCTATGTAGTTCTTTCTTGAACTTTGAAATGGAAATGATTGGTAGATGTCTATCCGCTCCGTGGATATTCGTGGATACCTACGTATAGAATTGGATTCATGAAAATTATGATTTGTTTATGAGTTTCTACACATTCATTCATGATCCATAGATGTGTGTTGCAACCAAAGAAGCATAACATTCATTAGAGCTTTGGATATTTGTATTTACTGATGTGTTTTATTTGTGAACCCAGTTGTAATATATGCTGTTTGTTGTACAGGGGTTACCAGGGAATGGTACTTTTTTGTAGAAATGAAATAAATATGATATTCATCATCAATGTCAAACCTATCCTTGATTCGTTATGCTTTCATTTCCTAGTATATTTTAGTTGTCCAATAAACAATGAGAAGGAAATGATTACCGTAATTGTTTTTCCAATGAACATTACAAATGGTAATATCAAAAAAATATGAGTAGGGTATATAGCCAAAATTCGCCAAAATGTTTCTGTTTTTCTCAAAATGTATTAATATATGTCTAATTCTTATGTTTTCACTTAAATTGCCTTTTAAAAAACCAATGTTTTTTCTCATTGTCCAAATTTCTTTAATATTCAGTTTGTTTGATTCAGTTGGTTTCAACCAAAACAATGTTATCATGGATGAGTTTCCCTTTGATTACGGTCAAAGACTTTGAGTGTGAGAGGAGGGGGGGGGGGGGGGAGGAGAGAGAGAGAGTTTGAATCAAACAAATAGGGCAATTGCAACTTGAATCCCACACTACTGGGTTCATTGGAAGAGATAAAGTGGGTTGAAAGACAGGTGTGTCTTCTTCCAATCAAATCAAGGCAACATGATTTATTGTTTGATTGCCTTGGTGGATGAATGAATCAATGAATGACTTATGATACAGATCAAGCTCATCAAACAATCAAAAGAGAGACCACGCATAGCTCAATCTAGCTTTGTGTTGTGTACAAAAATCTGACGTAATGAACATGAAAGATTTAACCATGTAGGCAGAGCTTCATAATCTGAATGTTAGTTTTGGATTTTCAGTGAATCTTTCATGATACATTTTAAAGAGCTGCTATACATTTAACCACTCGAGTCCTAATTTTGTATACCGAGTTCCCTCTTTGTATTGAACTTAGCACCTGATTGCATTACTTTCTCCATCTTGTATTATACAACTTACTCCTAGATCCTAATCAAATGATTGGTCATACGTGGTCATGCGTGATTCATTTACTGAGACCATCCTATTTTTTTTTTTAATAAAAAAGCATGCAATAGTTCCTAGCACAATCCAACTATTTTTAAGGTATGCAATGTACAGCAGTGCGCATAAAGGTTAGTGCACTATTACTGTTGTGATGCACTGCACGTAAATGCCTGTAGATCAATAAAAGAGTGCTTATCTCTTTGTGTGCACGCTTAAGTAAGCCCATTGCTTGAGATTTATTTTTAAGCGATGATGACAGGAAACAATCTTGAAATTAATTATTTTTACATCAAATAACAAGGATCTAGGAGTTTTGTTATATAAAACAAATTACCGGTATGCACGTTTTCAGTTCATCTATCCCCTCTTGTTAAAGTTGTTTATGCACCTATGGTACTCGGCCTGACGGCTTCATATGATGCATACATGAACTCGAGTGCGGATAGATCGCGTAATGAACTCATTCGCATGCATCACTTATATACCAACATGTATCTGTTCACCACGCACAAAGGATTATCAAGATATCTTTCTAGCACATTTATTCCTTCTTTCTCTCATATGTACACTATTTCCTCCTGATCTTATCTGAATAAATGTTTCCTTGAATTCATATGCAAACTCACATACAGTACATTTATATGCAAATGAATGTTAGGAGTATGACCCCCCCCCCCCCCCCCCCCCTCCTCTATCCATCTCTCTCATGTTTTCTCATTGTATGAATATGAATGAACATTCACTTCTTCGTTCACACAACTCCTGCATCAATTAAACACAAAGCCAATAAGCCAAGACACAGCTCGATACATTTTTTTTTTCTTTATTGTCATATTGCTCAAAACTGACACATATTCACATCACTGTTCAACAAATGACACCAGTTCATGTTTCTACCTACTCCTACTCACAATTCATATTCATCTACCAAAACACTAGCATTTTATAACATTTTTTTTTCTTCAAAAATTCCTACACATATCCATTCTTGAATTTCCAATGTTGCAATGTAGATGTCACGTACGTCTTCTATCCGATGATCATCCATCGTTTCTAGTGACTGAAACATGAACATCCACTGCCACTACATGACATCCACTAAAACATTTCACTACAATCTACAGGGAAATTGTACAAAAATCATTCTTTATGTCAACATACAATTTCTTTCAAAACATTGTTTTCATCTGATTTTCCATGATTTTATACAAACATACATGTTGAACATTATGACACACAAAAGTACCAAATGTCCATGTCATGTAACAATACTAATAAATACAGTACATGTTTGGTCTTTTCTCTAATTCAATCATATGAAACTGTACAGTCAAAAAAATAATAATAATTTGCAAACAGTACTCCATCTCAAGAATTGGCAATAACGTTCTCAAATGACTGTAATTCTGTTCGTATTTGAGACAGAGATTTCATATTTAATATACATGTACAAAAAACACAAATCTTTAAACAGAACTTTTAACTTATTTGTTCACGATAAATATAAGAAATAGTTGAGCTCTGAAATGATATAGATCAGCGCATGGTCCAATAAGCACTAGAAACACATGGACTGACTTGTCCTGCCTGCGGTACAAAAATAAAAAGGTACTTAAAAACAGCAAAGTAACTAAAAACATAACATAATTCATCTGTACATGACAAAACAGATATACAAGTTAATAAGTTAGTTGAGAAAATGTAATACCATGACAAATGCATAAATATCCTTTGAAAATGGGTTCAGATCAGGCCTCCATACCTTTGCCACATGAGGTCAACATACCCCAAGATTAGAGTCATTTTGTTATTCTCACACTTATTTAATACACCCTCTTTGGGGCATACAGTCAAATAGAAGTATAGACATCCAATGTTTAGGCTCTTATAAACACTTAAATAATTATGTATTTTCAATACTTATCTAAAAAATTAGAATCAAGCTGCAACACACAGTTTGGCCCCTTGTATTACTACAATGTATTGCTCTCAATTTCATGATCAAAAATAGATAAGAGGGTTAAATCTATAAGACACTTAAATCATATATATTGAAGACATCCAACACCAATATATAGGAATATTAAACAAGCTTTTAAAAAACAATTCTAAAAATCAATGGAAAAGTGAATCAGTTTAGTGTATCTAAAGATAATTTAAAAGTGTGAACTGCAGTATTTACATTTCTTCATAAATGAGCACAAATTGCAAATTTTGGCAGAATTTAAAATGGAGATGTAGTTTGTAGCATAACAGACCATTTTGATTTATACATTTAAAAAAGTGCATTTTCTATGGCAAATCGATGCATCAATGTACTTATTTTACAGTAAAATTCAATACACTATGCTTAGGAGGATAATGTACAAAAAAAGGCAGTATTGCACAATATTTGAAAAGTCAGCTCTACGCAAATGCATTGACAATATCTTAATGGAGACAACATTGAGCGGAAAGCTACAATTCTAGCAGCTCCTAAATGTTCAATTGATGTTCAAAAATTCAAATTGTGTGTTTTGAGAGTTGCACAGTATTGAAACTCTTAACCAAACATATACCGGCAGCTTAAACTGGGTATATGTACCTGGTAAAATAAAGAGAAAACAGTAATAAATACAAGTTTCATTAATTTAAAAAAAAAAAATTAGGTTCTCTTCAAATTTATAAACCAATTTATCCCCAAATACTGTTCAAATTTAGTCTACATCATAAACAAAATCATTACACAAAGACAATTAGGGAAATGTCAAAATATGCATTTGGTGAACAATTTCATTGAACAAAATCACATACGGTACTATAGTATCCAATACTGAAAGATCAGAAATGCTAGTTAATTCATATTATGATTAGTAGAAATACATTCAATAGATATACATCCATAATGTAATAAAAACCCAACTGGTAATTAATATAATGAAACCTGGTTTTATTGCACTTGATATGGACATTCTGTTTCATGCCTAGTCTCTAATGGGGTATTACTGGTTGGGTTCCTGACTGACTGGAGACTGAACAGACGTGCTTGCCCCAGTACCACCGGCTATATGCTTCTCAACGTAACAAAGGAGCTGAGCATAATATGATAATACATTGAAATATGAAGTGGCATAATAGTGCAATCCTGCCCATATATTGTGAGTGTTACTTACACTCCAGAGCCGCTATTAAGATGGCAGCTAGCTAGCACAAAAGGCAGCTTTCCTACCACTCAGAGGTCTAGAGGGAGAAGAAAAGAAAGGGGGCTTAGGTAGAAGAATAGAAAGTGACCCCGGGTCAAGCCTTAGAATTCTCTCTGACCTCTACCATAGAAACACTTCAAGCTACAATACTAGACCTTGAGCAGTAATTACCCCGCATAATTTATTCACTAACAAAAGACAAATTCTGCATTCAGCATTTCTACTTCTGTCTCCCACTCTCTCTTGCTTCCATATTTGGCTTGAAAATTTGTGCGTTCACTTGGCATAATTAGAAAATTGACAGAAAGCTAAATGAGTTATACATCAAAGTAAAACCAAAATTGCAATACATGCACTTTCAAATTGCGCATTTCATAACAAACATTGCTAATTTCTAGGAGAATACATATTGTAGTGCAATTACAAACCCATTTTAGTATAGTTTCTTTAACACAGTCCTCAAGGTCTAATTTCATCCATTCATGACATCAACCTCAGCTATATCCCTAGTATGACAAAGTCATAAATTCACCTAAAAAACAAATTATTATTTCAAATTTGAAATAATAGAAAGTTCATTGCTTTATTCCTCAGCAGATATTTCATATACATCTCCCAAGCACAAATCAAATTTTGAGTTAAATTTCATATTTTTGTTTGAAGTGAATTCTTATTATGAGGGAAACATTCAGTAAATAGCATTCTGTCAGATGATCAACAAGCTCTGGTTCATAAAATTATCTTTTCTCCCTATTTTCCCTACAGAATAGAAGCCATGTAATAAACTTGCATGGAGTATATTTGCATAGTGAACCAATCAAACCACACAAAGATTTCTCCTGGCCGTGTGGGCCAGGCACTAAGACTTCTATTTGCTACCCCAATTCCTAGACTTTTTTCCCTTTCTCATTTCTCCTTATTTTTTCTGTAGCACAACCCTATGGTATTTGCTGTTAGAGAAATGCAAATAGCTCATTTTTAGGGCTCCAGCATGAACTGCATACATACATTGCAACAACAACCAAAAAGAAGAAAAAGAAACCTATTCAAACCGTGAATACTACCCACTTAAGGTGTATGATTCTATTTGCTTCCACAAGTTGACAGTGCAAAAAAAGCTGGCTTGCTGAAATATCATAGAGCAATTTCCCAAATTAAAGAGGGAAAGTCATAAAAAAATCATTGAAAAAATGAAATAGAAATGACATTTCCTGTGCACTGCTATTTATTCTATTGTGTCGATCGCTAACCCAGTCTACAACGAATTCATGACCATGATTGGGTTCGAATGAACATACTCCATCAACGGTATAGTATAAGGCAGGATTTAATAGCATGATGTGGTTTGGGTTCTAAATCAGTCATTTCATTAGCCAATTACCTATGATTTAAATTAAATAGATGGGAACATGCAGTTGAGGTTTCTGTAGTCATGATTGGTTGGTCTCCATATGAAAATAAACACATTGGTCTTATATGGTATGGCAATACATGATCTTTCTTATCATATCATAAATTGATTGAATGAAGAGGTACATGATTTATCATCAAACAATATAACATTACAAATACCATGGGAATTAGTGAAATTGATTGTTAAATGTAAATGTGACATGTCATTCCTAAATTTATTCATTTCTAGTAGAAGTAAAACATGGTAATTTATTAATATCTTTATAACGATCTACTTTCAAGCTTTCTGACACTGCTACATATACATGTACTTTACTAATAGATACTATAATGACATTTCCAATTGCAAAGCTGAAATTTTCTCTGGCATCTAAATGACCCCTTAAATGTATGACACAAACCTATGGGTGAACAAAAGACCAGATCGAGTCAAAGACTAAATGCAATAACCTACCTAGTGCGTACAACCAGGGGGCGACACACACAAGCACACACACACACATGGTTTCAACACACGATGTAGAATAGGCGACTGACTGACTGGCAGTGAACGTGTAGGCATTCACATGATATGTATTCATACACGGGCTCACTCACGAGCTCACTCACTCACTCCATCCACATACATATAGAGCCTATTCACGTATTATGCCAATTCAATGACAACATCCATGAATGTTTGGTCGGCTAAATTGAAATCATAATTGTGCAAATCCATTGGCACGTACAAACATTTAATGTTCTGAGCACTGGGGTTAGTTTTTGTTCTCTCTTTTCCCCTAGCCTTTCTTTCTCTGTATCATTGTCATGGTTGTGGTAGCATGCATTTGAGCAGCTAATTTGCTCCCCACACAGATTTGAACATGATATAATCTTTCATTGATTAATCATATCAGATTGACTACCACTCTCTAACCTCTTCCAGACAGAACAATATCTTATTCAATTCTAAGCTTCTGCAAGAAAAGAAGATTCCTTACGCATCAAACTCCATTGAAACATACTGAGTAAAAGATATACAACCTCATTGTTAGGACATTTTTAGAAAAAATAAGGGAGCACAAGATAAGTATTAGCTGATGGCTAGAAAGTGCAATCACACAGGGTACGTCGTGTACTTCAAATGAATCTTCAGTGGATAATTTGATTGATTCTTAAAGGTTCATTTGGGCTGTGTTGGCAGCTTAATTCATATGATGAAAATAATAGTAAGTGTATAATGGTTAATCTCATCACAATTCATGTGTTAACATCAATATTGAATCTACTTATCAATGACAGTTATTAGATTACAAAAACAAAAGAGACTTCTTTTTCATATTTTGTACCTAAAATATTAATCACCTGCAGCTAAAATATTCAAAACACAGAATTATGTTCCTCTTTTGTTCACCTGTCCTAATAATGCTTAGGAGACAAAACCCAGCAGCAGCAGCTTGCTTGTTTAGGTATTTTATTTTTTTGTACTTTTTTAAAACAAGCATGCCTTGGGGTTTGATATGTAAACAAATTACTTGTATGAACATATCCAAAGTAATAAATGGCTACAAACTACAAAGGCATGATGAAAACTAATTGTTCATTTTTTCGGTAATGGTGATGGAAATTACACATTTAAAAAAATGAAACATACAAACAAACAAACAAAGCTTGAGGCAGGCATTACATATGTGTGTTGCTTGGTCCCTCTTGATTAAACATGCAATTCAAGAAATGAATAGCGACTAGATTTTCCACCAATTAAGATCTCACATTCAGGACTGGTGTAATTTTTGTGTGTATTGTGTTAAAATGTACTTGTTATGCAAAACAGCCCTTGACAATATTCAAACCATACGCGATGTTTTCCATTTAATTATAAATAAATGTGGTATTTAACATATGTTTTTGTTGCATATATTATAAAATATAGATAGATATGATCTATAAAGGGGGAAATAATGAGGTAAACTGGAACATGGGTAATAAGGAAATCTTTACCCACTTGTACTTAATCTTCTTAGCATTACCTTAAAAAATGACAATACCTTGCTTTTAAAAGAGAAAAATGTTCTTTCCTCATATATTGCAGCTAATCGAATGCATTTTTTTTCTTCAGCACTGAGGCACTCAAAATAGACAATTCAATATAGTTCTTGTCGTTTTCTATTCATGCATAAATACATGTAGAATATCCTTTACAACAAAGGAGAAACCGATTATAGTGAATGATTAAGGGTAGTCTTTAAGCAAGGCATTCTACAAATGGTTGCATGTAGTCTTCCTGAAGGTTCATAATGACAAAGAACATTTTTTTCATAAGGTTCGTAATTACGAAGGTTAATTCAGAAAATGAAAAGGATTCACAATTCCGAAATTGAAATGGAGTTTCTAATTTCAAAAAATGAAAGAGAATTCATAATTCATAATTCCGAAAATAAAAACGGGTTCATAATTCCTAAAATGAATGAAATAGAACCCTCATTCGTTTTCGAATTAGGAACCTTCTAAAAAATAAACCTTCAAGAAAATGTGTAACCCCTGTATATAGGCCATTTTGTGAAGCCTTGTTGGATTCCATTCTTTGTTTCCTTGCTACCAATCCATGTACAACATGATGATACCTGGAGGGACCTGAAGTACCCCAGAAGATACTCCTCTCTAGTCTCACTTCATCTGAAATCCATACTATCTACTACTTCATTCAAGAACTGAAACATTGACTATGTGCATAGCCCTGGTACAAGTGTGCAAGTGTTCATGTTCTGTTCTTATCATTCTTTACTTCGGATTGCATCCACTATCATCTCCATTTTTGTCTTTGAGCAATACATCTCCCCTTGAACTCTCACATTTGTTACCCTGTACTATGCATACATTGCACTCTCATTGCATGAAGCAAAATGCAAACACAATTAAAAACTGGCAGAGAACATCTGATGCTAAATAAATACTTGTTTAAAAAGGAACTCTGAAAACATACATATCTCTGACATTTGAGGTAACTGGAGAAATGAATAGATGTCCTTTGCAGAGCAAGATGGCATCAAAATATAGGAACAAGATAGAAGGGAAGGGAAGGGAAGAGAATGAATGACACAAACATCAGGGATTGATACCCCATTGCATTTCTATAATAATGTATTCTTATCATCCTTTAAATCAAGGATGGCATCCCATTGGTTGAACACATCTAATCCATTTATATTTATTGAGGTAGCTTATTACAGCAGTAAAATTAAAGCAGCATATAAATCTTCTATTTAAAAGCAAACATGTACAACTGGGGCAACATGTATTGAGCAGTGACAATGTACATTCCAACAAGCTCATGAATTGCATTGAGTAATTAATAAATTCATCAATTCATCCTTGTATAATGACTACCGGTACATCAAGCATTATTGAATGACAGCATTAAATATACACATGTACAAATGTGGATAAAGTCCTTAAACAATATACAAACTAAAAGGAAACATCCTTCTCTTCAAGCCCCCATAGAACAATGTTAACTTGCTCATTCAAAGTCACTTTTCATTTTCTGGTCATTCAAATTCATCACTAATATGAATCTGAAAATTAGCACAAAACAGAAGTTGATAACCCTTGAATAACTAGACTAATGTCGATGGGAACAAACAAGTAACATGAGAATAGCACTTGCAGTAACTTGGTCCAATCTACAGGCAACATTCAAATTATTTCTACCAAATTCTGTAACAAACACAAAATGTAAAGAGGTTCTGTCACTCTGCCATGTATCTATAGAATACAGTATCCTATTCCTCCTTTCTTTCTTTCTTTAGCATCAGGCCCCATTTAAGAGCTATGGTTGTTACTTTGTCAATAAAAATCGACCCAAGTCAATCTTTTCTCACTCCACTAGTACCGAGTCATTTTTCCATCTCAGCACAAAGTGCTAAGTGTTACTCATAGATTTTTCAGTCTTATATTTCATCATACTGCTTGCATTGACTCATGGAGGTGAAATCATTCAATACAGGGCAAGCATTTAAGGGCATGTAAACCTCGTACTGGGCTTAGAACTCATCAAAACACAAGCAAACAAAATTCTTTCCTTTCTTCTACATTGTAACTTTTGTTAGCTTCTTTGCATAGAACCTTTCTTTCTTGTCCTATTTGTTCGGAATGACAAATTTTACTATCTCAATTAGGACTACTATACTTAAAAATGAGAAAATTAAAAATCATGATCCGGTATTGCAAAGACTTTTCATGAGCAATTATTAACAGAAAATGCTCATGATGCTTTTCAATTGAATTCATTTAATTAATAGCATGATTACAATACTGCTTTGCATAAAACATGAAACTGACACAAAATAGCAGCAAACAACAAATCCACAAACTAGACATCCTATATTTGCAATTCAACAATAACATCAAATTAAAATATTGAAGCTGCAAAATAGTACATATATTACGCAAATACATGATTCTCAACATATCGAGCAACATATGTTTCAGAATTTTTTTCTCAGCTAATACATTAGGTCTAATCATTAGGATTGTTCAAAAGAAAAAAAAGGCATGACTATAAAATCACACAATTTGAATTGGCAGACAAATCAGAATGCAAGGTGACCAATTTCATCTAATGGGATACAGACCATTTTAAGTACCAACTGTTTTAGGTTTTGTGACATGATTGATTTCACAAGTTGACATAAAAACAATCTCACCTGGACTGGAGGTGATTATACTGGATGGAGAGAGAGCCGAGAGATCCTTACATATTACCTCCACCTCCTGGGTTAGGCTCCTGTTGAAGGTAGCCTTGATGGCCAGAAGCAGGCATATTCTGGTATGATGACTGCTTAAACCCTGGCATCATAGGGTTACTAGGACTTGATCTCTCCTGCATGGAGCTCAGTTGGATGTTCTGATGTTGTGCAGGTTGTGGTATTGACTGCTGTTGTGGTGAGCGGGATGCTGCTGTTGCTGGTGGTGGTGGAGGCTGTGATGGTGGAATGGGAGGCGACTGCTGTGGCTGGCGCTGCTGCTGCTGCTGAGGAGCTGGTGGACGGCACATGTTGTTGCTGTATGGCTGGTTTTGTTGGGGAGTTGCTCCCCTGGGTCCGGCTGTTCCCTGCCCTAGGGCTTGCCGATGACCTACTGGTATTCCCTGGTTATTGATGCAAGGTATTTGATCCAAGAAATCGTCCATGAGGTCCAGCATGCTTGGATTGTGGACATGCTGAACGTCATATTGTCCATAGTTATGTGACATGGGCTCTTGCTTGATGACCGACATACTCTGGCCTGAATTCCAACCAGAGGAACATAACGTATAATCCCCAGCCTCTTGCTTCACACCAAAGGAGTTCTCAGACCTCTGCATAGGGGTAAACCCTGTTCCACCGCTGCCACCCATCTGCTGGGGAGGTGGTGGTGGAGGCAGAAGTTGTGCTTGAGGCTGGGATACATGGTGATAGTAAGGCGGTGGATTTGATGGCATATGAGGCCCATCAAGGCCAGGCTCTCTCTTAATCTCCACTCCCCCATGCATAGGGGGTTGGCCAGGGAACCCACAGCCCCCCATCCCTCCATGATACGCCCCATCAACCGGCTCTGATTTCACCCCTGGATGATGCGGTACTTGTTGTGGTGGTGGTGGTGGTAATGCCGGATGTGGTGGCGCCTGCTGCTGCATCTGTTGTTGCTGCATCTGCTGTTGTTGCTGCTGCTGTTGCTGCTGTTGTTGTTTCTTCTTGCTCTTTGATTTGACAGGGGTAGGTGGCATGGTCTCTATTGGTGGTCTTCTAATCTCTGAAAGAGGAGTTCCTTTAAGTTTGTCTCTCAGCTCCTTGAGTGTTATGTAGAATGGGACTTTGTCCTGTGCTCTGGGAAACTGTGAGCACCTTGCACTTGATGAAGGCATAACATAAACAACCTGCAAACAAGCAACAGATTTAATCAAGAACGGCTACTTACCAAAGTCTCAAAACGAAACTTCACATATGAATATTATCGTAATGAAAATAATATAGCTTTCTACAGGTTTTGAGCAATGAAATGTCAATTTTCACTCTTAAGAATTACACATGCTCAATTATTTGGAGTGTTTCATTTTTGTTTTGGTTTTTTTTTCCTCCCAAATGTGAAATGTTCTATATCATATGTACACATCTATCAAAGTCTAAATGCCGCCCCCCCCCCCCCCAATAAACATTTTGTATTGCAATGTCACGGTGGGAGAAGGTCGCCTAAATCCCAAATATATTCAAAGGAAGAATAAGATAAAACATAACAATACATCATTGTTTAATATCTATGGGTCTCTGTTACATAAAATGTAAATTTACTAATGAAGGGTTGAAAAGTGAATTTTTGGAGAGTTTTAATTATACACTGTAGCAAGTGAGATTTTCATTTGGAATATAAAACAACAAAGAGTTCTACTTGATATAATTGATTGATTGAGGTTTGGTTGACTTACTGTTTCAGTTCCTGGAATGTTTTCAGGTTGCCTGCCAACCTCAAAGTCTTTCTTGCCACTGTAGATTTCATAGATACCCTTGCCATTAAAACAAGCTATTAAAGGAAGGTACTTCTGAATCTTTTCTACCACTACCTTGGCTCCTTCTTTAATCTCTTTCCTGAGAATAACACAAAAAAGATATGTGTAATTATACCAATTTTTTTTTTTTACTGAAGTAAAGCTCATGCTGAACTAAGAAAGTTATGCCAGTTTTGAGAAATTGAATTGAAAATTAGAATACATGTGTAGTGTACATGTATGTAGCCATCAGCGAAAGGAATATCTTTCATCTCTCTTTCTCAATATCAATATGAAAGTTAACATCACTTCACAGCACACCCACCCATATTTTCATTGAGTATAGAGATGATTGGTACTACAAAAACGTAAATGTATTCTTTGCTGTATTCATTGCTATTCTTCACTTTCATAGAGTAGTAATTTGTACATCTGCTAAAACAATTAGAATCCATGCCCTATATTTTTGAAATTCAAAAATACAAAGAAACAAACAATACCGTAATTGACGGTGTATAAACCGCACCCCTCTTTTTCGCCCTAAAAAAAAAAAAAAAATTTATTAACCAAACAAATGTTCACAAAGCACCCAAAGTCAGTTTATAATGATTTGGCAGGCAGGCTGTGCAATAAGAGGGTAAAAGCATTCATCTTGACCTACCTCTTGAGATCTGCGCTTCCTCTTGTTGTCCTGCCAACGATATTTGTGAATCCTACTCCAAAGTCAGGTAGCTTGACATCATCCATGCAGGTCATTGGTTCAGGCACAAGACCAGAAAGGTAGAGACACTTCCCTGTATGTCAAGTGTATCAGAAAAACATATCAGATACAGGCTTACTCAACATAACAATCATCATAACAAACATCATACACAGGTCTAATTAAAGTAATAGAAGATGAAATAACTTAGACTGTCTCTGCCCCCTCCCCCCCCCCCCCCTCTCCCTCTCTCTCTCTCTCTCTCTCTTTCTCTCTCTCTCTCTCTATTCCCCCTTTCCTCTCTTATTCTTAACATTCATTACTCAGATTTAAAATTATTGATAAATTTGAGATTTTAGAAGACTAGATTAATACTAGATTGATTCAATCAGTCTACTTAAACAAATATTTTAATACAAGTTCCTAGAACTTTTTTTTTTAAAGGAAGAAATATATGAGTAATCCAGATTGAACGACAACAAAGTGACTGAACTTACAAAAATGGTTTCCTGGTCCAGCATAATGGTGACCTTTGTATGCTGCCATTAAACCTGGGTTGATGCCAATCTGAAAGAGAAAAAAAGCATTTCAATGTAGGTCATGACACACTTGTAAATGAAAAGCAATGAAGAGTAAAGGAAGGATTAAATGAACGAAGGAAATTGTATTAGCTTTATCTCTGAATGACTGTAATCAAGAGCAGATTATATTTGAACGGAATACATGTAAAGTTTGTTGGCAATCATCAAAATACAACAAAGATAAAAAACATCTTCCTGACCAGACCTATATTGACAAAACTTAACAAAAGAGATTTGTTGCATATCAACCAATACCACGCAGAATTCTTAAGAAACTTTTGTTTTTGTTTCATGAATATGTATTTCATTAAAGGAGGAATGAAAGTCAAAAAAATAATAAATGTGCATTTGAAAAATATAATATTAGTCGAAATCACAAAGAAAATCTCAGATCGTTTTTTTTAATAAAAATAATTATAAAAGGTGAAAATTACAACTGCCACAAAAATGAAAGTGATGAATCCACATTTTCATACGATATGAATGGAGAGAGATATGATGTGAATCGAAGTTGAAGAACTGTGATTGTAAAAAAGTGTATATGAACTTACTATGACAATGTCTAGATTGTGCACCAGGATGTCCGGTAGTGTCCTCTTGACGACCTCCTCCTCAGGCATCCCATTGAAACGATCCACTTTCCTCCTGGGTTTCTTTTCCTTCAACTTGTCTGCTGTCTGCTTCTCCTGCTTGGGCTTCTTGCCTGGCTTCTGCTGCTGCTGCTGCGGATCAGGGGAGGGCGTCTGGATGACCGGTGGTGGGGGGATGTAGTGACCACCATTATAAGGGGGCATGCCACCGCCTCCTCCTCCTCCCCCACCACCTCCTCCACCAGGGTGTTGGTGTTGGTGCTGATGGTGGGGGTGGTTGTATTGGTGGTATGTGTCTTGTGGTTCAGCCTTGATGGTAGGGTAGGCCTGCTGGGGCTCTGGTTTAATCACAGGGTAATCCTGCGGTTCAGACTTGATGATGGGGTGCCCAAATCCGCCGCTATGTCAGGAAAAAGAACATTTGATACATTTTACTTTATACAGATTCAAAGATATTACATGTATTTAAAATGTATTGAGCATCATACAAATCTGTTTTACCTTTGTGCATTACTATGAAATGCAAATTATCTTATGAAAAAACTGTTAATGAAAGTATAATTCTAAAAGGGATTTCTTTCTCCTGTATGTGAAAAAAAGCCTTTGTTTTTCCTTATCTATGTAGAGTACAAATGTGAGAAACATAGAATCCATGGATTAGAGTTTCAGCATCCATACATTAAATAAGAAATAAAAAGAAAAATCAAATCTGTAAGCTGCCTGAAGCTAGTCTGTAAGAGATGAAAGCTGAATCAATGATTTGTTGCAACTACAATCAATAATGCAATCTGATACGGATCTGTTTGCAGGCCTGTGGCTTAATTAATAGCAAGCTTCATTAAATCCTAGCTGGCTAAGCTAAATCTTCAGGCTCTAAATGTGTAAATCACACAAGGATTATACTCATAATATTCTCCTCGATACATGTGCAATGTGTCATAATTATTGTGAAAAATATGCACTACATGTATGTATGCAGTTTTGAGAAAACATTAAATTAAATGCTAATCAAAGTATCACAATATCAAGCATTTTGTTGGCATGAATGTATGCATCAGATCTTAACCGTTTGAAGGTAAATCATGATAAAAATATCAATATAACTTTTCTTTTCAATTAATACTTTAAACGACTAAAAGAGCTTCAATTTGATTTGAAATGTGTTCTGTGTATTCATTCAAACGGTCATATTTCATTTTTCTGTCTTGACTAAATACTGAATATACAAAATGTAGATACAATGTATATTCAGTAGCCAAACAACAACAAAATCACTAAAGACCCAACATATATTTCTTTTGAAAATAAGCTACATGTACATGAATAGCATGGATCTACATGTACATGTACAAAAAATATCAACTGTTTATAAATATGTACATGTACATGTAGTTTAAATGTACAGAGAATCTCATACATACGGTACTTAACGCACAGTCACACACACACACACACACATTGTCAAATTTCAAAATTTCCTTTAAATCTTGCTCAATAAAGAACAAGATCAAGAGGGAACAAGTATTTGAATAGGGTCAGCTTAACAATAAGATCCTTGTTTCTTTCAGGTCAAATCAATCAAATGTTTTACATAAGATTGTGTTTCCTTTCATGCATACACCTTACTGTAATAAAAGTGTACAATATTGTGCCTATAGTACACTTTTTATTCTAATCATGGAAATGTACTTTGCTTTTAAAAAATTATTTAAATATTTTTGTATGTATATGTACAACATGTTTACAATTAACATTATATTGAAACTAGTTTAAATGTTACGATCGGGCAGTTCTTCATAACATGCACACCCATGTGCAGTGTACATGTACAGTACTGTAGTTGTGATAGATGAATATTAAAACAAAAGATACACAAGCAAACGAAAAAATATAAACTATATTAAAAGCACTCTCAGTGACAGAAATTATTTATCCAATGATTGTGCAAAATCAATGTAATAGGTTTCACGTGACTTTATATATTGCTTCCACATCGTGCTAATTTTGATGTATCCTCTGGAACATGCATGTGTCACTCTTTAGTCATACTTTCTCAAATATTCTAAGCATGTGTATTGATGATGTGTCACAACCCTCCCTACGACAACTAGAAGTGCATGTACTCTCCATTTTTTCTCTCATTAATTATGAATTTAGAGACAGAAATAGCTTGGGCTGGGATCCTTTTAGTGTTTGCCTTTCCTGTTAGTCACAGATGTTGAATCAACAATAGTTAAGCTCCCAAATCTTGCTTTCTTCCTCTCTCTCTCTACCTGGCTCTCTGACTTCATAAACTACATGTACTCTACATGTTTTATATATGTACGCTTTGAATTGACAGGCACGTGTTTATACATGTGTACTATAGATGTTTGTATGAATGAATTTATTTACTTTTGAGTTTTTGTATCCAAATTGAGTTAAGGATAATTTTGTTAAAGTTGTATATCTTTAGAATAATATACACATTTAGAAAGAGAAAAATGGCTCAAGGTGGTACGGGGAACCAAAAAATTAAATAGATTGAATAATTTAATTAAACTTTTTCTTCTTTTTCTAATGCAACAAGGAGCTATCCATTCCTCATTTTACAAGACGAATATCACCACCCCTATTGCAAAAACACATTTATAGTGTAATATGAAGAGATTATTGCTAATGCCTTGCTACACCATGATCTATACTATTTACTTTGTAACAGCTGGTCACATGCCATACATGTACATGTACTTCAACATTAGACAAAAACCAGTTTAATGAATTAATTTTGTTCTCATCCCTTTATTACACCAACAGGTACATGTACATGTATAGATTTTCTTTGATCCTCAATGTATATAAAGAAATACAACCTCTTCATTGTTAATCCTAAATAATTTATTTAATGAAAATATATCTCACCATAATAATTGTTATCTCTATAAAATCTGCATTTGTAGAAAAAGGTATTCGGTCCTGGAAAGTCACAGCCCAAGGGTCACTAGCCAATATGAGGATCACTTTTCAGTTTCTTTCTACAGTAACCTTCAAAAGACTTATTCTATACTGCTCTAGATATTAAAGCGATGTGTAACCACACCTTCAATGTGGAATTAAAAATGGCTGATAAGACAACAATAGTCATCTCCTTTGAAGTTCATTGTCCCATTATCATTATTTGTAGATGTTTGAAGTGATCTATTGATACCAACTTGGGACATTTAAAATGACAGTTTTTTTCAAGATATACATGCTACAATAATTCTTCCTTCAGCACAAAGAAGTTTTAAAAACATTTAAACGGCCATCGCTGTGATGCATACCTATCTAATTTCTTTAATATACTTCTGCAAAAATGACGGTAATATCACATTCTCTGATGACCACTTTTGGATTTAATTAACATGAAATATTTAAACAGAAACAACTACCGGTACATACATGTATATATGCACATTCAAGCATGGGTATACATTTAAGATGATTGAAAAATTCCTTTCATCTTTATAAATTTTCATGAATTTTTCTTCTTCTTTGACTATAAAGAGAGCTACATATGTAGGACATGAAGTCATGACATTTTGTATAGAGTTAATGTCCTTCTGACTCTTAACAGATAATCAACTCTTTATAATGTGTATGTATACATGTACTGTTTCTTCACAAAATAGAAAGAATCAACCAACAGGTAATTTTCATTTCAACAATGTATTTTGTTTGCGTATGGTAGTCAGCGAGTGTTATTATGAAATAAATCTAATAAAGCCCAGTTTCTTGTCTATTTTTACAGAGTCGAGGCCACTCACAAATCAAGTAATTGTGAATGCGTGGTTATTCTACTAGAAAAATCAATAATTTCTTGTTTGATATAGAGAACTGCAGTATTTAGTGGTTGTAGAAAACTCATGAGAACAAATACCAGCATAAATGTATCTGCACCACAGTTTGTACATTTAAAAAAATGATTATTATATCAACATACTGTACATGTACCTGTATCTTCAATAAAACCCTTCACATATATTAAAGATGTAATTCTGAAATTGGGACATTAATGTGAAATATCATTCAATTATGTACATGTCCCGATGCATTGAATAATAGAAGAAAAGAGAGGACACATGTCAAAGTAACTTGAGGAAATTCTAATTCATGAAACCAATCAAACACAAATTGAAAAGTTTGATTTCTCAGCACAGCAACCCTCCATTTCCTTTGTACTTGTATGATCAAAAATATTAATTCATACAGAATGGGTGCACACCAAAGGTGTTATATGAACATCTGACACAGGTTCAGGTATGATAAAACAGTTTCTTTGGAGAAAAATGGATGAAATTACAAACTGAATTCAATAGCATAATCTTAATTATTTGCTAATTTTTATTTGACTGTATTTAGTGTACATTACTTTCTAGATTAGGTTGTTCCTCTTCCTCTCCCCCCCCCCCCCCCCTGTTCTCTCTCTCCCCTTTTCTCTCATTTTGCTCCTTTTATAAAAGCCAACTGAATGTCAGGATGGAATCCCTTTGTAAGCTAAGTCTATGTGCAGTTATATATTGCCAAATAAAATCTGAATGTACATGTACACAAACATAGAAATTCGAATTTTCTCACATTTTGGCCTGTCAGAGAGCTATTAAATGCAGTAAAAGAATCCTTGATATGGATTTGATGAATCTTAATTACTCCCACTACTCAACCATGAAACCACAGAATAGCTCTTTGTACATGACAATGGAAACAAAGAAGTTTAAGGTCACATTCTAATTATAATTTGTGGTATAGATTATAGAATAGGCCACAACTTCTAATTTAACAGGTTTTAAAATGTATTTTATACCAACATAGTACATTTAGCTACAGGTATCTACTGCCTACAGGTTGCATCTGCATGAAGATACTGGTTTTAAAAAGGACTACCGGTACAGTTATTTCTAATCATTAATTTTTCATATGTACTACTCAAATTGTCCAAATTTAATATTTCAAGGATTGGAGTGATATCAATTCATGTACAAGAATACATGCTTGAAACAGATACTAAAATAATTCTTCTTCTTTCCTCTCTCTCTCCTTTGTTTAGTTTATTTTTTTATTTTTTTATTTTATTAGCATGATGAGCAAAACTACCCACTTAGCACAGAAATAAGCCATGTAATTTATGTTGTTTTTTTTTAAATCTTCTTCAATTTCTCATACCATCAGCTTATTGTTTTATATCTCAGGTTTACACTGATTCACTTAAATTTCTAACACAATTTTTATCCCAGGATTTCCAAAGATTCAATAAGCAAATGTTATAGCACTCAGGTTTATATGTATAGCACTCAATTAATGTACCAATAAAGGAATAAAATCATCAAAGAAAATAAGTCTGATGCAATTAACCTAGTTGCTGGCTGCACATTACATCAAATTACCACTAATAGTACTGGGAACGGAAATTAATTTTGTATCACTTGTGAGGGGTAGCCGCACGTGGAGACAATCAAGAAACATGGAATGGAAAGGCAGCGGCGTGTGTAATTGATAGTTCGTGAGTATATTTCAATTCATTTGCCTATTTCTTGAGCACTCAAAGCCCAAGGAAACGCTCTGACCCTGATAAGAAAAAAAAAGAACAAAATTGATTGATCGGGGATGCGATACAGAACAATCTCTTTTCTTTGAGATGCCTCTGGTTTTTTGGTTTCCTATTCAAAAATATGAAATACCACAATCAGATTCAGCCAAAAATAAATCATACATTTTTACATGTTTCATGTACATGTGAATGTGAATGTAGTGTTCCGGCCTACATGTATTTAACAAAAGATAGACAAGAGGAGGATAAAATCAGTTTTCCATTTTTCTCAGAAAGCTTCAGGGTAGAGTCAGATTTGTATTTCACTTCTGGAGCCATGTTTAATGTTTCTTCTTTACCTAAAGACGGATGAATTATTTTTAATAAAATAACTAGAAACCTACACAAAAAAGTACTTCATTACACAGATTGATAGGATGAGAAAATAGTTTTTTGCCATTTGCAATTTTGCATGTAAATTAATTTTCAAACATATATAAACCATTGACCCCCTTTCCACGATCAGTTAATATATTTTGTAAAAGATCATTTTAACTGCCACAAGTCCTCCAAATTCCTTCAAACTTCAAGAGCGCAAGCAATAAATCGGCGGCGGGTAAGATACCTCTGGTCTATCAGGAAGGGAGGGGGCAGTCATGCAATTGTTAACATTTGTACATTCACTTGTTTATTTTCATACATTTGTTTCTCTTACATCCAAAACGACGTCAACCTTTTCTTTAATTGTATTAAGCCAATGTTTGTTTATGCAGATGCTTATGAAACGATTGCTTGTACAGAGTAGAATGTCATATACGTCATCACTGTGAAAACATTTCACTGGGTGCTATGAACTGTGCAGTCCAATAATATGATTATAGCATCTAGCAAAGGTTTTCTTCTCATCATATTGCACGCGATTCAATACACATCTTATACAGCTTTCAAATGCCTAGACCTAGACATTTCTAAATGACAATTTGATGATATTATTTGTTCCAAATTTCCAATGAGAATAATGTCTCCAGCTATTGTATTTCTATCACAATTCCGACAATGCTAAATTGTGATATACAGTAGCACTAGTAATAAGCAAGTTCCTCACAAATCTAACTTTCTTCTAAATTCATTTCTCAACCTTGACACCAAAAGTAAAGAAAAATTGTTTCTGAATAATTGAGGCTAAAAAGTACAATATCACTCTACACGTAAGTTCTATGTAGATACTGGGAATAAGTAGTTTTTTAAGTACAATGTACATGTATATAAGATTATCAAAAGCAAGATGTTAATTTCTGGATGATTTACAGAAAACAAGTATTTAAATACATTTTAAGAATTTTTTATACAGTATTTTAGATCCACCGGGAAGTAAAAACTTCCAAACTGTCACCGGTTTTAAACTTACCGGTACTAAAAAGATCCAAAATTATCATAACATATGTTTCAGCACTGATGGAAAAATTGGGCAAAACAGAATAGGTTTCTGACAGCAAGTAGTAACCACACAATATATTGGTAATACATGTATATATCACCACAGCATGTACAGATTATTCTTATCAATTCCAACATTAAATTGATGATTTATTGCATATGTTAAAACTTAAAAGGAAAGAGACATGGTTTTACATTGCACTAATATGTTTCTGTACATTTATATTGATCATTAGCCTTTGTTTATTTATTTATTTATTCCGTTTTATTTTAACAGGGTAGCCCCGTCAGTAATCAAAGTACTGTTTTCCAGGGGGCCCTGTGATTTCATAGCTTACTCTGTTCCAATATCTTTATCCCAATTACAGTGTTTTACTGCTATAGAAATCAGCAAGTATTTATTTTGTGGTTTGTCTTGAATGCTGTGTACATGTACATAAGCATGAATGTTAAATGTGCGGATTAAGAGGAATTATCATGAGGCCAAGGGGATTAAACACCATGCCTGCAATCAAGACTATGTACAATGCACATGGACGGCTTAAATCTAGCTTTGGAAAAGACAAATTAAAAGCACAAAGAAAGCAATTTCCAAGGCAGGATCCAGTAATTAGTCCCACTGCACTTGACACTAGCAGGACAAAGGGGGCCCAACAGGAATTGTGAAAATGAAATTTACCTGTACTAGGAGAGGTAGTGTAAATAGGAGCAGGTGTCCAAAGTTGAATTTCCCCAATTGTTTACACTGCATTTACTTGCAGGCCCCTCGCTTCAATCATTTATGCTACATGCATGTACTGTAAGTCAGGATGCATATATACATGTATATTGGTGATGCAAGGCAGAATTATGATAACATATGATCAGCTGTACTCCCTCATCTGCAATTATATTGGCTTACTTTCTGACAAACTTGAAAGACTTCAATAAATTCAGTCTAGTAAAATGTATACATGTAGTTCTGTTTTACACATGTTGTTATGTCAAAATATGAAGATAATTTTGAATGGTTTCCCCCCTCAATATATTTGATTCAACAAATTTTTCTTGGCTCTCTCTTGTTTCACTTTGTAAAAAGACACATCATGTACATTGTACACTCTAGATTGACATGAATCTGTATGCCTCATGGGTGATGATTTCATACAGTATATTTTTTTTATATAGATTTCCTTGTTTTGCAGCTCCTTTCTAAAAGCCTAATGATGTAAATGCACATGATGACCTTCTTAAAATTTACTTTTCATGACCCACATACATATGTGTATGTAGCAGTGTACAACAAGAAATATGCATGACATTTATTATCATGCCAGCACCCTGGGAAATGTGAGAGACAATATGCTTGTCCCCAGCTCATGTAATATAAAACCAAACCCATTCATCAGCCATCCCCAAGGGAACAGACTCAATTCATATATTAAATAATTCATATTAAACATTTTCAGGGTTCTCTTGAAAAGGCATACCCACTGAAATTAAAATTGAATGAGTAAGAGCATCATTCATAATTTCTGTGTTGGAAGCTATGCAGTGAAAATATTCTTGATTTCTCCTTGAATCAATAGTACTATATTAATAGTGAGAAAAATACATCAACAGATTCTGTTCATGGCGACCAATCAAAGGGTCTGTTCACATGAATGGATATTTCCAGCAATATATTAGCAGAATAACACATACTGTACACACACACACAGACAAATATATATGTATATTTCTAGTGTAAAGAGGGCCTTATTGATGACTGCTTCTCCTGTACTACATGCACTTGCTGATCAATGAGTCACAACATTTCGCGTAAGATTATAAATCTGCCAGTCATTCATGAAAAAGGTCAACCCTTGGCCTCCTCCCATATTGAATTTCCTCCCCAATATGAAGCACTAAAAGGTGTCAGAATGGCCCATTATTTGAACAATTAATGATCCTAATGGTTCACTGGGTAAGAAGATGCACTTTTAAGCAACTGGATGCACACGTAGGTGTACATGTATGCTGGGATAAAGAAAACCTTGCTCTTTATCTATGCATCAATGATGGTAGACACCAGGAAGACTAAATTATTAAAGAGAAGAACTAGTAACTACATGTACATGTACATCTACATTAGACATGATGCACTTACGTATGCACTACAATCAATGTACAGGAGTTAACATACATAAACATCAGGTAAATTATATTTTTAATAACTTCTCTACGGACAAGAATAACTGAGAAAAAAATCCTTTGTTACAATCTCCAATTCTCCATACAAAATATCCTTTGTCTAAATTACATGTAATCTCTACATGAATATCATGATTACCATTTGCATTTTATTGGGAGACTAATTTTGAAGATATCAATTAACCTTTAATGTTTTTTCCTTCTCAATATTATTTAGGTATTCAGAGAACCACTATGTATGTACACTACTGCCAAATTTCAATTTGATTCACTTCGTGTTGCTCAAGCATCCTGTATTTTGTATTTTGTATTTTCTACATGTACATGTAGAAGAATTCCACAAAAAATATTCAAAATGTATTAAAATATTAAATGTAGAATCTTTTTTTCTTTCCATTGATGGGTATGAAATTTATTTTTTAAAAGAGCTCACCTAATTTCAATGTCTATCAACCTTACATTACTAAAATCAATACAATTTAAAAGATTTAATTGCCAGAGCTATGCTTGAATTGAGCATTACATGTAGTTGTGGGAAGAAGTATAATTCATTTCATTTGTCATTTCATTTATGGAGATTATTACCTAGGTTTTTTCTCACATGAAAACCTGTGCTGATGATGAATTTTATTGGAAGCTGTGCATGTGATGCATCAGACCAAGCTAATTTCATTTGTCCTGTAATATTTTCATTTTATCCCACAGTCAGCACAAGATTTTGAAATTAATTACATTTTATATCTCCCCAGACCTTCCAAAATTAAAAGTTACACTTTACTGGACTACATGAGTACAGTTGTATGTGAATCAATACAAGAGAGATTTTTTGAAAAATCACACAAAACAGCATTCTGGAACACTCAAGGAGATTAAAATGTATGACTTGCATATCAGTTACTCAGAGATGCTATTGATTTTTGCCCTTCTACTTACGCATTTTACAAATCAATACTTGTGGGGCACAGGCATTGTGATTTCTTTCCAACGTTGCTTTCAATACATATATGTGCCAATGATTGGAATCTAGGTTCCCAATATATTTTAAAGAAAAAACAGTGAGTCTCATGGCTCAATGCAATATTCTGCATCTCTCCCACTCTTTTTATTCTCTCATTCTCTGCTAGCCTTCAACAGCCACAACCTTTTTTTCTTCAAATGTGATCTAAGAAGACTAACATTTTAAAGAGATCAGTTATTTTTCTGAAGTAAACTACTATTGGTAACCATCAAAATAATGCTTCTCTTAACGACTCAAACAAAAGGCACCAAAGCTACATTTAATTTGCAAGCGAAAATCATAGATTTTTCTCTGCAAACTTGACTAAAAAACGAAATTGAATAATCCATCTCTGCAACGTTTTTTGTTTTAACCCTGCCAGAAATTGCACCAATTGGGTCAAGTGAGTCTCCTCGCTTCCATGTGATCAAATGCAGAGCACTGACAAGTTGTGCATGCACACAACTCACCAAAAAATTAGAATGAGCAAACACCAATGGTGTTTGGGTTGTGTAAATTGGCCTATTGTAATTTGTTAATTATCTGTCAATGCCACGAAATCATACTATTTTTTATCATTTATTTATACATTTTTTCTGCAGAAATGTCAATTACAAACATGAAGTGATAGATGTATAGTGTAACAATATTTCTATACCGTAATCTTTTTACTTTCAATTATTTTTATTTTTTTAAAGAATTATTTCCCACTCAAGCCCGACGAACACTCAACCTACTTGAATCTTTAAATTTTAGTTTTTTGTTCATATTATAAAGATTCACCTACTTGCACACAGTATCCACATTATCATTTCTCTCTCCTGCCCCTCCCCTCCCCTCCCCACCCCAAGGAGCTGTTTCAATGAATGTACCTGTTCCACCCCACCCACATCCAATCATTGACAACAAACATCGAGTGAATCGGTAGTAGGGGTAGGAATGGCATTATCTGTGCAGTTAGAAGAAGCGCAGGCAACCTGATCTTAGTTCAAACAACGGGAAATAACCAGGTATGAGAGGGATGTCTTCTACAGCACACACTGTCATACCTTCATTCAAGACTTTGGAGGACTTTTGTGTGTACATTCTCAATCTCTACCAAGCTGGAAGCTGATGGATTATTAAACATTCTCGGGCAAATAAGGCTGGTCACAGACTATTCATCCATTCTCTTCAAGCTACTTTTGCCCATTTAAAAGTCCAAGCTAATTTTCCAACTTCACTAATAAATGTGACAGTGCATAGCCATTCCTGCATCCAAGGTGAAAGTCATTCCAAACACCTGAAAACAGGCTAAAACCAAACCCTAGAACTGGGTAGCCAAGAACAATCAGAAAGATCCTCAAACACAGAAAATAGAAAATTGCTGGCTGAAAAATAATGAGATTGTCGCAGGTCCTGAACAGATTGCTCAATAAGTGGGTTCCCTCATGTAAGGCGATACTGATTCAATTTTGGGGACAAATTCTTCTGGATATTGGCTCAATTAATTTAGCATGCCCTCGCCTGATTACAATAATTTGGAGGAATGTGTAAAGTGCAATACAGAAATCCTTGTGCACATTTTAGGTATGTGTCATAATGCACTGAAAGAGAAATACAATGCTTTATTATAATGTAGTATAGGAATACCAGTATACATGCAAATAGAAATACATAGAGTATTAATATACAACCTACTTGACATTTGACACAAATTTCTTTGTTTCATTTCTCTTTTTCATATACAGTACTGTACCTGTAGTACTTTGATTTACCAATTTCATTATAAAGATGCAATTATGGATAACTCTATTGCACTAAAAAGCGCCTAATGCAAAAAGGATTTAAACAGTCCAAATAAGATAAGAATAATTGTTTTGCCCCCAAAAAAATATTAACTTCATAAAACTAAGGAAAGCTGTAAAACCATAATTTCACGCTATCCTGCTGAGGGTTTGGGATAGGGATAACGTTTTATAAAATATTGCTGCAGTGCCTGTCACGGTGAAGCTTAATTAATATTGTTGTATCATATCATGATTATCACATACGGCATTCACTTACCGCTCCAAAAAAATGACAGTATTTTGTTCTTATTCTGAATATCCTACACATATTGTAATTGCCACTTGTACCATATTAACAACTGTAAATCTTGAAGAAATTCTGCCTCTACATGTACTTATATAAAGCTTGGACATTCTCTGTAGGCCTACTTATTGTAATAATGTATGATCAGGATCATCAATTGCCATACTACATTATTGTACATATTGTATGTATGATACATGACCATTTAGCAAGAAAGACAAATATTAAAAGTACTTACTCATCCGGTGTAGGGCCATAATAGTTCATATTTCCAATATATCCACGAAAATATAAAGATCTGGAAAGATAAATACAAACAAAAAAGAAAACATGAAATAAAACTGATTTCACATTATATTTCACTTCTTCTAATGATACAGAATACATACATACAGTACATGTATACTACATCATGCACATAATCTAACAAACAATGAAACTTAAAAGCACAATAATCATGATGTTTTATTAAAAACAAAATGTACAAATCCAAAACATATTTTGCTCTTGATGTTAAGGGTTCCATGTACATGTAGCTATACTGCATTCAATATATGAACTTCAAAGATTACTTATAAATACAAAGAGATATTGCAATTTAAATACATTCTCAGTGAGCAGTACAAAGTCTTGTTGAGTAATGCACCTGTACGCACTCGCATAGAATAGAGAGCGCACGGAAACCATATCGGACTTGGGTTCTATGTGAGCTCTATATGTGGTGTTTTATGTTATTTTTTTTCTCTTCATACTCCTTAATCATTTACATGTAAAATACCAGGCAAGGTTTAGTAAGGTTGATTTCATACATTCTAGCTATACAAAGATTTTTTTTTTTCAGTGATTGGTAGACTAAAATATTTCCCTCTGATCCGAGAATTTGAAAACCACAAAAAACACCAGTAGTTGACAATCTGACAGAAATGATAATGATCTGATGTATACCATGAACAACAGCAAAAAAAATGCTTGGAAATCATCTTGATCCAATAAATTCTAATTGATTGAAGATCACCATAAATTTGCAGAAGCAATCAACACAAAATATTCATGTATTCTAGCCTCAATATATTGTGTCTACCTACATGTACCTTGAGTATTATACATTGCATGTATTATACTGCACTGTGTACTGCTTAGGCCATATTTCTGTTCATTGTAATCAAGTTCAGGCATCACATACAACAAAATCTTACAAAACCAATCAAGATTCAAGACCAAAGTCACTACTGTTTAATTTAATTTTTGTTTAATTGCGTTAACAATTAAAACCCAAGATTAAATGTAGGATTTTGTGAGCTGATTTTTATTTCTTGGAGTGACCGGTTTACCACTCGTTTTCCCCAATATACTGTAGTGTTATGAAAACCGTTTGACAACAGTTTTCAAAATTTGTAATTCCAATCATAAATATCTTGATAATCAGACAGGAGATTGGCTTGTAAAAGTCATGGAGTTCCTGACTGACCTCAAGGTTAATAATTATCATTGCAGCATGAGCTAAATCCAGGATTTTGTTTCAGAATATGAGACAAAGTTACCGGATCCCTTTAAATGAGCTGAGAGAATTTTGATAATGGTTTTGGGTCACATTAGAATGTAGCCAAAGTGCACTTTGTCTGAAAGTGCATGATACCAAGGATCTCAGTGATCTCATCCATTTGTACTAAATTAAAACTTTCAAAAGGGTCTAAAGGTGCTTTTCGATCTTTTAATTTCCTGTAAAAAAAAGGTTTAAACTACCCGGTATACATGCAACATTTACAGAATTTTACTTTCACGGAATTATGACTTTCAATCACTTGCTTTATTTAACATAAAATCTTTCCTCCAGAGATGTTACTTAGTAGTTAGTAGATATTCAAATATACAATTTATTTCTATATATCCTAGGACAGAACTTGGCAAATCCATTGTAGAACATCTAGTGTAAATTGCAGTTTAGGGAAGATAGAAACGGCCCTTCCTTTATCAAAAATAAAAAGCCTTGACTAATATATTTTTTTCATTTATTACTTTATGCTGTATGAAATGTTACAAATATCTGAATACTTTCAACAAATCGGTTTGTTATCAATTCAACAATGCTGCATCCCAATATCCTGTCTTACAAAAAGAGCAAAGTATAATCTGCAATGCAGTGTAACACATGTCAGCATGAATTACACAGCAGAGCAATGATTCACACAGTCACTTGCACTTTTCAATCATATCCTAAGCACACAAATTTACGCATGTCATTGCAGACTCCCTACAAAGAAGTGCGGTGAATAGGTCATAAGGTCATGCACTCAACTCCCAAGCTATAAGGGCCACACACAGCTAGGGCAAGTTCAGGTCATGTGTACCATTTGTTTTCCTTTTTATTTTTAATATATTACTCAATATCAGAATGAAAGAACTGGTTCTCTAACATTCCTTCAGGGCCTGTGCAGGTACTGTAGGTACACCTGTACATGTACAGTATATGGGTCACCTACATGTAGGCATACATAAATAAGATTGGATTGATGCATGTGCATGTAGCATGCAAAACCCATTTATCTCATTGAAACAATGCTCACTTAACAACATGAATGGTAAAACTGCACTATAATTTTTTATCCAAGAAATAGATAATTAGAATGCTTATTATATAAAAACTCCATAATATGTAGCCTGAAGGAAAAATATCTGCCATTTGTCTCTCCAACAGTCATGGGGCTTTCACTTCTAAGCTAGCCAAAGCTAACAAATCTTTTTAAAGATAAAGACCAGTTATGGTCATGCGATTGATTTGTGAAAGAAACGTTGTGGAATCGATCAGAAAACGTTGATCATCTAGCATAAGTATTGGTGTGTACTGCAAGGTTCTGGAATCATCAAAATGATAAGAAATTTGGCCCAGTCTTGGTAAAGTTACAAGCACTGTACACAGAAAGATGTACATGTATATGGGACTAAGCGACATGTGCGCGACATATCTATCAGGTCCAAATAGATATAATAACTTACCAAATATATCAATTAGTAGGCGGTTACTCTGCAAAATTTGTATCATCACATATTAGTCAAAACATTCTCTCACCTGATTGGTAATAAGAGCTTCAATTTCATTTTTTGAGAGGGGGCGTTTCCAAAACTTGTCTTTACCTTTATGCAGGGGGATGGTGAAAAGTAAAAAAAATTAAAAAATGGCTCCCCCCCCCCCCTTGAGTAATACAAAAATAAAAGGATTCAGGGAAAAAAAATGACATCTAACAACATTCTCCCCTTTTGAGTAAGAAAATTGGGGAAAAATAGGGAATAATAGATAAAACAAGGGAAAAATCTCAAAATCGGGAAGAAAAAAAAAAACAGGGAAAAAAAGAATCAGGAAAAAATCAGGTAATTATCAGGCCTGTTTTAAGGTAATAAACATGTAAGTTTGAATAGGGTGAGATTAACATGTACCACAGCAAAGATAGTACATAATCCACAATTAGGCTACAACGTGTACACGTTCGTTAAACAACTACACATGTCCGATTTCTCGTACACGGCTACCATGTGTTTTTTTTGTTTTTTTTAAGCGTTGATTTTTGCCCCTCCACCTGGCACTGTACCGGGGCAACGCTCAAACGTGCCCAGAAGAGCACCGGCATGGCACCGTGAGTAAAAAATGTCTCCCAGCTCAATCATACACAGGGTGTCGACTTACCACTCGGAAACTAGAACCAAACTATTGTAGCTGCTAATGTCTGAATTTCTGTTTGGACTCGGAGGAAAATTTGTCTGTCATCTTAGTTTAAAAAATGACATTGTTACTATTATATGTGACAAGTTCACAAGCACAAACCGGCGCCTTCAACTGCACCTCGCAGTAAAATAAAGGTCTTCTCGAATGGGTTTTCGAACGCGTACCCGGCAACAAAAACAAAGACGAAAAAGTATCAAGTATTCTCTTTATAATAGAAGCCAATTTTTCATGGAAAATTGATGTTGTGATGATTTGAAAATCAATATTTAGCAACTTTGAGTAAAATCACCACCAAAAAAAAAAAGACTACCGTAATTAACGTTGTATTAACCGCACTATTTAGCCGCAAACAAAAAATCAAAGTCGGGGATGCGTCTTATACACAGGTACAAAAAAAAAAAAAAAAATTTTAAGTTTCCATTTATGCCCCTCCATCTGGCGCCATGCCTGGCAATGTCTCCCAGCTCAGTAATCGGTGTGTTGACTCACCACTCGGAAACTAGAACAACACTAAAATTTGTCTGTCATCTTTGTTTGAAAGTAATCTTTCTGATAGATCTCAATATGTAGTTTATATTAATAATTCCTCCAATTTTTCTTCTAAATCGGCGTACCACAAGGTTCTCTCCTAGGTCCTCTATTGTTTTTTAATTTACATTAATGATCTTACACATTCAACTGCACCTCGCAGTTAAATGAAAGGCCTACCTGCGTGGGTTTTTTAACATGGACCTGGCTTGCTGTCGACAGAGTCGGTAAAAAAAATATTTAAAAAAATTGAGGGCGAAAAAAAGGGGTGCGGTTAATACACGAGGGCTGTTTATACAACGTTAATTACGGTAGGTGTTATTAAACAAAACAAAACAAAACATGGCGGCCGTGTACACATGTATCTGACCATATGCCTGGACATGTACACAACTACCTAATTAAACACTTATGCACAGCCTTAGCCCACAAATCAACATTCTCTTATGTTAAGATCACAGGGAAAAAATTAATATTTATTTTTCGGGGGCTACTTTTCAAGCTTGCCTGCATGCAAATACCATTCTAAAATTTATTTTGCATTGAACTCTATGCAAATTTACAGGGGCTCTTATCTGATTTTCGGGGCCTCTTTTAGGCATTTCGGGGGCTAATTCGACCCGAGCCCCCGTGCATTTTTTTCACTGTAAGATCATTACTTCCAGGTACTTCTATGCCGAATGGTCCATACTTGATCCACTTTTCTGAGAAGATTAAAATCTGTTTTTATATCTGATTGTGATTTAAACACAAATTATACAAACCATCTTGTTTTTCTGGGGTTATTTTTTAAAGATGTATATATTAAGGAGGGGGTAAAAATGTAGCAATGTTTTTTTTTTTATACCATTTGTCTGTTACCCTCCCCTAATTTGTTCCTGATGCTAGAATTTCTTGCTCTGATCTGCCCTTTTATTTGACTATTTCCCCATTATTTTTCTATTTTCATCTTTCAATGTATATTTGATATCTTCTATTCTTTCTCCCATTTTTTGGTGATCTATTATTGTGTAAACTACTTCTTGCGCTCATCACATTTTGTTTTGTCCCGTCATTTCTTCAGTATGTTTCCCCAAATACTTTCTTTCTCAATTCATTTCTTACCACAAACTCTGCAGCTCAATTATTTGAGAATAAATATATATATCGAAAATAATATCGCTAGTGATATTCGTTTGTCTCGCAATGTGGTCAATAAGGAATCTAAAAGATCACGACGTTTCGTATGCTACTGCAATACTTCGTCAGGTGATAAAAACTGTTGTAAGCAAGGGTCTTTTATACTTTACGGGAGGACCGTAAAGCGGTCTAAAATTTGATCGATAATTGGAACAATAACGCCCAATGCCTATTGGTCGACGCACACGGTGATCGACCAATCACCAAGGCCGCTGGTTCGGCCGCTGGTTCGGCTGATGTACCAGGCCTATTGGCCGACGCATACGGTACTCGACCAATCAACGGGCCGCTGGCTCGGGCCGTCTGCTGAATGGAATCGACCGTTGTTGGCTGGCAGGACGGCGAGTGTCATGGCGGCGTATCGTCCGCATCCAAAATTCGGGGATATCGATCCCGTTGTCTCTGTTGAAATTATTAGGATTGAGACGGATATTGATAGTGTGCGTCGACCAATAGGCATTGGGCGTTATTGTTCCAATTATCGATCGAATTTTAGACCGCTTTACGGTCCTCCCGTAAAGTATAAAAGACCCTTGCTTACAACAGTTTTTATCACCTGACGAAGTATTGCAGTAGCATACGAAACGTCGTGATCTTTTAGATTCCTTATTGACCACATTGCGAGACAAACGAATATCACTAGCGATATTATTTTCGATACTATATCCGCAATGAGTAATATATTTAGCATTAAATATATATATTTTGCTTTTAATCACTGTAAGTATAACAGATAATTCTCCTCTTTTCTACAATATGCTATTAAAAGAAGATTTGCACTCTCTCAAAAATAACTGCCATTAAAATGAATGAGAACCTCTTTTCAATGTTGCACATCTTGAAGATTTGAATAACATACATGTATGCCTGACTGATACTTGTCTGAGTGCAATGACCCAAGAGACTTGTTTACTAATGTATTTCAATTTATGCATATTTCTCTCTCGAACACCTGGTTAGCAGCCACTCCATTCACCTGCTATTAATAATGACATCTCTATCGATGGATTTTGGGAGAAAAAACGGGAGAAAAATATTGATGACAATGGTTAAAGGGCGTTATCATGTTTAGGCTAAAGCTAGTGTACCGTATGCGCGCTTTTTGGAACCATGCTACAGTAGCAGCTAACTGTTTTTGTTGAAGGAAAAAAAATGGTTGTTTGGACTTAAAAGTCTGTAGTAAAGGAAATAGTAGCAACCAACGTACATGTAGATCCATGATTGTGTACCACCACCAGCTAGATATGAATTCAGCTGCATTGTAAAATTGTAGGTTACTAGCTAGCTAGCTGCGCACTGCATGCCGAATCCAAAATCGATGCGCGCGCCAGCAGCTACATGTAAGAAGCGATTTTTCTTCACTTCCAGCTCGGGCTCGCCACAGCGAGTGAATTTCATCGGCATTATGGTACATGCGGGAAAGCGGCGGTTTCACCTTTGTTCAAATATAGCAAATTCTTTCAGTATTTTCATCAGTGCGACACTGGTAGGACTATGAAATGGGTATTGGTGTAGTTTATATAACAATCTTTAAAAAAAATAACAATTATTAGGAGAAATTTTAGATCTAGTAAAAAGCTGTCTGTTCTTGAGTTTTTTAAAAACATATTTTGTCTTTAGACGCTCTCATCGCTCTCATTCGTTGAGGCCAGACAGTCTCAGTGGAACATATCTCCAAATCAAAGTCATATCTACATTGACATTGACATAGAGTAGCGTAACCTAGATTCATACAAAAACACAAATCAACCTACATGTACTACACACACACACACAGTCACTGACTACAACCTAAATCATAGAAATCTCACCAAAATTCATTCTAAAAACCTTAATTCTGCTGCCAAAAATGAGATATGTATACATGTACATTTAGGTGACAACGTCTGAAAGCCTGTGAGTGCTTATGCTTGGTAATAAGAAATAGGGTCGGCAAAAATGAGAACAAAGTCAGAAAGTATGAATTTGTTCCGTTTTTGTTTGTTTAAAGATAAAGTTGAGTTCTGGTCATGCAATTTTGCATTGTGAAAGAAACGGTGTGGAATCGATCAGAAAAGGTTGATTATCTAGAATATAGGTATTGGTGTGTACTGCAAGGTTCTGGAATCATCAAAATGATAAGAAATTTGGCCCAGTCTTAGTAAAGTTAGAAGCACTGTACACAGAAAAAAGATGAGTATGGGACTACACAAACAAGTGGCATAAAAATCCGTCCAGATTGTTATGATGTTACATGCCATATTTAGCATATGAAGGCATTTGAAGAGCCATGCTTTTTAGGGAACATTTTTTATCTGATGTTCTTCCACACTTGCATTTTATACAACGTTAATGCTTACAAATTATTTTTCACATCTTCCCAGAACTCAACCTTCTCTTTAACATAAGCCATGCAACTAGTGCAGGCACTGAAAAAGTACAGTGACACAATCCACATGATATGTGAATGTCAGGTGACCTCCCAATTGGTCTTTCTAATTTTCATGTAGGCCTGATTACATACAGGCTTTCTGGCCTTAAACCTCTTGGTGCAGCGACATTGCTCATTACTCGTTTAGTTTTTTGGGATTACGCAAGTGCTGACTTTTGCATGCTGTACAAATCATGGTTGCGCTATTGTAATTATGGTGCCCCTCAAATATTTATATAGAGTAAAGGAGGGGGTTTTCAGCTGTCGGCAGTTTTCGGCCGGTCCGTTGGATGCATGATAACATCCCTTTGAAATACATTGCATAATACATTTGTAGCATATCACATATCCCACACATACCATAACATGCCAGAGTCACTGAAGAACCGCATTTGCAATGGAAAATATATCCTAAAATATCACATTTTAGCGATGTAATCGGCGGTCCCGCTACCTGAATCTGAAAAATTAAGTATCTTATGCGTGTCTGTAAGGAATATGGGTACCGTAAAATGAGCTGTATTTCAAGTATTTTTCAGATTTAGAGCCCGATTTTGTGTGAGTCGCGAGCTCAAAAGTATCTCATCGCAGGTATTAAATCAATGCAGCCGGGTACCGCAGCGCACACACGATATCTGTGTCAAATTCAGATTCCAATTTCTGATTACCGCAGAGGTAGTTTTCGGCATGGCGAGCTCCGGCGTGGGATACCTGCTCCGCCTGCTTCCTATTGACTTTGTACATGCGGCCGAAAACTACCTCCAAAACAGTGAAAATGGAAATGAATATTGTCATGGCAATTCATGATTTTTTTTTCTGACATTCTTTTTTTGTTTAAATAATAATAGTATTTGCTTCATGATTTAAACAGGAAATCATAATAAATAGGAAGTAAAGAGTCCAAAAAATTGTATTTTGTCTTTATAAGTGGCCGAAAACCCCTCCTTTACTCTATTAAAAGTTTCAAAGTACAAATATTTTTGACAATATTAAAGAAAATCAAAGTTGATTTATTTTGCATTTTAAAAATAGACATCCATAATACGTAAGTGTACGAATCGAGGCTCTCTTACTATTATTATGCAGGAATACTTTAAATCTATCTGGCAATGTCGTTCATAATTATAATGGCAATAATGGAATATCCATTGAAAAATAAATTGCAGCAAAATCATTCACATTTAAAAAATGTCCTGATCCTTTGTTATAAAAACCCTGATCTACTGAACCTCTAACCCGAGTCTGTGGTAAAGAATGACATAAACTTCACAATCACTAATAATATAGACCTCTAAAGCCAAATCTAATTTAAATATGAGGATGATGTGTGCTGCCCAAAGGCAACAGGCCCATCAATGAAACAAAGCCATTCTGACATTTACCCATTTGCCAAAGTACACAAAGTACATCATTCATTGACTGTTGTTAGTGTTATCCCAATCATCCAAAGTTCAACTTATAATCTTATTTCATAATTAAAATATCACAAACCAGATTGGAAATGTCATATATTTTTAAGCTAAGGCATAATTACAGCTTGGGAAACACAGGTAGTGATGACCGAAGCACTATTTGCGGGTAACATGCCCATACAAGACACATTACGGCCGCAGGCGCGGCGCATTCAGCAACACACAATAGTCGATATGAGCCGACATCGTCGGTGGCTTAGCTTACTTGTTCAGCCTCAGAGCACAGTGCAGTGCCAGGGCACTGCGAAAGCTACACGGCAAAGCTACGGGGACCTATTGTAGGCTTTCCCCGCTCGGAGCCGTATCGCTCCAATTTTACTGGACCTTTGCATCCCGTGGGAATCTATAAAATATACTAAAACTAAGGGAACTAATATGTCTTCAATAAATCAAAATACGTTACCAGCTCTTCTGCCGTCAGAATACAGCGAATGTAGATACGGGTTGCGAAGACACTGTATTAAATTTTGACGATTATCACGTTCTCCGCACACACATAGCAGCCATGTTTAAAGAGCATTTCACTGTATAATATGAGAGTTGGAAAGAACTCCGCTGCCATTGGTCAATAAAACAGCCCACGAGGCTATTTCGCCAATAGGCCATTGGATAAGAAACTTTCAATTGATGAGTGCCAATTAAAGCAATTATGCAAATTCTGGAAAAATCATAGAGATATAATTATACTTAATATCTCTATGGGAAAAATGCAGAAAATATAAATGAAATATTGACTCATGTTCATGGATATTCAAAAGGAGAAATCGTTTCATGAGATGGCAATTGCTTTGATCCATACGAATCATCATTTGTAAAGAGTTGGTATAAAGCCGATGGTTTTGGTATCAGAGCCTCATTGACACCACCCATATACCATAGGCCTAGATCTATAATCCTCTCAAGCAGTATGTTCAATGTCGCACCTTCTTGGTCTGAATGAACATTGATTTTCACAGATGGTAAATATTGTATCAAGATTGGAAATATGATAATGATAAAAATAATCACGACAACAGAAAATGCATCACTGTTTTGCTATTATTGCAAAGAAAATGATAAACGCGAGCTCATCAAAATGATTCTCACAAAATATACTAGGCCTGTATTCCTATTTTTAGGTATGTTTTATTTAATCAAAACAGAATCACAATATTTACAAATAATTGGAGATTCATTTGAAATCAAAAGTAACACATCACATAAAATAAGACGACTAAATATCAGAACGTCAATCGGTAGTAATGAAATTATCATAGGCCGAGCAGTAATGCAGGCAGCCAAAGAAGAACCTTCATTTATGAATAACCTTCATTTATATAAGGAGTTAGAAATTTGTCTTGGTCATAATCATTTTTTTTTTTTCGAATTTCGAAACTTTTGAGACTTTATTATTTTCTGATTAATAACCTTTATAGTGTCTTCCCGAATAGGTTTTACAACATTAAAATAAATAACAAGATGTACATGTATGTTGGTTTCAGGGGCAGCTTTTTCTAAAGAAACAAATAGGAGAGTCTTATAACCTCAAACAACCAAAGCTATCACTTCATGAAATAACTAAAATAAGAATGAACAATGACGTGTACTTATGCATATAGTTAAAATCAGTCATGTCAATTTTTCAGAATTGACCTGGTCAGGGTCATGAAGTTCATTACAAAAGGCCATCTGCTTTTCAGGAACACATCAAACTTGACACTGTAAACATATGTCGATTTTGTTATATTATTATTATTATTATTTTTATTTAAAACAAAAAATAGTTTTCATAAGTTTGGTTCTGATTTTATCAAATACTATATCTTTGTTTAACTCGGAGGTAACCAACCAATCATTTAGTATATTTTTCATTAAAAATTATATTTAACTCCTGTTCTGCGGTGCAATATTATAATCAAGAAAAAGTTCTTCAAAAAGTTTGCTACCAGGGTGAATACTGAAATGGGTTCAAGTCAATATAAGACAACAAAAATAATAGTTGATGAATAATAAGAGTCATTAAATTATTTTGTAAAATTGCTGCTCTTAATTACCAGCAGTAATGAAGATTTTGTTAAATGCAATGCCAATAATTATTGTAAAACTACAGCGTATTTGAAAGTTATTTATAGCCTTTGATCTTGCATTTTAAATTTTGCTATTTTTGCTGCATGCTTTGTATTTTCCGTTTTCTTTGTGGTTGACTGTTGTAAATAGGCCTATAAATTCCCTTGATTCGGCTGTATAATCATAATTACCAAATATTTCCTAAGGCTTGTAAATGCCTATTGATGCACATGAGCTGCACGTGTGATTTATTCATTATCATTGATATTATTTACAGCTTTCTTTTTAGAACTTATATCAACAAAATTCAAATGGCCGCAAGCAAAGCAGCCAACGATCCAGGATCATGTTGGAAACGGTCCAATGAAAGTGGAGCTCAGCATGAATTCCCAATATGCATATGTATGCCTACGACTATGATTTTGGAATGCCGGCCCTCTCCAGGCTCAAGTGCTTAGTAAGGGGGGATATCATTTTAGAAAAATATATTCAAATAAAATATAATTCAGAAAACCCACCCTCGACCACTCAACAGGGCCGGAAAGGAGAGGCGGGATGTTTACGGAATGTAACATGACTTGTATTATTTCTCTCAATTGTTTTCGATAGCGGGTGCGCTTTGGCCCTCCCTCTCATCCCCTGGATCAAGCCGTTTATGTTTTGTACGTTGAATTGTGTGATATAAGAGAAGTGAAATTAAAACAATAAAAACACGAATTTGAGGTTAAGATGGAGCCAATTTTGAAGAGCCAATCAGTGGAGAGTCCAACATGTACCGATGAACGAGATTTACAAAATCAAATACTTAGCAGTAGACGGGCGAATAGAAAAATAAAAGAATTTTAAGGAAAGATTTTGTAAAAGATTTTAAAAATCTTAGAGAAAAGGAATATCTTAACAAGAAAGAAATATGAAGAAATACAAAGGATGAAAGCTTTAAAAGCATCATAAGTTTGTCAATTTTGTGAAATCTTTCAGTGGTGTAAGGATGAGCAAAATATGAAACTAGGGTTATACATTTTTTTCTCCATAATTGCTGCCCCTATCTGAGGTTTTTATGCCCGTCTCCATTCTTCAGTGGTCAGATATTGTAATTAATTTTAAATGGCAAAATTTCACTTAAATTGTATCAAAATGTGATAGAGGATGTCATTTTAAGGCATTGTGGTGAATTGATGAACGAAGTATGATATCTGTTACTACTCTGATAAGCTGCTCCGATTCTTTAAAGCTAGATTCGTCTCTTTAGATGGCTGTAAAAGGGGTTCATTCTGTAAGCGACAATGGGAAATATTGATTAAAAAGGGGGGAAATTAATTTTTTTTACCAAAAAGCGCTTCTTGGAAGGGAAAGGGGACACGTCTTATCAAAAGTTACAAGAAGAATTTTTCTTATTGGAAAAGTCAGCGCTTATTTAAGCAGACAAACCACTATAGCGTGGGGGGGCAATCTTTTAGAAAAATCGGCATTGTGCGGGCTTTCAAAGGATTGTTTGCTACAAATTAATGTAATGAAATTCATCATTATGTCATAGGCACCCAGTCGTCGCCAAACGGAGAGGAGGTGACAGGAGGGGGGGGGGTGCATTGCCAAATAAAAGAGGTTGGCAATAATTATGAATAAAAAAACAACATGCAAAGAAAAGAAAAAATAACGGGGGTCAAAATGATAGGTTCCTAGCATTCCAAAAAAAGGTGGGGAGAGAGAGAAAGAGAGAGAGAGTGAAAGAGAGAGAGGGGGAGAGACAGACAGACAGTGACAGACAGAGACAGAGAGAAAGAAGAGAATAGATGATGAGGAGAGGGAGAGATGGAGATAAGAAGATTAATAGAGGGGGAGGGGAGGGGGCGGGGTGCAGGGGCGTCGCTAGATTTTTTGTTGTAGAGGCCTTCTATTACCGACAAAACTAGCCACCAATTACCGGCAAATATATTAATGCCAATCAGGCGCGTATACGCAGGATTTTTTTTCAAAGGGGGGGGGGGGGGTTCAAAATTTGAAAATCACGCCGAAAATTTCGCAACGACTCCACCAGCCGCTGAATAAGCGGGGGGGGGGGGGGGGAAGGGTGTAAGAGGACATATATTTTATATTTTTTGGTATCAAAAATTTCGCAACGACTCAGCCAGCCGCTGAATAAGCGGGGGGGGGGGGGGGGAGTAAAAGCACGCATTTTTTTGTGTGTGTGTCTCAAAATTTGAGAATTTGGCAGATCGATATTTCGTTTCGTTTTGGGGGGGGGGGGGTAAGGTCAGCTTTTGTTGGTCCCCCATTACCACAATTTTTTTAACAATTATTATTTTATTATTTTTATTTAAGCAAAAAGCAAAAAGGGGGGGGGGGTACTCCAAAACATACACATACAAAAAGGGCTTAACCCCCCTCCCCCTCACTGCGTACGCGTCTGATGCCAATGTCCCAGTGTCTACAAATTTAACCCTATATACCCTCTTAATCCTTGTCTGAATTCAGTTTCTCCCTTCCGCGCAAAGCGCGGAAGCTTTGACGTTTCATTAAATTATTAGAGAAACAAGACGATTCGTTTGTACTATTTTCGACTCTTAGCCTAATCCTTATCTGAATTAAGTTTCCCCTCCCGCGCGAAGCGCAGAAGCTTTGACATTTCAGTAAATTATTAGAGAAAGAAGACGATTCGTTGTACCGACTTTTAATCATTTTCTGAATTTTCAAAATGTTTCTTAGTCCGATAAAAAGTCACAGTTCGTAGGGGGAAAAAAATTGCCGGCCGACCGACATAATACATCTCACCGACTTCAAATTTCTGCATTGATATCGTACACGAGGATCGAGAAAGAATACCGACACAGCGGACCCGACACAGAATTATCTATGCTAATCTTTCTTGCTCCCTCGACGTGGCGATTCCACCCAACATCCCCCTTTCTCTTACTCCCACTCTCTTCCCTCGGGCTCTTACCCCCTCTTTCTCTCTTTTCTCTTTTATCCCTTATTTCTTTTATTTTCTTTTTCTCTTATTTTCCTTATCTCCTTTTCTTCCTTTTCTTTTTTTCTTTTCTTTCCCTCTCCTTTTCCCGACAGCAGCGCAAATTTACCAACAATATCCTGACAGGTGGGGGTGTCGCACGTCGCACCCTCCCCCCCCCCCCCCCTTTAGCGAAGCCCCTGGCGACAGTGACCTCAACAAGCTCAATGAACATTAGTGATGGAGAGCATACACGTTCTCATATCGTTAGTACAGTGCGCCATCATCGGCGATATACATTATAATCAAAGTAATGGCAAAGCAATGTTGAACCAAGGTAATCTCCTTGGCTGAACTAGATATATCGCCAAGCAAGCATGCAAAACACAGCCATTGTTTTTTAAAACAATATTTTACGTCATGGAATTATCGATGTTTAAAAGCCGTTATCCAACATACATATTTTAGACTAAAACAAAGATAAGGAAAGTTAAAAATTATAGTGAGCATTTTTATAAAGGATTTTGATGAAAATATTAGTCGTCTCGTCGATCCGATGCAGAAATAAATTAGTTTAATTTTCACGTTCATAACAAGCTAGGGGAGAGGGCGTATAATAATTATGTTCAACAACCTTAATGAAATTCCTAGATTGGGGAACCCCCTCCCACACCCACTGCTTTAAAGGCCCTGTCTTATTGCTTTCAAAGTGAAATAAATAAGTTTAGGAATATCATCCCTACGTCATCCGACACCCTAGTGTAGAACGGTTAGATCCGTAATATGGTTTTGATTGATTTGATCCTTGGCAATATTAACCCAGCGGGGAATGGCACAATAACACCCCAGAATTGGCCAAAATAATGAAAAATAGAATAAACTCAGGCGCGGATCTACGGGGGGGGGGGTTTAGGGGGTTTAAACCCCCCCCCCCTTGGGCGGCCCAAAAAAAAAAAAAAAAAAAAAGGGGAAAAAAAGAAAAAAAAAAAGAAAAAAGAACGCACGCTGGAGGGAAACCCTTTCAAGTGCAAATATTGTGAGAAGATATTCAACTCATCTGGTAACTTAACCAAACACATGATAACTCCGGATATAACTGTGTATTAAACTGTTACTTGATTTAAAAAGACGTTATCATGCACTGCTTTTTATGGACGATGTGGACGATGCTCCGCATCGTCATTATTTTGGTCAAACCCCCCCCCCCCTTAGCAAAAAGCTAGATCCGCCCCTGAAACTAGACCCTCTCTAAAAAAATAAAATAAACTTACTAGACACTCTCTGAATGCATATAGTTGCACAGTATAGGCACTTGTAGGCAGGGGCGTCGCTAGACCTTTTTCAGTGGGGGGGGGGGGGGTGTAGAGGCCAACGATTACCGACAAAACTCGGCACCAATTACCGACAAAATTAAATGTCCAATATCTACAAATTCAACCATATAAACCTGGGGCCGAAGGCTAAATTGTTTTTCCTATAGACTATCTATAGTACTTGCATAATTATGCGCAAAATGGTCATTTTCCTCGACGACATAAATATACGAAATATTTCTTCAATTTAGTCAGCATCATAGCTATATATTTTAATGCAGGCGCGGAGCTAGGATCTTATTTTAGGGAGGGGCGGTAGTGAGCAAGAGAATCACTTAAAAGCGCTTATTAGGGGGTGTGGGTGATGGGCCTCCCGCGCAAAGCGCGGAAGCTTAGACGTTTCCTTAAATTATGAGAAAAAGCAGACGATTCGGTGTACTGTTCTCGACTCTTAATCCTTGTCTGAATTCAATTTCTCCCCCACCCGCGCGAAGCGCGGAAGCTTTGACGTTTCATTAAATCATGAGAAAAAGCAGACGATTCGGTGTACTGTTCTCGACTCTTAATCTTTATCTGAATGAAGCTTCCCCCTCCCGCGGGAACCGCGGAAGTTTTGACGTTTCATTAAATTATTAGAGAAAGAAGACGATTCTTCGTACCGTTTTCGACTCTTAATAAGCCCTATTCATCTGAATTCAGTTTCCCCCTCGAAGCGCGGAAGCTTTGACGTTTCCTTAAATTATTAGAGAAAGAACACGATTCGTTGTACCGTTTTCGACTCTAAATAAGCCCTATTAATTTTGTCTGAATTCAGTTTCCCCCTCTCGCGCCGAAGCGCGGAAGCTTTGACGTTTCTTTAAATTATTAGAGAAAGAAGACGATTCGTCGTGCCGTTCTCGACTCGTCTAAATGTAGTTTTCCCCTTCCGCGCGAAGCGCGGAATTTTTGGCGTTTCACCACAATATAGAGAAAGGAAGACGATTTCTCGTACCGTTTTTCGAATCTTATTTAGCCCTATT
>JAVYIG010003746.1:0-184110 GCA_035222895.1 Strongylocentrotus droebachiensis | reverse complement strand
AGCTATCAATATGGCTAATTACAAAAGCGTGGACAAGTCTTTCTGTTGTATCCTGATCAAGGTAAGGCCTTATTTTTCCTATCTTATATAGTCCATAAGCAGCATGTAAACCTCATCGAATCCGGGGTGCACAAATTGTAGCAGCCGACATTAAAAAGGTCTAATTTGAGCGAATATCAACCAATGTCCAGAACAAACCTTAACGAATAGCGCATATACCTTTCAGAGTATAGGGGGAGGGGTCGTTATAGTCCGGCAGCCATCACGATATACCTTGTTTTAGGGTCTATAGTTTTTTTTTTTTTTTTATTATAGTTCCTTAGACCATCAATTTGAAGAATCCGATTGCTGACACTCTGTCAGCCTTGAGCAATTTGAGATATGTGACGTCACACAAAATGGCCGCCAAAATACCCTTTTTTACCAAAATTAATGATAAAAAAATTGTTTACAGTATTTTGCTACATTAAATGTCAGTCAAATATCTTGATTTTTTTCTAGGATCATCACTAAATAAAAATTGACGATGTTGTATGATAAAAAATGGCATGTAAATTTGCATAATTCAGATTGGCGCCCTCTATAGACACGTTAACTTGCAAATTTTAAATGATGGCCAAATGCCAATTTCTAACATGAAATTAACATTTTTTATAAGTCAGACGCACTGAATACAATAAGTAAAAATTGGTCACCACATTTTGGTGTGATTTTTTTGTTATTTTGTACTTTAAAGGTAAAGATCAGTTTTGGAAACGCCCCCCCTCTCAAAAAATGAAATGGAAGCTCTTATCACCAATCATGTGAAAGAATATGTTTTGACTAATACGTGACGATACAAATTTTGCCGAGAAACCGCCTACTAATTGATATATTTGGTAAATTATTATATCTATTTAGACCTGATAGATATCGCGCACGTGTCGCGTAGTCCCATATACATCCTTCTGTGTACAGTGCTTGTAACTTTACCAAGACTGGGCCAAATTTCTAATCGTTTTGATGATTCCAGAACCTTGCAGTACACACCAATACTTATAAGCTAGATGATCAACCTTTTCTGATCGATTCCACAACTTTTCTTTCACAATGCAATCGCATGACCATAACTGGTCTTTATCTTTAATACTTGAAGAAAACAAGCTAGAATTTTAAAGCTCTCTGTCCCATAGATATGAGGTACCATATGGTTATAAATGCCCGTTTTCAGTGACAGCATTCCGAAATTTGATTTGTATTTTGAGGTAATACATTCTTTTATATGAACCTATCATGAAAAGGTTCCTCTCTTACAAGGGAATTTATGAGTTTAATAAAGCGAAATATCCACCCAAAATGACCAAACATGGTTACCTTCCAATGGCTATCATTTGCTGCTTTAGTTTGATCGTTATAACACTCGACAGAGGCGCGAAAACCACAGAAAATTGTGCATGCTAGTTTTGCTTTGTTGCATTGGCACCGTGATGATTTACATAGGCTTCTACTCGCACAAGTGCACCGTATTAACCTTAATATGTTGTCCGGTGCGAGTTGTACATTTGTAAGTACTGTGACAGGGATCAGGGATTTGGTTTCCTCTTCTTTTGCGTAGCCATACTTTGTAGGATCCAATGATGTGGGTCGTGACTGCAAGGCGTGCTTCCACACACATGTTTGCAGATGAGCTCTCTTGCCAACTGAGTCCAAAGGGAGTCAAATCTTCTGCTTCATCACTTTCAGCAATGCATGTACCCTTTTCAATCCCAAAGTATGCCCAAATAGTGTCGCATCCCCTCAACGCATGTCCTGCCAACATCGATGGAATGATATCTTCTAACTTGTGTACAGTGGCAGGAATGTCAATAACAGTTCGCTCTTTGATGACGCCATGATCATTGGCGTTCTAAGTTATTCATGTAGATAATGATGGACCCTAACCCTAACAGCCAGGACCCTAACATACCTTTTCTCATTAGCAGCAATTTGAATCGCTTGCTGTACTATGATGTTGTCTGCTTCTTCATGTGTTATGGAAATATCTTCCCTTGGCATGACATCGCTGCCTGGTATCACTTCAACAGATACCTCATCTTCACCGGTAATGACCAGCTTGTGCTTTTGCCTATTTCTGAACACCTCATCATTCTGCAGAATCACGCATACCGGTATTATGATGTCGATCAACTGTAGTTTGTTGTCAGTAGTTTCTGGGAGGGAAGCAGTGAGGTGGGAAGGAAGACTCTTTTGGATGACTCTCGATTCGTCATGACTTCTAGAAACCCTGGTGGCACACCAACCAAAGATCATCAGATTTTAATCCAGAGTAGAGCACAACCATCAAACGGGCTGTACAAGGTTGCTCAAGTGACACGTCAACCTTTGTCAAATTCTTCAAGTTCGCCTTTGACCTGGTGAAAGCTTTCATGACAAAATATTCTTGATATTGACATATCTTCAACTTGCCTGCAGTCCTATTACTCTAGAGTAGATCAACTTGGTGAGATAGACTTTTGAATCCTCCAATGTTAATTAAACTACACCCTCCAAGTGGTTGAAAACTTCACCTACCTCGGCTCCATGTATTAAGCAACCTCTCCCTTGATCTCGAGCTCAACGTTCACATTGACAAGGCAGCAACCAAGATTGCTAGACACTCAAAGCAGGCCTAGAAGAACACTTTACTATAAACCACGAACACGAAAAGAAGATCTACCAGGCCTATGTGCTCAGCACTCTCCTGTATGGCAGTGAGTCGTGAACCCTGTATGCAAGTCAGGAGCGCCGTTTGAATGTTTTCCATTTCCGCTACTTGAGGCGAATCCTAGGCATCAAATGGCAGGACCACATTCCAAACAAGGATGTCCTCAAAAAGGACGGATGATGACCATCTACGCTCTTCTATCACAACGACGGCTGAGATGGCTTGGTCATGTCAGTCGTATGGAAGACGGCCGCATTTCAAAAGACTTCTTGTAGGGAAAGTTAGCGACCAGAACCAGGACTGTTAGAAGACCTGGCCTTCGCTTCATGGATGTGTGCAAGAGGGATATGGAGGCCAGTGAAATCAACCCTACAAAATGGGAAGCCTATGCTTCAGACTGCCCCAAATGGAGATGCGCTGTGAAGACATGTATACAGAGGAGTGATCAGAAGAGAGTAGAACAGTAGGAGGAGAAAAGGCAACAAAGACGGCAGCTAGCCACGGCTTCAACAGCACAGCCACACATGAAATTTGTCCGCAACAACTGCAACAGGACCTGCCTCTCTAGGATTTGACTGTTTAGTCATAGCAGGAGCTGCACAGCAAGAAACTCTTGCTTGAAGCTGTTAAAAAAGAGGTACAATTGACGGTGTTCAAAGGGAGGGAGTTCCAGAGTCTTATTGTATCCGGGAAGAAGCTCCTCTTTTAGACAAGCATTCAGGCAAAATGAACAATTATCTTCTTGGAATGCCCTCTGTGCAGGGATGTTGATGGAGTGAGGAAAGTATGTGGAAAGTCTTTCAGCGGGTTGTTGATGCGAAAGATCATCACCACCTGAGCCTGTACCCTGCGTTCTTGTAATGTTGGCCACTTGAGCTGGTTCAGGATGGCTTCTACTTTGCTTGTCCTGCAGTAGTCATTGCAGAAGGAGCGGACATAGCGCCGTTGACCCATTTCAAGCTTCTTGATGATTGCTAATTGTTTGAGTGTTAGGGTCCCATATAATTATGATGATGGCATACTCCATGATTGGTTGAAGGCGAGTATCGTAGCACAATTATTTAACTTTTCTAGGACATGGTTGGATATTTCTTTGAAGAAAGGCACGGGTGGAGTTGGAGTATTTGCTGATAATGTTGATATGTGGGTTCCAGCTGAGGTTTTTCTGTGACTCAACACCTCGATACTTTGCTATATTTTTGTCATCTAGGGTCTGTCCGTGAATTTGATGATGGATTTGCGTTTATTGGTGACATGTAGAACCTGACATTTATGTGGGATGAATTCCATCAGCCAATTACGCTCCCAGCATTGCAGTGAGTCAAGATCCTCTTGGAAACGTTAGGCGTCTTCCTATGTCTTGATGTTGCTGTATAGCATGCCATCGTCAGCAAAGAGCCTGACTGTTGGGTTTGGGGAGAGGTCCGGTGGCAGATCATTGAGGAAGAGGAGAAACAGCATCTGGCCGATAAAGCTGCCTTGCGGGATGCCAGATGTTACTTGGCTGGTGTTGGAGATGGGTCCTTCCAGTAACACCTGCTGGGTCCTGTAACTCAGGAAGCCAGAAAACCAAGCATGTGTGGGTTCCCAGATTCCATAGAATTGGAGCTTGTGTAACAGCTAGCCTTCCATGGGGAACCTTGTCAAATGATTTGGAGAAACCAAGGAGTGTCATGTCCAATTGGTCTCTGGCATTGATGCCTTTGGCAAGGTCCAGGACAGCAAGGACAAGCTGTGAGACGCAGGATCGCTTCTTTCGAAAGCCATGTTGTGCATCAGACAAGATGTTGTGGCTTTCAAGGTGGTTCATGTTGCTGCTAAGAACGATGTGCTCCAGTACTTCACAGGTTACTGACGGCCGAGAGACAGCTTTGTAGTTCTCTGGCTTGCTACGGTCACCTTTCTTGAAGATGGGATCAATATATATAGCCATCTTCCATTTATCAGGTATGCACGCTCTGGTTAAGGGAGGCTTGGAAGAATAGAGGGAACACAGGTGTCAGTTTGGTGGTCAGAAGTCTGGCTGGGATTTGGTCAGGACCAGTGGCTTTATGAACATCAAGCTCAGACAGGATCTTCAGAACACGTGGTGGCGAGATAGTAATGTGATCCATGGTTGGGTAGGGGCTTTGTCCTTTGTCTCTCAGACTAGTCATATCTTCATTGCAGTTGAAGATGGATGAAAACTGATTACTTAGAATGTTCGCCTTTGAGAGGCTATCTGAGTAAGTCATTCCATTAGATTATTTCAATGGAGCCAACCCTGAAGCATCGCATCGCTTGCCGTTTATGAAACTCCAGAAACACTTTGGTTTACAGTTGGTGTCTGGGCTGACAATTTCTGTCAGGTACCCGTTATAGACTTTCTTGGAAATTGTGTCATAGAATCCACCAGGTAACTTCTGTTAAAACTCATGCATCTGTCTGGTACCGATGCCAAATGCTTTATCATCATTCACTGACGCTGGATCAATGCTGGTCTAAATAAAGCCTATGAATGGAACAATAATGTACCGTAAAATCACTTCTCACTGATTCTCTTGTAGATCTTGGTTTCTTTACATGTATCTTAATTTAGACCAACAAATATGTAAGATAAATGCAGCACAATCGTAATTATTTCATGCATACGAAGCATATAATATGTGTTTAACGTCACGTAGATCTAAGAAATTGGCATTTGGCTGGCACACCTATTTTTATGTAAAATTAATATATTTATAGAGGGCGCTATTTCAAAATATGCAAATTAGCTTGTCATCTATGGCCGTGCAACATCACGAAACAATTTTTAGTGATGGTCCTAGAGAGATACAGACATTTGACGGCCCAAAATTGTAGAAAAATCCTTGTTTTATATTTATTATACATTTTTAGAGAAAAATCATGTACTTTGGCGGCCATTTTGTATGACGTCACATATCTTAAATTGCTCAAGGCTGACAGAGTGTCAGCAATCGGATTCTTCAAATAGAAGGTTTAGGCAGTCATAATCCATTGAGAAATAAGAAATTGGCATTTGGCTGGCACACCTATTTTTATGCAAAATTAATATATTTATAGAGGGCGCTATTTCAAAATATGCAAATTAGCTTGTCATCTATGGCCGTGCAACATCACGAAACAATTTTTAGTGATGGTCCTAGAGAGATACAGACATTTGGCTGCCCAAAATTGTAGAAAAAGCCCTATTATATATTTATTATACATTTTTAGAGAAAAATCATGTACTTTGGCGGCCATTTTGTATGACGTCACATATCTTAAATTGCTCAAGGCTGACAGAGTGTCAGCAATCGGATTCTTCAAATAGAAGGTTTAGGCAATCATAATCCATTGAAAAAAAAACTATAGACCCTAAAACAAGGTTAGGCCAATAATCTGGATTTGGCTGCCGGACTATTATACATTCGCCGCCGATTCCCATTTGCTTTAAATGAGCTGAAACTCACATGAAAAGTAGATTATTATATACTTTATCGAATGTGGGGTGCACAAATTGTAGCAGCCGACATTAAAAAGGGTCTAATTTTAGCGAATATCAACCAATGTCCAGAACAAACCTTAACGTATATAACCCACATAACGTGTAGGTATGAAAAGGGATTAATAAATTCGCCGCTTATTGCCATTTGCTTAATATGAGCTGAAACTCACATGAAATGTAGATTATTATAATTATACTCTATCGAATACGGGGTGCACAAATATTGTAGCAGCCGACATTACAAAGTTCTAATTTGAGCGAATATTGGGCCATTGTCTAGAACCAAACTGAGCATAACGCATACTACGTAGGGTATGTGGTGTGCATATGTGTGTGTGTGTATGTGTGTGTCTAGGAGGGGGTTGACCCTCCAATAAAATATAAAATTTAAATTCTAATGATAAACCTAATTATAATGATAATAATAAGCAGAGTGGTAATATATTTCTATTTTTTGTTAATTTGGACCTTTCTTATGCTTATTTCTCACTTTAATGTTGTGATAATTTGAATAGTTTTGATTTAATAGTTTAAAATAATCATTTTATCCATCTTAATTCTCAAAATAACAAATTGTTATCTCTTATAATTTAAGGAGAAAAACAACGACTAGACCGAAGACTACTCCTATCCGTGTCTCCTTGCGGAGACTACGGTTAGCAGCTAAACGGGGTGCGTTCATATTGTTCAACACAGCGTCCGTATGCGATATCGATATCAGTTTGGCTGCTAAAAAAAGGCTGCTAGCTTCTGCTTGGACATGGAACCGTACTGTAGCGTAGAAATACCAAGCAGAAGCTAGCAGCCTTTTTTTGGTTCCATGTCAGCTCGCCTAATGTCAGCCCGCCCCCTTACAAAGTCGCCCTCAATTGGTCATGTCGCCTCCCGATTTTTTTTTGCCGATTTTGGGATTCTTGGTCAGCTCGCCCCCATTTTTTCGGTCAGCTCGCCCCCTAATTTGTTGTTTTAATTTGATGTCTTTTACAAGTCAAAGTCAAGCCATTTTTTTAGCTCCTGGCATCTCAGTACTATGATATTACTAAATATTGAAAAATTTCCTCGAATTTTCCATTGTAACTGCATATTTTCGAGGATATTTGCATCTAAGTTTCCACCAGCGTACGTACTACCACATCACTCTCTCGATACCCCTATTGTCTCCTCTCTGTCAGTGCTGTGCTGTCTGGCTAGCTCACTGTCTTGTTACTCTCACTCTTTGTCTCTCTCTCTCTCCCTCTATCTCTTTCTCTCTCTCTCTCCCTCTATCTCTCTTTCTCTCACTATCTCTCTCCCACCCCCTCTCTCTCCCTTTTCTCACTCTCCGTCTTTCTCTCTCTCTCTCTCTCTCTCTTTTTCTCTGGTATAACTTCCTAAATAAAAGGGTGACATGTGAATGCATTTTTGAATAATGTTACTATAGAATTTTACTTTTTATTTAAATCTAAATCAGATTTAATTGTACAAAATCCTGTTTGACTTTTTAACAATTCCCAAGATGATGCACATTATATCGAATATTGCAATGGCGAACTTTTACCCATGTTTTTTTGCGAAACTTATCTTATTTGTATGCAATATTCTACATGTACCTTTTAGTAAATTGGCCCAAATACAAAATGTTCTGCATTTTACCTATATATGTATAATTTGTTTAAATCATTGTAGCATCTATTTGATTTTATAATTCCTGGATTTGGTTTCTGTTGTTGTCTCTGTATCTGTCATTGAAGAAAACACCATACCATACCATACCTATCTGGCTATGCATTTTCCAACCAAAACATTTAATTCTTTTGAATATCAAAAATGTATCCACTATTCATATATTGTATAAGTTCAATATATAATTTCATTGCAAATATGGTAATATTTCTGTATATGTACCAAGAAATTTGCCAAGGTCGTTGAAGCACAATTATGTACAAAAGAATTGCAATTTTACTACCATAATGCTACCATGCATAATGTTTTACGTGTAATTTTACTTTGTCACTGATGTATACTTTGTAAAAGAAACTGATTCGGCTCTCGGGCCGCGAATGTTTTTTAATGAAATAAACCATTTTAAATAAATAAATAAATTAATCGTTCTGGTTGGCTTAGTGACGGAACTTAGGGGAGTATCCACATGCTATAGGGATAATAAGGATTTTATAGATTGGCTTTCTTAGCTTTTCTCAAGTATAATTTGTACACGCGAGCAAATTAGAGCATTTTCAGATCCCTTTTTAATCCCATACTACAAGACCCATATACTAGAACGTGTCGTCATGAGATATTTGTAAAAGTTTAAAAATAGAAATAGAAGAGAATGTCTCTACATTGAATTAAAAGTGAGCTATAATTGATATGACTTATATACGTTTATTATGAAGCAAATAGATCGAAATAAAAGCTTTCGGCGGTAGACCCAAATGAACGAAACGTTATCTAATTTTACTCTCAATTCATTCTAAGTGCGTGATTTTGTTTAAAGAATATTGTAAGGGACGACCACGCGTGACCAACATGAACACCTGCTCATCTTTTCAAGTATTTGAAAGCACTAGTAGGTTCCAACCTTAACCTGTATAATAATTTGTGTTTATTTTGTGTATAGATGTCACTTTCTTTTAATCTGTGCACAAATACAAAGCAGTTATTCTTTCAAATACATACCTTATTGTATGTCGCGGCGCTTTTGTCCTTCATAAAGCGCGCGGAGGATAAAAGCGCTGAAACAATAATAATAACAAAGAAACATTTTTGATAATTCAAACAATGATTAAGAGTCGGTACAACGAATCGTCTTCGCTGTTCTTTCTCTAATAATTTAATGAAACGTCAAAGCTTCCGCGCTTCACGCGGGAGGGGGGGGGGGGGAAACTAAGAGTCGAAAACCGTTCTCTAATAATTTAATGAAACGTCAGCGCGGTGAGGGAAAACTGAATTCAGACAAGGATTAAGAGAAAAATATCTTAATAATAAATACAGTAGGCTACAGACTACGTCCAACTTTCCATCTCCCGCCAACCCACTCTCTCCCCTCTCACCCTCTCTCTGTCTATGTCCATTTTCATCTTTGTCCATCTTCATCTTCCATAATGTTGTCTATTCCGCCATTTGCTTGTATCCCGGCATCATCCCTTCCTTGAGATTAATTATTATAACATATTCCTGATGGTATACGTCGGACATTATACTTTAGCGAAAATATATAATCAAACCAAAAGAGACAAACTAAAGAACAAAATCAGAGCCGGAAGGGAGTGATCGGAGGAGAGACAAATATCATAACAATAAACAGTATATACAGGCTACGTCCAACTTTCTATCCCCCGCCACCCCCTCTCTCCCTCTCTCTCTCTCTATGTCCATCTTCATCTTTCATAATTTTGTCTATTCCGCCATTTGCTTGTATGCCGGCATCATCCCTTCCTTGAGATTAATTATTATAACATATTACTGATGTTATACGTCGGACATTATACTTTAGCGAAAAGATATATAATCAAACCAAAAGAGACAAACTAAAGAACAAAATCAGAGCCGGGGGGGGGGGGGGGGGGGGGGAGTGATCGGAGGGGAGACAAATAACATAACAAATACAGTAGGGTCTATACAGGCTACGTCCAACTTTCTAACCCCCCCCCCTCTCACATATACCTTTTATTTAGTTTAGGGAACGAAATAGAGAACCAGCGGCTGATAATGTCGAAATGAGAAGAATATTACTGTACAATATTACTTATAAAAAGTAAAACCTTTGAATGAAAATCTGTTGCATCAAAATAAAATGAAACGTTTATCACATTATACTTTAGCACAAAATAGTTATCTCAAAGAAGGTGGACAACATTATAATAGAAAGAATGAAATTTTCTCTTTTATTTACAAACGTATAAATAGCATAAATATTAAATAACCTGCTTCTGACCGCTGCGCTAGCGTATTGCCTTTGTACGTAGGGGGCGACTGTGTATAGGGGGCGACTGTGTATAGGAGGCGACTGTGTATAGGAGGCGACTCGACCACACAATTTGGGGGCGACTACGTTAGGAGGCGACTGCGTATAGGAGGCGACTACACGGTGTAGAGGTCAGTGGACCAGACACCTACAGTACAACCGCATATTGGCATGCCATGACATTTTAGGGGATTCCCCGTGAGGTAATTCAACGCGCGCCCTCCGCGCCCGCATGATATACGGCGTTACGTGGCAATATAGTTTACGGGCTTAAATACGGGGTGTATTTCAGTTCCAATGTCGCAGTCATTGCGTCGTATTTTCAGCTAATTTCTCAGTCACTATTGACGTAGAATCTTGATTTCCATCATCATCCAATTAGCTGCCCAATTAAGCTGTAGATAAAAACAGCGTTATCGTGAAATAGGAAACCATCACTCGCACCGATCCGAACCGCACAGCTCATCATAGTTTCACTGCGTCACATGTATTTGCTTCCTTCTTCTTCCCACCACCCATGACCATTGGCATTGCATTAGACTCCACGCACACACATTTGTGCAGTGCATGGGGACGAACGACTGGTTGTCAAAGCCTCGATACGGATATAGCCACAGAAAATTACCATCTTGTAAGTATGGGATGTTTTTGCTGTGTTGTTGTTGTTGTTGTGGTTTACGTTTATATCATGAATAGACTCTATATAGGCTTTAATATCTTGTTAAAAAACTGACCTTTTACATAGCTGCACTGAATTACTATCTTGGCTATTGTCTTGATAAAGATAGGGAGGCCAACAACCGTAACGCTCAAAATACCCGGGGGCGGTGGGCGATTCGCCCCCGTGAGCTACATAATTGCCTCCGTCAGGTTGCTCACGGAGGCGATTGCAAAATTAAAAAATCGCCCCCATGGAATCATAAAATTAAGATTACCGTATCTTTTCTGTTATAAATATATATTGAGTTTCAATTTTGAGTTTCAATGGGCGCTTAATGTTCAGAAACCTATCCAAAATTTGACCTGTAACTCCGGCGTGGAGATACTGACTAAAACATACCAAAAATGAAGTAAATATTCATTAAATGTCCAAATAAAGATCATGAGTTAAAAAAATTGTTATGTTTATTACCTGTTTCGTGTCAATTTTCTTGTCATTTTTGGAGTAATTTTCGGATAAACGTTGAAAAGTTTGTACCGATGGTGGGTTGCGGGCGGGCGCGCGCCTGTGTGAAGTTATCTACCGTAATGAGGTTAAATCTGAGATGCACGGCCCTACGTGTTATCAGTATCCGTGATATGGTGTTATATTGAAGCCCTAAAAAATTGTGCTTCAAAATGATCAAGAAGTGGCTCAAAAAAGTAAAAACCTTTGAGTGACCGGTTTTACCATACTCGTTTTCCACAATAGACTGTAGTGTTATGAAAACCGTTTGACAAACGCAAAATCTAATTTTGATTTCATTTTCAATCATAAATATCTTGATAATCAGACAGGCGATCGGCTTGTAAGTGTTTTGGGTTCCTGACTGACCTAAAGGTTTATAATTATTATTGCAGCATGAGCTAAATCAATTTTTTTTTTAAAGGATCTAAGCGAAGTTATTGAATCCCTTTAATAGCAGTAAAATACAATCTAATAACTCACTGATGTTAGAAAGAATAATTACAAAATTAAAATCTTTAGTCTACTATCAAACTTGCTTACAGCTCCAACGGCATGATTGTGTGCATTTGTGTGTTATTTGTGTATTGACAATTCATGTGTGAAAGTGCTGCCTATTAGCACGTAGTGCAGTGCTAGAGGTCAACTAGCATTGACTCGCTGTGCTGGAGTGTTTTGACAAGGCTATTTGCTCTTTTTTGTTGACCCTTCATTCTCGTAAATCAGATTTGTTGGTCGAACCCCCTCCCCCTCATTTTTTTTGTTGTAATAACAAAAAAAATTGTGCTAATGGGTGACCCAAAAAAGGTAACCCCCCCCCCTCGACGGAGCCAAAAATCGATCAGTCAATTTTCAAATTTTTGGGACAAAAAAAAAAAAAGGTGCTCCAAAACTTCCAAAGCTTGTCTTTACCTTTAAATGCCCTATACACAATCGGAATAATCCCAATATGGTATTTGATTAGCTTAAATTGTAGTATGCACAGATGGGGACACCCCTTCCCCTTCCCGGATATAAGCTAGATCTTTAAAATACATTTCAGCCCCGTTAATCTTTGAATAAAGATCAAGATTAAATTGCAATTAAGAGTCAAGTCAAGAGGCAAATATTTGGACGAGGGGGTGGGGGGAAGGGGGGGGGGGGGGGGGAGTGAACCATGATTATATGTACACTGTATACTATTGGAGTAATTCGCATAGTAAACAGCAGAATATCTTTTTTTTTCAACTACAGGATGTCTTGCTAAGGTTACCATTCATGTACCTTTCCAGACGTGGACTGAGTTTCTGTCGAATGAGAAGGACATCTTGCACGATGGGTGGATTCTGCCATCTCTATCTGCTCATGATTCTCCTGATGAGATCTGGTGATGTTGAAACCAACCCTGGACCAGACAGGTCAGTCTATGTATTTGAAGCTTATTTCCTGTTCTTTATTGCAACCTTAATAACCAGTAGGGGCTTGTAACGATCACTCATGTAATCACGTTATCATGTTTTGAGTATTTTTGTAGATATAAGCTCGCTCTAATCTATGAAGTGTAGGGTAGACACTTATTCTTTTTTTACAGGCCAATAATTCACAAATACTCACGCTTTTGCGAATATGCGACATGACTCTTTTCGTACTTAGCCCTACATTTTATCACTTGAAAAAAATACAAGTGCTTGTTATTGAGACTAGGAATGATGGGGCATCAGCAGAGGATGCAGATTCAAAGCTGAGACACGTCTTTTGAAGGTGACGTTAAAGGTCGGTCCCAAGACGTTAATAAACATGATACACGTCTGTGAAAACCCAATTACAAACACACATTTATGTATGTACTCTGTTTTTTAGTTTACATGTACAGATGTACTCTTGGTTATCTTCAGTACCTTTGATAGGTGGGGATCCGCCCACTGACTCTCAGATAGAGTCGGCCTGTATGAAGGCGCCCAAAATCATGGCTGGAGAAGCATGCATGATTCTTTTGTGTTAGTCTCTTCTCAGTGACAATTTACATGTATTTTGCTAATATTTGCATCAACTACCATTACTGTTTGCGTTTTGGAATGGTATTTCAACGAAATGTTGGGTTTTGTAGAATGATCAGATATGTGAGTGATCGTTACAAGCCAGCAGTATGATTAGTAAAATAATTTTCTTATTATTAAAGCGTACACTATGAACATGACTGACAAAGAAAGCGGACAAAATATACAGTTCCTCAGGTAGACAAAGGAAGATCCCTTCGCTGCTATTATATAAAAATGTGTAGAACAGGTGTCACATGCATATTCACCTTTTTACATAATAGCAGTGAAGGGATGTTGTCTACCTGAGGAACTGTAAATTTTGTCCGCTTTCTTTGTCCGTCATGTTCATAGTGGTAACACCTACATGTATACATGCATGCTAATTTTTCTTCCATATTTTAGTGCTCTGGTTGCTTAATGAGGTATTTTGCCTGCATGTGTGTACAGGTATGTCTCAATATACCTTTAAAGGTACTACATGTATGTCCCTTTTGCAGCCAACCTCAAATTCTGTAGAACTTTGCAGGAATTATGAATATGTCATGTATGTTCTATCTGTGAAATTTAAACGTTAGCAGTGTCCTAATATTCACATTATGCAAGGAAACCCGTTAACTTGCTAGACTTCACTGTCAGACACTATTGAGTGACTGACTGGATTTTTTTTCTTCTTTGGTAATAACATACAATTAATGAGCTGTAAAGGGTTCATGAGCATTTGTCTACATCAATAAACCACTTCTTGTGATGGCCAAAATTAAACTGATTGAATCTTTGCGTAGCATAAAACGTATGACCATTCGGTACAATGGTCTGAAAATCAAGACTATTACTTATTGGCTCTATAGCTCCTAAGTCGATTTGACAACTAATAGTCGTTATTTTCCCACTTGAAGACATTTTCAAGCCCAACCTTTTTTAGGGAAGTTCTAAATTGGTATTATCTTTCAAATGCCATTGAAATTTAACCTTTTCATTTTTTGGGCCTGCAAATGGGACATAGTACCTTTAAAGGGCCTGTGACATCGAAATACAAGTGTATTCCTGTTAGTGTGCAGTCCTGAAATATTTGTTTTTCAAACTTGCTAAGCTCCACCCCCAAAATCTATGAAACAAATTCAGAAGTTTACATATCAAAATATCAGTACATGTAGCTAAATAAAATCAGGTACATGTAGGTACATGTATGAGCCTGCAGGTACTGACAGTGCTCAACTGTAGGAGCTAGTGTACATATTTGTAGGCTGGAGTAGTTTATTCTTCCATGTAGTTAGATGTACAGTCCGTTTTGCCTAAAGCCAAAGGCCCTAACATCAAGAACTGAACTAAACTTACAAAGTATGAAGATAGGTGCTTAAATGAATGTACAGTAGGGGTTAAATCACAATAAGAGATACTTGAGAGATATTTAAGAGATGCTTGATAATTTTTCATTTTTTTTACAGGATTGTCAGTGAGAAGGAATTCTTAAAGCTGTCAAAGCAAATTGAACCTAGCTACTACAAAGAGGTGGGCATTAACCTGGACATCTCCATCGCAGAGCTTGGTCAAATTGAGAAAGAGAGCCAAAATACCAGTGATGCATTCATGATAGTGTTCACGAGATGGAGAGACAAACAGCCTCCAGACACAGACATCAGGGCTTTTCTTGCAGAGGAATTAGAAAATAGTGACTTAGGGTCCCTCTCTGGCAAACTACTCGCTGGCAGTCTAGTCCCAAAGCGGACAGGTGAGAATAAGAAGGAAATTGTGTTGGCTGCCCGCAAGAAGGCCTTTACTGCCATTGATAATATATTGCTCTTGCAGGCAGCCAACAAACACTGATTTGACACTTTCTCATTTGGTACAAATAGTGTTTATAGCAGGACATCCCAGTAGACGAACAGCCCATGAGAGTGATACTGCCGGTCTGGCAAACCCTCAAAATACTTGTCAGAACACCCATGAGACTGCCATGTCAGTATTGTGGGCTGTCAGTCCATGGGTCGTTGGTCTCATGGGCCTTCTGATAACTTTTCAGATGGTTCGCTAGACATGTATTGTCGATCTTGTGGGCTGTTGGTCGCATGGGCTGTGGCCAATAATACATGGTTGCAGACCCACTCACTTTGTCCTGTGTATTAAAGGGAGATGGTGAAATTAGTTTTACATGAAGCTGTACAAGGATTGTCATTCAAATTTCTTGGCAATTCATGCTCATCTTTTGACACCAAGTTTATGAAAATTGTTCCATTACAGAGTCGTTTTATCTTTTGTGACCTAGGTTATGTCCGCCCCAAAATGGAGAATTTCAGATTTGTTAGTACAAAACAAAAGAAAAGCTACAATTCTCTCAGTTAAATCTTTCTATATCGCATGGAATTTTTCTTTGAGCTGTAATTCATGAGGTTTATAAGGTTCATCATTATGGTCTGTACTATTAGGGATGGAAATTAATGATATTTACATGTTTTGTATAGATGCATAAATAGACATCCAAAAAGAAAAATTCTATTGAGATATTTTTAAGATAGAAAAGAAATCAAACATAGACATGTGTCGAGCATCAACAATAGTATACATGTATGATGTGTAAAAAAATCAATTGCAAAGACAATAAATTATCATCTGTTCCATTGAATCTTAGTCCAGATAACACCCAGTAACAGCAGGACTGATAAAATGAAAATGTATAGTTGACATACAAACAAACAAACGTCAGAAATTTGTTCTTATATTCATGTGTATGTTACAAATATCCTCAAACAATTTTTTGATATTCAGGAAAAAATTGTCACACTTGTGTTATTAAATTCATAGGTGCACCTATTACAATGCCAGGATCACAGACCCAACCACTTTCTCCTGACCTGATCAAGAGATGTGCAGATGATTTCAAATTGAAGTACCGGACAACTCTCTGTAAGATAAGAGCTGATCCTCTCATCCCAACTTCCACTGTGCAATGGGACGACATGTACACAAGCCTTGTCTTGGGAAAGGACGATCGACAATGCAAGCGACCACTCGAGTACAAGGATCTCTTTGATCTAAAAGTCAATGGAGAGTTCCCCACGCGGATCATGGTTCAAGGAGAGGCTGGGGCTGGAAAGACAACATTCTGTGCTAAGATTGCCTGGGACTGGATAAATGACAGTCCTCTTGTCCCAAAGTTTGTGTGGGTACTTGTTGTCCCTTTTCGTGAAGCCAAGCAATACACGATCGGTGAGATTGCGAAGTCGTATCTCTCCAAGGACAACCCAGCAACAGCCTGCCAGATCACTGAGTACATCCGTTCAAATCCAAAAGATGTATTCATGGCGTTTGATGGATATGATGAGTTTGATGGCAAGATTGTACAGCAAACAAAAGCTGGTTCAAAGTCAGAATGTCACCAGCCTAAGTCTGCTGATCAAACCAAGGCAAGATCCAAATCAAAGAAGAACAAGAATAAGCGGCAGAAGTTAACGCACCCAAAGTCATCAAGCCCAACTAGTGCCACTTCGCAGCCAAGAGTCAACAGTGCAGAGGCAAGTGGAAGTTCTTCAAAGAGAGGGGAAATTGAACTTAGAGACATTCTTTGTTCAGATGAACTTGCCGCTTGCCCTGTGTTGGTGACAAGTCGCCCATGGAAGGTCAAGGAGATTAGATGGGATGATAGTCTGAGCAAACAGTACACTTTCATGCATGTGGAAGGTTTTAGCAAGGAGAATGTGGAGGTTTACATTCACAAGTACTTTCAAGATGATGTGGCCACAGCAGAGCAGCTTATCCAATTAACCAAAGACAATGACATCATATCTGAGAATATGGCCCTGTATCCTATCTACATAGCTATGCTCTGTTTTATGTGGAGAGAACTTGGTGACGAAAAACAAGAAAAGTTTAAGTCACTACAAACTTTTTCTCAAATATTTGATGAAATGTTTGAATTTTTGAAGGTTCATTATGCTCAGAAAAAGATCACAGATTTAGACAGCCCATCTTTCCAAGCCTATCGCTCTCAAATCGAGAAGCTCATGGAACCAGTTGCCAAAGTAGCTTTCCTTGGGCTACAAGAAAACAACCTTATTTTCAAAGAAGGTGATTTTGAACAGAGCTCAGACTCCATTGAAACAGCTTGCAGAGTGGGGGTGTTGTCTCAGGAGAAAAAATTGTCATCTATAAATGATAAGAGCAGTCCGTTCGTGCAGTCTACTATCTTCTTTCCACACAAACTCTTTCAGGAGTACATGGCTGGGGTCCATCTTGCTACCCTGTATGAATTAGATCACAATGAATTCAACTGGCTGATGGATATAGTGCTGCATAGGCATGAAGAGTTTAGATACCTCCTTTACTTCACTGTATCACGGAACAAAACCATTGCAAACCATATCATGAAATGCATGGTAAAGGAATACAACGCAGACCAAATGGAGATGGATTTCTTAGTTGATGTATCCTTTGAGAGTCAGGACCTAGACACTGCAGCCTTGGTGAGGGGTGAAAAGACATCTATAACAATAGGCCCATATATGGCAGCACACACCATAGCAGGTTACTTATTCACTGGACTATATACAGATGTGGTAAGTTTGATATCTTACATACATTAATAAGATTTATTATTTAAAGGGGACGTCCACCCTGATATTTAGTTGGTTTGAATAGAAGCAGAAAATGAGCAAAACGGATCAGTGACAGTTTGAGCAAAAAATGATTAAAGTGATATAAAATTCATAACTTTCCTATTTCAAATCGGATAATGCTTAAATTTTCAATATTTAGTTTCTCTAATTTTTGTGCTTTTATTGTAACCAACTTAATATCAGGGTGGAATTCCCTTTTAATTGCAAATCCATCAGGCATCTATAGACATGCATATTTTAAGAATGGGTCTTGTTAATTATGCCTATTTTCCACTCTCTATTACATCCAAGACATTATACCTGATGATCTGTGATATAATTCAATTCAATTCAATTCAAATTTATTGGTCCAAAAGGAAATTCGTTTCGTTTACATGCATTGTTCACAGAGAAGAATAAATAAAATCATTTCATTTTATTTCCACTTTGTATAAAATCAATGACAAATTATTTTGTTAAATAAAGGTGGCAGGGTCATAAATAGCAGGGTCACAAAATCAAATTGAAAAAGTCTCAAATAAGAATTCTTATACAACACCTACGTGGATCCTTGTCATTTGATTGGAGGATTGTTGGTCACATGATATTCAATAGATGTTATATTGCACGGTCGTGCATTTTTGGTTATATGCGCCGTGCATTTTGGTTATATGCAGATTGCGTACCTCTCAGCCGTGCGCGCCCGTATCCCTGCGTGTATCCGACGCGAAGGCAATCTGAATATAATCGAGAAGGCTTGACTCCAACTTTAATTTATCTTTAATATAAGGAGTAAAGCATAATTTGTTGATGAACGTTCTATTAGATCTTCTTTGATGTTGTATAAAACAAATAATGAATGTTTTTCATTCGTTCAATGTTGCGAATATTTTCATTCGTTGAAAGATTAACGTTAATTCTATTCAACTCGGCTGACGCCTCGTTGAATAGCATGTTAATCTTTCAACTCATGAAAATATTCACACTATTGAACTCATAACCATTCATTATTTGTATAATATACAAAACTAGACATACAATACTTGTTTGGAACAAGTATAGGTGGGCTGGTCAACTAAAATTTGAGACAAAATAGAGCAAAAATAAGCGAGATACTGCTAAAAAGACAAGGTCATGTAGATTCATGATGTGAACGAAATTGATGATGATGATGATGATGGTCATGATGATGATGATGATGATAATAATGATGATCATGATGATGTCGATGATGATTATCATCATTATGATCATGATGATCATGATGATAATGATGATGATCATGATGATATTGTCGATGATCATGAGCGTGATCTTGACATCTTATTGAAAAAATGAGGGATGATTAAGATAGCATATAGTCTCAGCTACGACATATTCAAAAATCAACAAAATTCAAGCAGAAATAACGGCGTTATTGCTCGCAAAAGACATGAATGTATAGAATCCAGATTTGAGAAAAAGGTCATCTCCCATAGGGATTACACGCAAAAAGTAATGGATCAAGTGAAAATAGTGTAATAATAAAGTAAAGAGGGGTGTTTATTACATTTGCGATTTTATGTGTTTTAATAGTCAAAGGAGATGGTACAGTGAAAGGCCAAGAAGAAAAAAAAAGGGAAGAAAAAAATTCTTGGAGACGCCCGGACTCGAACCAGGGATCTCGAGGTAGGAAGTCAAATGCGTTACCGATATACCAAAACATTTCCCATAGCGATTACACGTAAACAAAAAATGGAATTCTCAAATCCCACTTTGCAAGTGAAATATGAGCATGATCCCGGCATTTGATCGAAAAATAAAAGGCACACTTATGAAAGCTTATTGTCTCAGCTACAACATACTAAAAGCTCAGCAAAAACGAAACTAAAACGACGGAGATATTGCTCGTGAAAGACGGGAATGTAGAATCCAGTTTTGAGAAAAAGTCATGTCCCATAGAGAATACACGGAAAATGTGAAAAATTGACATGCCTCCTTTAATCGCTAAAATACGGCATGATGCCTTTGTCAAAATGAAAAATGATGATCATTGAGCTTGTAGAGAATTATTTTAGCTACATCATATCGAAATTTGGAAGAAAATCGATCAATATTTACAGAGATACAATCAATTTTCCATAAATATGCTGACGTCATAATATGCAAATTCGTATTTTGAGTTCCAAGGCCATTATGATGATGTCACGATACACCTAATGGCCAAATGAGACATGGAATCATATTTCCGACTCATACTCTATCTAAATATGAAAAAAATTGAAGGTCACGGTTCATTCCAAAGAGCTACATGTATAATGGATTTTGTATAGGCATGTTTTTGCCCATATATGCTATGTATTAAAAGAGCTCGCGCGCACTGACATTTATCTTGAATTGACGCTCATCTTGTTATTAATGGTCATAAAGAGATAAACATGGTATCAAATTCCTTGAAAAAATATAAGAAATATCATGAAAGAAAAAAAAATGGCGATTCTATGTTTTGCAATGGTGTTACGCGCGAAAACGCGCGCGCATGCTCGTACGCGCGATTTTTTATTAAATGCTTAAAATGACCTGAAACGTATGCAAAAAAAATTTGAGACGATTTTGAGCATTTAAAAATTTTGCGCGCGCACTGACGCGCGCGTTTTTTGACCTGAAATTGACCGGACACATATTGACCTTGATCATGATAAATATGAATGAGAAATGAATTACCGTTATGAAAATATGATCATGAGTAAATTTTCAGAAAATTTCACAAAATGGCGCCTAGATGACGTCATCAATCAAGGTCAAGATTGAAAACTTTGCTGTGCCTTGTTCATATGCCTATACATATGTGTACCAAATTTTAAGATATTTGATTGAGCCATTTTCAAAATATCTTGCACACAAAAAAGTGGGTCGAAATAAGAAAAATAAAGAAATAAATAAATAAAGGCGATTTTAACAAAAATATAAGGTGGTCTGTATTAGATACAGCCCACCTGATAACATTTACGAGAGAAAGAGAAGAGAAGGAAACATTTTGAATAACAAATTTGTAAATTTTTCAAGGAGATGTCTTTCGTACAATATTTTACACTAGTGATATTTTAAAGTGGATTAAATACTAATGATGATTATTGACTGCCTATTTAAACAAAACAAATTTAAGTGGGGTGGGGGAGGGGGGCGGGGTTGGTGAAATGAAATATATTGCCCTCCTCTCCAGCTCATATTGTGATCATACTTGTCCAATACCATTTTATATACCCATCACTGTTATAGGCATATGAAAAATATCAACAGTACTATTTGAATAAGTTGTATTGGACTACCAACCTGGTTCTGGTTTTCTGGTTTGTAGAGCATTCCCCTCCCTAGGTTTTGCTGCAACCAGTCCTCTTGATAATTTAATGCTCGGAGTTCAGAGTAGCCCTTTAGATGGAGGGAATAATTTAGGGCCCTTTGACAACGGTCTTTATTTACCATGCTGCATTACAGACAAAATGTTATTCCAGACCTTCCTTTACAAAAAGAAATTGGGATCATAGGCTTCATAGCACTTCTTTGATGTTATAGACTACTGTAAAAAAACAAAAACATTATGTAATAACTCAATGAGACAATCTTAATGCAGACCGAGTGACAGAAGCACCAACAAAATTCTAGATGATCTTAAACTTTAGCAATGGACTCTAATTTTCTCATATTATAATTTGTTATTTGTTTTGTTTTTGTGTTTGCTTTTGATTTAAGATCCGTCTTGAGGTTGAAGGTAACACATTTGGACCAATTATATCACATGATTTGGCGAAGATGATATGCTCTGCGCCCTCTCTAAAGGATGTTTCAATAGATCATGCATACTTGCACAGTGACTTCTATGCAGTTCTTGCTAAAGAAGGAAACAAGTCCAAGGTGAGTGAAAATACATATTGTAATGTCGTAGACTAGCCTAACTGGGAGGGGGTGCTTTGTCAAGACGCAGCACATCAATATCCTGAAAATAGTGAGAAATCACTGCGATTACAGTTGAAAAAAAAAGTCAGGTTGGGTCAGGAAGTTATGGTGTCGGGTAGTTGGCAAAGAGATATAAAGAGGAAATAAGGAGTATGAGTGGTCCAGTGGATTAGTCTACGGACAGTAAGACATGAGGTATTTGGTTCAAATCCCTTTCATAAGTAGCACTAATGTTGTTTGGAAGACATTAATCTACATTTGCCACACGCAATCTAGGTGTAGTAAGTGGGTACCTGGTTGGATGTATTCCTTGAATTCCTCATGATGAATTCATGTAGTATATAAAAATTAAAAGCACTATGGCTTTAATTGTCAGTCCTCCTGTTGTTCGATACATACCCCGTCAGCAATTTTTCTGTGGTTACTATCCTGCACTAACCAAATTCTTAATTTAAACCCTGCACGAAAAAGTATACCTATCACTAAATCTTAGCTCAAACCTATGTGCAGCCTTTGTCTAAATCCTATATAGTTGACTAAATAAAGCCCAGAGCATTTGTCACCTAGGCATAGCCATACACTTATATATGTATACCTGAGCACCAAGTTATATTTGCAGTTATTCAATAAAAACACGTACTCTGGTATTAAATGTACTTGTATGAATGACTGTTTGTATACATGTAGGTCCAAACTCTCAAGCTTGGAACTTTAAGCTGTCCGCCATCGGCCTTTCAACATCACCTCGTAGATGCTTTGTGTTCCATGCCAAACCTGACTGAACTGACACTATGTGCAGATAAATTCCAGGAGGAGTTCTATTCTACACTGAATGCAAAGGCGTCAACCTTACAGGTATGTACCGGGTATGTTTTTTTACTCTATATCCTTGCCATGATGAATTTATGTACATGCATGTAGCAGTGGAGATGAGTTTAAGGAGTGATGGTATTTTAGCAACAGTTACAATAATTGCAATGTGTGTAATGTTGTGTATTGTATAAAAAATATGACAGTCTTAGCAGAAAAAGGAAAGTATTATAAAGAGGGTCTATCATGTGCATGCAGTGTATGATACAGTATTCATATAGCTTGAGTTAAAAATGAAATAAAACTTTAAAAGGTTTGCCTCATGAAAAATAGTTTGGTTTTTGAAGGAGAATAACTGGAACACTGGATGTGTTTGAGTAAGCATTTTCATGGGGAAAGAGAGTGTTTTGTTGCTACTTATGCAGTAATAAAATTTCAGTTTAAACAGATCACTGAAGTACTCTAAAGACTAGTAGATAAAAATATTTTTGTTTCTAATTTGTTTATTTTTACGTTCATAGCGATTCATAATGTTGGAATGATGTCATCATGGGTCTGAAATCAGTATCAAAGTATACTTCAGTTTCAATACTCAATTTAAAACAAGGATAGAGATCTAGATCACAGTGTACTTATTTTGAGCACAAGTACATGTGCCCACTCTACATATACATTCATGTATAGTGCACACTTTTAGTCATGAATGTATTATTTAGCATTTTTGGCAATGTCAAAAATGTGTCTAAATAATCAACAAAGCAATAGTTACTTTTTTGTTGTTCTTATTCTCCAAACAGAAATACATCTCTATTAATTATAATCATTCATATTAATAATATACATTCTAAAATAATGGGCATCAACTATGGTTCATGTAGAGGTGTTTTTGGTCCAATGGATAAGTCTCTGGACAGTGAACCATGAGGTATGGGGTTCGATTTCCTGCCATACGTCGCACTAATGTTGTTTGGCAAGATATTAATCTGCAGTTGCCACACTCGACCTAGGTGTAGTAAGTGAGTACCTGATAGGATATATTCCCTGAATGCATCACAACCGTTGTCGGAGCTAAAGCCAGGGTAATAAGATTCAAAGTCCTCTGAAAGCACAGAGAGATGTTAAATGTATATCATAGTGTGACATGTGCTCATCAAGAATGGTATGATATCGTTATTAATCCTATGGCATTTTTTTATTATTAAACTTAATTTTATAATTCACTGAATGTACAGGTCCAAGCTTTTTCTCTTGGAGAAGTCATGTTTCCCACACCAACCTCATCCCAGAACCTAGCAGAATCATTGTGTTCCATGCCAAACCTGACTGAGCTGACAATTGGGGTTGATACTTTATATAATGAGGATTTCTGCTCTACATTGAAAGCAAAGGCATTATCCATTCAGGTATAAAAGATCAATTGAAAAACATTGATATTTTAATTTTCACTGTTGTTACCTTTAATGTAATATATCACCAAATGAAACTTAACCTTCATGTACTGGCTTATAGTTATATTATCAAGACTCATTGTGTTTTACTTAGCATTCTGTTTTTGTTTTTGTTCTTTTTGACGAATATGCAATAATTAAATGTAGCATGGCTATAATTATAATAGTCAGTCCTCCTATCGGTTGACACATGCTCTGTCAGCACTTTTTCTTTGCTTACTATCCTGCACTAACCAAATTCCTAAACCCTATTTTGCTCAGCATTCTGTTGATTGATGTTTTTGATAGGTGCGTGACATGGGTTACGAATATGCAGTTATTAAAATTGAATGCACTATAGCTGTAATAATATTTTAAAAGTCAGTCCCCTTGCTTTTGTATACATGCGTGTTTGTATGGGGTGGGGGGGCGCAGTATAAAGATTTGTTTAAATGTTGACCAGTTTTTAATGTGTGTGTTTGATGGGGGAGGGGAGGGAAGGAGGTGGCTGAGGGGTATCAGCGTAAAGTTTTGTATGTGTGTGTGTGTGTTTGGTGGGGAACACAAGGACAATCAGTCTATAATTATACCAAAGAGATAGTACTGACCTGGTATGTAAATGTATGAAATATGGTACAGTATGTCAGCGAGACTGGAATGGAAGAAAATGACATTTAATAAATGAATCACTATCACCAATCTTGCTCTTATATCTATATTGCTTTCAGGGTTCTTTTCCTCGAGTCAGAGAAGGAAATTTCAGGTTCAATGGAGATCCTCAAGTGGATTTCGATTCATTCCTGCAGTACTCCCTCACTGATATGTACAACCTGTAAGTGAACTAAACATAACGAATTATAAATTCATTTTATTATATAACTCACTCCTAGATTCTAATCAAATGATTGGTCAAATGCGGTGACGTATGTTTCACTTACTGAGACTACCACACGTTTTTCAATGAAAAGGCATGTAATACTTTCCTACTATTTAATGATCTGTAAGTGCACAATATGCAGCAGTGCATGTAGAGTTTAATGTGTTTTGTATACGGGTACTGTGTGTAGATCAATACATGTGTAGGCCAGCTTGTATAGGTAAGTGCGCCTATCTATGTGTGCGCTCTGAACTAAGCCTATTAAAGTTGGGGTTTATCAATTACTAAAAACCATCTTGAAATAAAGTCATTATACATCAAATAACATTGATCTAGGCTTTTTCTTGTATAAAACAAATGATGGATGTTTTCATTACAGGGTCTATCCGCTCCTGTTTACTGGCTTCCTGCCGTAGCAAAAAACAGAATTAACAAAAGACTTAACTCCGTTTCGTTGACAGTCAGCCATGCGTGAAGTATTTTGTTAATTCTGTTTGTTGCTATGGCAGGCAGCCAGTGAAAATGAATTCGTTTAATAAAATTATGGAAATGCAAACACTACTTTAACCAAACAGAACTTTGTTTTTCCTGATTGAGGTGTCATATGAAAGAGCAGAAACTCAACTTTCTAGAAATGTGATTTTCTCTTTGAAATTTAGATACCGTCCGCCAAATGACTTTTTGGTTTCCTCTCTTCAAATTCATTTCAATCATTCATGCGTGAAATATGTATCATATGAGTTGCATCAAATGAAAGAGGAGGATCTAATCTTTACAAATATGTGTCATTTATCAATTATAATTCTGATCAAGTTAAAACATTGATAATTCTCGGTTTCGTTTTTTTCTGGGACGCACTGTATATTGACTTATTATTGTCCACAATGGTCTCCTGCTTTTTCCTTGTAAGAAACTTGCTAAACATACATAAGATATCTATTCTCCCCCTTATTTCTTATTTTTCAGTATACAGATTATGTTTTCATGATGGCTTGGCACTGATCAATATATTTGTTTTTGCTTGTATTTTAAGTAGAAACATATTTTGTCAAACTTTTGTTATTCATTTTACTTATTTTTATTATGTTTCTTTTTATTGATAAGAAAAAGTGGCAATTAAACAAACAAACAAACAAACAGTTACCTAAAGACATACGCTTAGTATTCTGGGGCCGTATTCTGAAAACAATACTGCATGTTGTCTTTTATGTTTAAAGGGATAGTTCAGTGTTTTTTTTCAGACCGCAAATGCTTTTAAACGGCATGGTTATTGCTCTTATTCTTATCTATGACATTTCTAGTGCCCTTTTAGAACCTAAAATTGCTATGAAGGTAATTTTATACCCCAAAATGTGTGAAATTTAGCCTATTTTTCATATCAATTTAGCTCCACTTTTAAAAAAATCGGTGACTGTTAATTAATTATTCAATTAAAAATAACAATACATGGGCCGGCCGGTTGTGCCTAATATAACAAACACGAAAATGCCAACAAAAAAGCCAACATCGGCATTGGCTGAAATACGACGTAAAAGGTGCTATTTCGTTTTTTCAACGGTTTTTTCAAATTATCTAATATTTTTGGTGGTACACAAGTATTAGAAATCGTTATATTTATGAATATTTCATCCGTCTCTGAACCGATTTTGACCAAACAAAGATGATTTTTTTTTTAAATACAGATCGATCAATCGATCTTATTAACTTGGTGTACGCCACAAATATGTTTAAATAGTTTAAATTCTCCCAGGAAGCATGACATTTATAAAAGATGATTTTGTCATTTAAATTGTATGTTCTTTCAAATTTGAGATTCAGTTTTTCATTATCTCACAAAACAAATTATTTTGTGTAGCGCCCTCTGCAACAGAACTCAACTATCCCTTTAAATAGTGAAAAGTATGTTCATTATTGTGACTTGAGAGTGCATGGAATAGACAATAAATGTAGGTGGTGTGCAGATTTATCTCTTAAATGTACATGTCCATAGCCAGCTTTGTGTAGAATTTTAGTTATTTTTACTATACCAGGAAACATTCTTTCACTAGCATAAAAGATAACGTACATTTCAGAATACCACCCAAGGTCCCCAGCACCTGAGCCTTGAAACAAGTTACGATTAATGTTATCTCTCAAATCTTGATTGTTCATTTATCTCTTTTAAAGGCACACTGTCCTACTTGTAGCTACTTGCTCCCTCTATATAGAAAATTTCCCCAATCAGTGCCTGTTGGTCCCCCATGATCCTCTTTTTTTATGTTAAATGAGAGCTGAGTTAATGAGATAGCCACCTGTCACAGTGACCTCGCTGACTCGCTGAGTGGTCTAATCCCTTCTAGCTGAAGTAGTAAAGCCTGCCTTTAATAAATCGTAGCATTATGATAAATAGCAACTTACCATTAAGTTTATGTAACATATATATGTAGATCGATGATCGATGCTTACTAAAGATGAATGAATTGTAGTGAATTGTAGCAAAACTGAAGAGACAATAAATTGTAGCAAAACTGAAGATACAACAGATTTTTACAATTGAATGGATTGTCAGTCACTTCATATGTTCCAAGGCCCAGATCCTATCCCCCAAACCTATATTTTATATTCTTTCCTCAACATCAATTCGTCCTATTTTCACGAAGTGACGGTAGTGAGGAAAATCCGCACGCAAATTGTATGCGATTTTCATTCACTACCGTCACTTCGTGAAAATAGGGACGAATTCAGTGACGAATTTCCAGACGAGGGGGATTACATGTACTACCTCTCAGACGGGGAGGATAATGTCTCGGCGGAGGGGGATAACGTCTCAGACGAGGAGGATAACGTCTCAGACGAGGAGGATAACGTCTCAGACGAGGAGGATAACGTCTCAGACGAGAAGGAAAATGTCTCAGACGAGGAGGATGACAATTCAGACGAGGAGGATTATGTCTCGGCGGAGGAAGATAACGTCTGAGACGAGGAGGAAAACGTCTCGGCGGAGGAGGATATCCGATAACGTCTCAAACGAGGAGGATTACGTCTCAGACAAGGAAGATGACCTATGATGCATTTCACAGCCATCAGAATACCTTCGAGAGCCACACAATGGCAGTGTGCAACCATCCAGATCGCACAGCTGGATTACATGCTGCTCGATTGTATAGAACTATCTTCAAGGCAGTTGTACGACACTTGCTACTGCGACAATTGCTCGTCGTCAGTTTCCTACACTAACAAAAATTCTAACTTCAACCTCAAACCTTACATATTATTGTGAAGATAAACTTATAATATTTAACACTAATAGTGAAACAGCAAATTCAATGAATTTCAGAGATATGCTGATCATACATTTATTAAATATATCTTCGGAGGCGGCGGGTATGCGTCGGCGTATCATAACATAGCAACGTTTGTATACACATTCAATATATCATATTACATGTACCTAACCGTAACCCTAAACATAACTACCTTAACTCAAAATAAAGTGCAACCCTAACCCTGTATGTTTCATGAAGTAAAGCATGGATCATAGGATTAAATGTTGATCCTCCATGGCAACTTTTGTGACAGGCACCCCCCCCCCCCTCATCCACAGGGTTCCTTTATTAAACAATAGCAAACATTCATGTGAAACTACACAACATATACATTACAATCAAGCAAAATTTCATATTGACATTACTTGGTCAATCAAAAATCCAAGAAAAGCTTATACCTAAGCAAAAATCAATCATATACCGTAATCAAATTGTTAAATTGTTTTATATGACAGACGACAACTTTAAACATGAAATCAATAAAAATATAAAAAAAGCAAAAGCAATTTTTGTATGGATTTCTTTTCTCTTAAAAATGTTTTTAGCAACATAACATCGTAACATGCTGTAACATTATGAGCCAGAGCAATATAACACTGAGCTCCTATAGGAAATCTTTTTGTTCAGATGGTCATATCTCAGCCAATACCTAACCTTTTTAACTGGTTTTCGACATTTGAACATTATTTGTTATGCTCTTTCGGAAAATGAAGAAAAAAATTGAGAAATTCTACAAAATAGATTGTCGATGACGTCACACTTCACCACTCTATACTCGTGCAGAATCTCATATTGACTTCAGTTGGGCAAACTAAAATACAAGAAAAGCTTATACCTAAGCAAAAATCAATCATATACCATGTTCTATTCAAATTTTGTATAAATTTATCTGGTGGAGTTGTTCTAGCTATACAATTTTCCATTTCATAATACAATTTTCCTAGCCGAGATAATGATATTATCAAACAATGGTAAACAGTTTTTTGTTTCTACTTGGCTGAAAAACAATTCTTTTCTTATCACCGTGACAAGTATCTGGTCAACCTGTTGTGTTACTGAATATTCCAAGGTGTAACGCCCGACCGTTAGCAATTTAGAAAAATAGCTGTGAAGGCCGACCTACTGAAGTCTTTTATTTTTGTGTGCACTAATTATAGTAAGTTGCAAGAATCTGGGCCCTTTTTCATGAAACTTGATATCAATAATAAGTTGCAATAACTATAATATGCTAGTGAAATGGTTGCATTTGTTTGGTTGAGAGCAAATTTGTCATAGCAATGTGACACTTGTTATTGATAGCAAGTTTTATGAAACGGGACCCAGAGTTACTTTGAGCCAGTTTGTCTGGAAGTGGGATTCCATTACGAGGGCCCTCTTGCTTTAAAAAGTTGCAATATTAAACACAACTCAAAAAATGGTTGGAAATGTAATTTTAATTCAACTTTTTATGGAAGAGGCCTTTGAATGTAATATTGACAATGAGATTGTTTTGTATTGTGATTGTAGTTTGATTAAGTATTTACTGTACCATGTTGTACTGCATTGTATGCATTCTGTTCAGGTTCACTCAAGTTGAGGATATACAGTTGGCCCCCGAAGTTTACATGCACCTGGAAGAAACTCATTTTACTCAGATTTTGTCAACTGCACTCATTCCTATCAGGAGTCACTCGTCTCAGAAGGATTAGTGATGTATATACTATATATATTAAACTGAGACCATATTTGTCTATCTTTCAGGCCCAACTGTACATGTAGGTACATCTAGAGATCAGGGATTATTCCAGTACTTAATAATGTTGTGTTTTTATTCGCCTTCTTCTATTTTAACTATCAGGAGATGTGTACCAAGTTTTGTGTGCCTTGTGCTTTGTATATACTATAAACAGGGACCATAATTGTATTTCATCCTGAAGTGAAAAGTTGGGAGGAATGAGTGAAATTGTGATAATTTATATAATAATAATAATAATAGTTGCTACTTGTATAGCGCACGGGACCACCTTTCGGTGCTCATGGTGCCCAACTGTACATCTATGTACATTATATCTACAATATTATTCCAGTGCTTAAAAGCGTTGTTGTTTTTTCTTCTTCCATTTTAACTATCAGGTCTCTGAGGAGATGTGTACCAAATTTGGTGTGCCTTTTGCTGAAGGCCTGCATGTTTGAACAGAGTGGTCATGTGATTTGATATTAGCCTTTGTGCCAAGAGCTACTTGTATAGGAAGGATATATGTATTGAAATCCTGGAATCGGTGACATATTGAAAATTTCAAAATCACAATTGTTAATACAAACTGGCATACCAGTATGTGATTACTGTAAGACATATTTTCTATCGGTGTATAAATCAATATTTCTTTCGAAGGTACATGATTTTTATGAGATGAACGTAGCAATGAAAGAATGTTTCCAATTTCAAGAAGAAAATCTTATCACTGTAGTCTAAATCAGATGATCTTATAGTTTGTAAATTTACAGCCTTGTATTTATATCATATGCAAAGAATACCAACTTAACTAAAATGGAAATGGTATTACATCTGAAATATTAATGATAATAATAATAAATGTAACTTACTGTATATAGCACCAAATTCACTTGGTGGAGTACTCAAGGCACATGTAGAAATAATTTAGAATTGAACAAAAGCGTTTTTACATGATTTGTAAAGGATTCAGAGCCCGATATACACTTTGTTATTTCTTCAGGAAGGCTATTTCAATAAGGTAGGACACGCGTGAACAAGGGATTTGTTCAGAGCATACATGTTTGTGCTTATCATGTTTATGTGTACTGCATAATGTGTCAAAGATTAAAGTATTTCTTGGATTTCTTATTCCGAGTCTGAATTTGTGATTTATTTGTAAGATATGAATCCAGAGAGATGGGGAAGGGAGCGATGGAGGAAGGAGGGAGGCAGGGAAGAGAAGGGAAAGGAAGTGAGGGAAGGGAAGGAATGAGAGGGTGCATGGAGGTGGGTGTGGAGGGAGGAGAGAGAGTGAGGAAGAGAGATGAGGATGGGAGGGAGGGAAGTATAGAGATGTAGGCCGGAGGGGGGGGGGGGGGGGGGTGGTAACAGATACAGTGAGCAAGAGAATAGAAGGGAGAGATGGATAGCCAATATGTACCAGTGAGAGAGAGGAAGGAGATCGACATATTGGAGCCTATGAGAGAAAGAGAGGGGGGGGGGGGGGGATATGTTGAGGTGGATAGCTAAGTAGAAAAAAGGGACAAGTTCAAAAGGAAGATATAGTACATACGGGAGGTGGGCATGTAGAGATGGATAGCCAATATGTACCAGTAAGAGGGAGAAAGGAGATCGAAATCTTGGGAGCATATGACAGCTAGGAGGAGGGTGGTTGTGGAGGTGGATATAAATAGAATAAAGGACGAGTTCAAAAGAAAGACTGAGAGCATATTTATGAGAGGTAGAGATGTAGAGATGGATAGCCAAACGGGGAAAGGAACATGAGAAATAGAGCAAGCAAGAGAAAGAGAGGAGATATTTAGAATGAATGAGAGATGGGTGGAGGGGTGGGGGGGGGGGGGTACATGCAGAGCTAATGAAGTGGAAGATATGACGTGGCATATAGAGCGGGTATTTTTTTAATGATGTAGAGTGTAATTACGCATCATATTTCTGTACCTATATTTAACACAACAAATTAAGATCAGTGAACGTGCTCAAGATCGTAATTTGCACGCAGTTACTATTTATTATATTTACACCAATAACAAAAAACTTGCGTTTTTTTTTCTTTGTGTGTGAAAAGTTTACCTCACCATATCTCAAAGAGCATTAATTCAGGGGTTATATGAAGCAGATATATTTGACAATACACAGATTGCTCTTTTGTGAGAGACAAGAACAGGGGCCTGTAACATGAAAAATAACAACCTACAATATTAATTAATGGTCAAACTATATCATATCTCTAATCTTGACACGATTATTTCTACCTTGACATTCACTGTTTCTCTTTAGAATATAACATTGATTGACTCTTACTCTTTTTGTGTGTGAATCAGTTACAATCGATAGAAGGATACATAATGATGAGTTTGAGGGAAATAGAATTAATCGTAACTTCTTATGTTAGGCCTACATGTCCCGGGTTCGACAACTGATCTGTGAAAGACAAAGACAATATTTCTCACTTTTATTGAGGCTTTAAAAAAAAAGTTTGTGGTAACTATACAAATTCTCATCAAATAATGTTGATTGTGGGTATGACGGCCGGTTCGGAAATAGCCTATAGGTATTTGCGTTCATTCAGCTCTCTTGGATAACTCGGCCACGATTTCCACCAGATCCGAATTGACCTTAGAGCCGATACCCGGATCCAAAGAAATGGTAATCTATTTTATTGACGGAGAGCAATAGAAAAAGGTGTGGTAATTTTACCTCATGCAGGGGTCACTTTTGTATTATTTCATCTCAGTCGGGAAGGGAATGTGTTACTTGGAAGAGACAGTAGCCATGCTATTAATTTGTGAAAGTAGGCATGAGACCCAATCCCTATAGGAGGTACTCCAAATAAATAGAGATACCCCCCCCCCCCCCCAAAGGAGGGAAATAATTTGTCATTGACTGGATAAGGAGGGGATCGATCGGGGCATCTTTAATTTGCATCACATCATTCCTACATTACAACAAGTTAATACGCGTCAGGGGACAAAACCTAATGAGGTATGACGTATTTGTTTTCATTTACATATAGCCAATCAGAGCCCATTGGTGGTACTGATTAATGAATATTCATATAACTATCACGAGTTGACCTTATTCGCATACGCGCAAGGTAAAACAGATTAAACCAATGACAATGACAATGACAATGACAATGACAATGACAATTTATTCTCATGTCACCCACATTGGGGTATTGGAGAAGTTTACAATCAGTTTGAATTTGTCAATTAAACACTGTGAAATATACAATACAAATATAATTAATGTTAATCCATACAAAATAACACTATCGACAATAGTGAGACAAATTATGATAATGATAATAACAATATTGATGATGATAATAATAATAATAATCAAAAACAAAACGATAATATTAATTAAAACGATAATTAATGACGAAATTAATGGAAGCAATTGAAAAAGAAATTTACTGGCACCAGTAAATTGATATCTGAATTAATGAATTACTGAAAATATTCTTGATATCAATTTAATAAATTGATATAAGACAAAAAAGAGAAACATAAAGTTAATATTGAACTCATAACATGTTTTTGCACATACTTAAATTAATGAAAACGAAGCATTATTTTTCGACAGAATTTTACTAAGTTTAAACGTGTTTGTACATTATTGGAGTTAAAAAGCTGACCCATTTTCAGTGTATTTGGTCTTTCAATAAAATATTTATCGATGAACAATTTTCTTTCTGAACGAAAGGTAGGGCATACAAACAAGTAATGAAACTCATCCCCAAGTGATTGCAAATTGCACAGCGTACATAGCCTCATTTCCCTTGGAGTATTTGAATATCTACCAGCTACAATCGGCAGGTAATGATTGCCACAGCGAAAACGACTTAATATTGTCCGATCTCTTTTAATGAGATCGATTAAGTATCTTTCTAAACATAAAGAATGTTTGAAGATTCGATAGTTAACACAATGCGAATTATCGTACATACAAGCAGACCAATACTGAGCATGAGAATCTCTCAATCGACGTTCCACAGTTTGTTTGACCCACTCATAACTAGTATTTTCACAAATTTCCCATAAATTAGACATCCCCATATTGTCCAGAGTCAGCTTGATTTTTTTTAACCAAGGTGTCTGATATATATTCTTCTCAAAGAGTAATTTTAAGATAATATACACCTTACCAGAAAATTTATCCTGTCCACTATGTACAATCCTACACCAGAAGTTTATCATTCTGCTTTCGATATATTTCTCAAGTTTAAGCCTCCCCAATTCACCAAGTACCATACAATTTGCAGTTGTTTTGTTGACAGAAAGGGCTTGCTTACAAAATTTCATGTGAAAAATTTCAAGATCATGTAGCACTTCAAATCCCCATATCTCACTTCCATAGAGCAGAATAGGCAACACAAGTTGATCAAATAATTCCAAGAGGATATCAATAGGTAAGTGCAGTTGATATGTTTTAGATAATAGACTATACATTACTCGTCTAGCTTGATTAAGTTGCTTAATTTGTGCTTTACGAAATTTGTTGTTGTAGTTAAAAGTAGTTCCAAGATAGACGTATTCATCAACAACTTCTACAATATCATGATCAAATTTAAATATAGGAATTTTTCGAACTTTACCACGAGAAAATACAACAACTTTGGTTTTAGCTGTGTTAACTTGAAGAAACCATTTTTTACAGTAATCAGATACTGCATCAAGAGCAAGCTGAAGATCACTTTCAGTTTTTGCAAGAACTATATTGTATCGTCTGCGTACAGTAATGTAAAAAGCCTGAGATATACATCCATACCATTTTGATACGCAGCTGCATCAATCTTGTCAGGAAGAATATTTATGCCTCCACACTTTTCGCTAATGAATTGTTTGAAGTCATTTTAAAAAAGGGCAAATAGCATCGGTGATAAATTTTCTCCTTGTCGCACACCAATGTTACAATCAAATAAAGAAGACTTTTCTGTACCAGAAATTACACATGACTTAGCCTGAGCATACATATGCTTAATTACATTGAAAAACTTTCCATCAATCGTCTGCGTACAGTAATGTAAAAAGCCTGAGATATACATCCATACCATTTTGATACGCAGCTGCATCAATCTTGTCAGGAAGAATATTTATGCCTCCACACTTTTCGCTAATGAATTGTTTGAAGTCATTTTAAAAAAGGGCAAATAGCATCGGTGATAAATTTTCTCCTTGTCGCACACCAATGTTACAATCAAATAAAGAAGACTTTTCTGTACCAGAAATTACACATGACTTAGCCTGAGCATACATATGCTTAATTACATTGAAAAACTTTCCATCAACATTATTCTTAAGTAATTTATTCCAAAGAGAACTCCTGTCAACCAAATCAAATGCCTTCTTGTAGTCAATAAATGCACAATAAACCCTCTCTTTTGAAGAGAGATATAAATCGATCACTGAATGGAGAACAAAAATGTGATCAAGCGTTGAATGACCATTTCGAAAACCAGCCTGTTCATCACCTAGCAATTCATTATCTTCGAGATAAGACGTACTGTAAGTCGCTCATTCAAGACTGCTGTAAACAGCTTGCCAAGACAACTAAGCAATGTTATTCCTCTATAGTTGTTCGGATCATTAGTATTTCCTTTCTTCTTATAAAGAGGGCGAATTAACCCTATTGTCCATTCAGATGGTACAATTCTACTTTCAAATACAATGTTAAATAACCTAACGATTACTGATAAAACAGACTTTGTGCTACACTTCAAAAATTCATTTAGAACTAAATCATCGCCATGTGCCTTACCGTTTTTCAGTCTATTTATTTGACGTGTTACTTCTTCCCTGCTTATAGAACGATTGATACATTGATTGCTCGAAAGAACTTGGTCAGGTTCTAATATATCTGCATTATCTCTTTGATTTTGGCTCAGACTACGAAAGTGTTGTTCAAGAGATTGAATTTCAATTGGGTTTTTTTTCATTACTTAAACCGTTAGCTGAATTAATAATTTTCCAATATGCTTGTGGTTGATTGATTTTAAGATTTCTTAATTCACTGTGGATTTTTATATCAAAGTTGTTTTGAGCTGAACGAATAGCCTTTTTATACATTTTCTTAACTTTGGTATATTCCTTTTCAATACTATCAGATTTATCAATTTTCCTAAGATTTTTAAGATGAAAATACTGACCCCTTAACCGAGCACAATTTGCATCAAACCATGGTTTCCGCTTCCGACCAGACTTACAAGGTTTATAATTTCCATAGGTTTTTACCATTCCACTTTTTTTGGCCGCCATAAGGTAAATATTTTGTAATAAAAAATGAGCTACATTATCGATTGATTCCTGATCAATCTGAATGTCGTGACCCTCCAAACGATCAACAGCATAATGTATATTTTCAACTAGACTTTGATCGATGTTATCAACAAAATCTTTAGCAGAATTTACACTCCATTTAATTTTCGTCGTTGATCCCGAAACTTTTTTCACTTTTTCTTCACTTTTACATTTTTCATAACTGCTTTCGCTATTCAATCTTAATACAATGGGATTATGTTTGTCAGACAAAAAAGGGTCAAATATATCAACCGCAAAATGATTAAGAACATGAAATAATTCGAGCGATGCGGCACAATAATCAATTGTACTTGTGTTAGCACATGTAAAATCACCTTGTTTATCCACGCCTACACGACCATTTGCAATGATCAGTTTAAAATGTCTACATAGTTCAAGAAATCTTTTTCCGTGGTTATTAATAACAGCGTCGCTGTTACATCTTCTCAACCTTATGTTATAAGTCTGGAAATCCTCAGTGTCTATATAATCGTTATCAAAATCATTCAAATAATGACTGTTGGCGCAATCCTCAATTTCAGAATAACCAGAGATTTCATTTTCAACACCTGTTCTTGCATTAAAATCTCCTAGAAGACAAAATGGCATATTGTGTACATTTTTTAACATGAGAAGATCAGAAGCAATGTCATCAAACATAGACTCGTTAAAATATTTAGAATTTTCAGGAGGAATGTAAACAGCACCAAGTATAAACGGAAATCCAAATGCTTTCTCGCCGATCTTTAACCAAAATACTGTTTCAGATTTAGCCTGTTTAATAATTGACACAAAATTGAATATTTCTTTTCGTAGTAGAACACCAAGTCCATGAACGCCACCAAACGGAAAGTTGCTTTGACTTGGTTTGTCTTTAAAGAGGTATTTGAAGCCATCTGGTAATAAAGATTCATTAATATCGTCAACTTTAGTTTCACTCAAACATACAATATGAAAATCTTTAATGTACTGTTCCAATATTCCATCATTTAATTTTTTTCTTAACCCGCAAACGTTTAAACTTAAAAAATTAGCGTGCTTCGTCACATTCACCGGGCCGACGTATCCCTACCCCATCAAGAAAAGACCTGATGAACGAAGGCGCTCCTCGGACCACCCGATCTTCAGGAGGTCATCAGGCGTGTCGATGATTACCTTCGTGCCGCCATTCAGTAGGCAAAAGATTCTGCCGTCGATGGTCCAGACTTTCTCGATACTGTCACGGTCTTCTTTTACCTTCCTGAGCATCTTGGCTCGGAGCGAAGTCAGATCTTCTGCGATGAAGACGTCCCGCTTTGTCTCCCTCAGTCGCCGCTTCTTCTTCATGAACTCCGTCCTCTTCTCTCTGCGAACGAACTTGGCCAAGATTGGCGCCGGCTTACCAGATCGTCCTCCAGGTAGACGGTGTGAGACACTGATGTCATCTCTCGTCACCTCCACACCAATCTCCCTCCCCAGCTTCACCACCACATCGGACGTGTCCTCCCCAGCTGTCACAGGCAGGCCATAAATCTTGATATTCTCCCGACGGCTGTATTGCTCCAGACGGTCCACCTCAAACCTTAAAACGTTGGTCTTGGCGGATGCTGCTGCTGACGGAGTAGGAGGAGGAGGAGGAGGAGTCAATTTCCTCAAGCCTTCCATGACAGAATCCATGGCTGCAGTTACAGCCGTTGCCACGGTCTTGATGATGATGGGTTGCAGTACCTCAATAACCTGACGCACTAGGTCTGCGACCAGATCGTTGTTGAGCTTCGGTCCTGGTCCTGGTGTCCTGGGCGTTGTCGAAGACTGCGGCCTCTTCTTTGTGCTAGCACCAGTTACCAAAGCATAACTAACAGCTTCCGAGACGGAGTCCTTAACAGTAGATTTCATAGACACTTCATCGTCTAGTAAGTGAAAGTTACTCGCCATAACAAATTAACAGGTGTCAAAGATATGACGTAATAATAGAGATGCGCGATATGATGAAGCGTTAAGCGCGTTGCAACCAAAGATGTGATGAGGACGCGTAAAGTAAGATAAGCAGATGAAAGTGATGGTTGTTAACGGAATGTTTTTTTATTGTTATGAAAATTGAGTAAATACGCGTAGGGCCTATACCTTGTTGATATTCAAAAGTTCTTATTGAGCGAAAAAACGAAACGAAAGTCACAAATTAAAGTCTCCAAAATTGAGATGAAAATTATTGATTTCACGAGAAATTTTTAGAAAATAATCACCATCACGTACGCTATCCAGTGAAGTATAGGAGTTCGCGTGAAAATGTAAAATGTCTGCAAATAAGGCAATTTATCGGAGAGCTCAACAAAACACGTCCACCTGTCCACCTGTCCACCTGTCCACCTCAATAAGCGCGTAGTGTGCACATTGCATACGCGCGCGCCAGTCGTTGAGAGTCGTTGGGAGGTCATAAGGAATGAATATTTATGAAGTGATCACGCGCTAACCTTATGCAACATCATACTCTAACGATAGTTAGCCAATCACATCAATCACATCAATCACATCAGCATCGCGTATTACAAGTTGTTGCACGCGCATGCTCAGTCAGACCGCAGCGCGCGCGTTAATGAGGCTGAAAGCTGATTTTTATTCAGCGATATCTGGCGATCACATAACATTTACGTCTGCTGAATTTCCATGCGCTTTTCAGTGAGATTTGTAGGGGTGTACATGTAGCTGCGTTTTTGGTCGTTCACTTCATTCAACATGGCAGCATGCAACGGAAAGTCACTCTCGAGATTTTCAGCATCAGTTTGATATGTAATTTGCCATATTTCGCAATTTGTAAACAATAATTTTTCACAACTTTTATTGACGTTATTTTTGTAACATTTCAACTGCTGTTTTGACCCGGGAATTTCACTTTTGGTTCCTGACTTTGGTACAAAATCAATTTGTCCACTTTGAGATTCGTTCGAAAGATGAAAAGTCACTGATCAAAAATATGTCAAAACCTAATTGACGCAAAATCATGTTCTTTTTATAATCATAGTAATTAAGACCCTAAAAACCCGGAAATTACCAATTTGTTCTTTTTATGATAGCGCGAAATTGTGTGATTTCCTACTCGTGCATGCTCGCCGTCTGAGCAATGGCAATGCATAACTGATTATTAAACTCCAGGGAGCTCCGCCGCGCCATCGACTGGCCAAAAAAAAATTAGAAAAATGATTAAAAAAGAATTATAGTAAATAAAATTCGTTTTCATGGCATGTGAGGTATTTGATCTCGGGTCCTTAGATTGTTGTCAAGATGGCTTGCGCGCACGTGCATTACAGGCGCACGCCACAACGCATGGTTACCAAATTTCGGTATTCAGAATGTTAATAAACCAAAGCGAAACATATGTGACGTAGTTGACGTAGTTGACCAATCAGAACTCTCTATTATCACATCGGCAAAGTTGACTACTTTTTTTAATTATTCATGAACATGAGCGTGATCTTTTTTGGTTCCTGACTTTGGTACAGCGTAAAATATAATAATTTTGATATCATTGTAAAGAAAAATATTTATGCTTTATGCTGATTATAACATCTTCTTGACGCAAGAATGATTTCTATGTGAAAATCAGCCCTACTCTTTAGATAGATTTATCGTCGAAAAACCCCATTTTCAAGGCGAAATATCTGTTTCAAAAATATATCTAACATGATTGACATATAAGTATATAGAGAGTGCAACTTCTTATCTTTAAAATAAGACCCATTTCATGAGAAATGAGCAATTATAAAGGCAAAAACTGCCGATCGGGAAGACCGTCTGCACTACTCATTACGTATGCGAGACACGTAAATTCTTGCATACGTGCTGAATAAAATAGAGGGTTTTCGCACCGGCTGCGGTCTGACTGTGCTATTGTGTGTACACCTATGGCATGGGCAAAATGGCCTTGCCTAGCTAGTCGGATTGACAAGGTTTATGAATATTGACAAGGTACCTATATGCATGGCGAATTTTTGCAAATTTCCACGAAATTTCTCATGAATATGCATAAGGATCTGTTGCAACTACCTATGTAGGTTCTTTTGTGAAAAGTTGGAAATCCGGTTGGAAATATTCCACCGCGCGTCAATGTAAAAACGCGTGTTGTGGCAGGCTAATTGCCCTAGAAAATGCCGTGTAAGCTATTTTTCAACTCGAAAGGTACCTATGTAAAGTTTTCACAAAAGTAGACAAATTTGGCATCTACAGCAAGTCTAAAACCTGAATTTTCATTAAAATCGGGTTCTTCTGAACATAAAGATATATTCGGGGAGACAGTCAGACCGCAGCCGGTGCGAAAACCCTCTATTTTACCATGGAGATATCTCCATGATTTTACTCAGCACGTATGCAAGAATTTACGTGTCTTGCATACGTAATGAGTAGTGCAGACGGTCTTCCCGATCGGCAGTTTTTGCCTTTATAATTGTTCATTTCTCATGAAATGGGTCTTATTTTAAAGATAAGAAGTTGCACTCTCTATATACTTATATGACAATCATGTTAGATATATTTTTGAAACAGATATTTCGCCTTGAAAATGGGGTTTTTCGACGATAAATCTATCTAAAGAGTAGGGCTGATTTTCACATAGAAATCATTCTTGCGTCAAGAAGATGTTATAATCAGCATAAAGCATAAATATTTTTCTTTACAATGATATCAAAATTATTTTATTTTACGCTGTCCCAAAGTCAGGAACCAAAAAAAATCACGCTCATGTTTATGAATAATTAAAACAAGTAGTCAACTTTGCCGATGTGATAATACAGCCTTCTGATTGGTCAACTACGTCAACTACGTCATATATGTTCCGCTTTGGTTTATTAACATTCTGAAAACCAGATTTTAGTAACCTAGTTTGGTGGCGTGCGCCTGTAATGCACGTGCGCGTAAGCAGTCATGGCAACGATCTAAGGACCCAGGATCAAATACATAATTTGCCCTTCTGATAATTATTTTCTACAATATTTCTTTTTTAATCATTTTTCTTATTTTTTTCGACCAGTTTGTGGCGCGGCGGAGCTTCCTGGGGTTTAATAATCAGTTATACATTATCATTGCTCAGACGGCGAGCGTGCACGAGTATGAAATCACACAATTTCGCGCCATCATAGAAAGAACAAATTGGTAATTTCCGGGTTTTTAGGGTCTTAATTATTATGATTATAAAGAAAACATGATTTTGCGTCAATTAAGTTTTGACATTATTTTGATCAGTGACTTTTCATCTTTCCAACGAATCTCAAAGTAAACAAATTAATTATGTACCAAAGTCAGGAACCAAAAGCGAAATTCCGGGTACAAAATAGCTGTTGAAATGTTACAAAAATAACGACCATAAAAGTGGTGAAAAAAGATTGTTTCAAAATTGTGAAATATGGCAAGTTTCATATCAAACTGAAGCTGAAGATCTCTAGAGTAATTACCGTTGCGTGCTGCCATGTTGACTAAAGTTATCGACCACAAAAGCAGCTGTTTGTACACCCTTACAAATCTCACGGAAAATCTCGTGAATTTCAGCACACGTGAATGCACGAGATTACCAAAGAGTCGCTGAGTAAAAATCAGCTTTCAGCCTCATTAACGCGCGCGCTGCGGTCTGACTGAGATATGAGCTCGTAAAATGGACAGTGTGTGTAAAAGCCTATACCTGATTGTGCGCCCTTTTGTGGTGCGTTTTGAATACGCTTGGCCTCTATGGAGATGTCCCTCAACTTATTGTAATGATTTAATCTAATAACAACATATACAATTCCAATTTAAAACATAATGAAGAATATTATAAACTAGGAAAAATTGCACGTAAAAACTGCCACCTGTCAGTCAGATTTGAAGAAAATGATTAAGATTGTGAATGACCACACACGCAGATGCTCGTCTTCCACTCAGCTATTCAACTCATTGCTACAGTAGAACCGTACGTATTTGCCATACCATGACATTTTAGGGGATTCCCCGTGAGGTAATTCAGCGCGCGCGCATGATAGGGCGTGACATTACGTAGTGTAGATTTCATTGCAGTCATATTTGCATTGCGTCGTATTTTCAGCTAATTTCTCAGTCACTATTGACGTAGAATCTTGATTTAGCTGCCCAAGCTGTAGATAAGAACAGCGTTATCGTGAAATAGAAAACCATCATTCGCACCGATCCGATCCGCACAGCTCATCATAGTTTCACTGCGTCACATGTATTTGCTTCCTTCTTCTTCCCACCACCCATTGGCATTGCATTAGACTCCACACACACACATTTGTGCAGTGCATGGGGACGAACAAGTGGTTTTCAAAACCTCGATATAGCCACAGAAAATTACCATCTTGTAAGTATGGGATGTGTTGTTTTGTTGCTGTTGTTGTTTAGGTTTGTAGGCGTTTATCATTCAGGACTGAATATCTTTTACAAGGATATTTGCTCTCTTTTGTTGACCCATCATCGATCATTGTCGTAAATCGTAATTTGTTTTGTGTAGGCCTATGTAATTTCAATTTACCCGTACGACGAATGACTGGTTTTCCGAAGCGTCGATATAGCCACAGAAAATTACCATCTTGTAAGTATGGGATGTTGTTGTTGTGTTGTTGAGTTGTTGTCACTGTAGGCGGTTATCATTCAGGAGTGAATATCTTGTTAAAAACTAACCTTTTACAAGGATAGACTCTATTTAGTATTTGCTCTTTTTTGTTGACCCACCCATCCATAAATCGTAATTTGTTTTGTGTATTTTACTTTACCCGCACAGTATAGAGTAGACTTCAACTTCAAGTTCATGCATTGTTTTAGAATGTATAGGAGCTAGGAGTACTACAATCAAACCTGCTTTAGCTCTTATCCTGCCACAGGGCTAATCCCCCCAGTGCCAGATTTATAACGAGATAATCGGATTAACGCGATGGTACTAACAATAGCGCGTGCAAAACACTAGGCACAGTCCAATGGGCATGAACAATAACTGCTATTACGAATGTTTGCTAGCATGCAAGAAGCAGCGTAACAATAGCGTGCACGCAGCCTCATGGCAGGCTATGAGTTAGTGACCACCTATCTACAAGGACCACATTTGTTTCCCTTGAAAATGGTTTCTCATTGAAACATGTACTAAGGAACCTGTCTACAAAGACCACTTTGTTGAAATATGTACATTTTTACCATTCACAGTATAAAAATAATGCACGGCCCAGCGTTTATTAGTGGTGAATGCAGTGCACGCGAGGTTTCTTTAGATTGGTGCCGCCTCTGTGTATGAGCTGCTTGCAGCGAGTTCACCGTGCGCACCATCTGAAGAAACTAAGCGTACACTGCATTTACATTATGCACAACAGGGTCAAGTGCGTTATATTTGATTATAAAATAGCAACAAATGAAAATCAAAAACAAAAGTCTAGATCCAACGTTGAGACTAGGAGAGCTCTACGCGTATGCTGCGCTGGATATCAATCTTTTAGCGTGCAATATCACTTTTGACAGCGCTTTTTTGGCACAAATAGGTGCATGTCATGTGACGCGTTTTGACCAATCACGATGCTTAAAATACTAGAGCTATTTGATAGCATCTGATATCACCACACATATGTACTCTCTGTGGAAATGTGGAATGGTCTCCCAGAAAACGTTGTGGCAGCTGGGTCGGTAAACTCATTTAAGAATAGACTTGATAGTCACTGGTCAAAGAATGTAAGCCTTTTGTATGAGCCGGTCAAGGTGTTGTCTTATTGTCTTATGTTAATTACACAACCTCCTCACTCCATAAATCGCAATAATCATGGAAAAATCCTGGATCGATGAACAGGCTTAGACCTACAACATCGTGTATTAAAATTAAATAAATAAATAAATAATAAATAGTCTATTTCTTTGTTTAAAGATAAGACCAGTTATGGTCATGCGATTGCATTGTGAAAGAAACGTTGTGGACTCGATCTGAAAAGGTTCATCATCTAGCATATTATATTGGTGTGTACTGCAAGGTTCTGGAATCATCAAAATGATAAAGAAATTTGGCCCAGTCTTGGTAAAGTTACAAGCACAATACACAGAAATACGTATATGGGACTACGCGACAAGTGCATGATACATGTACGATATCTATCAGGTCCAACTAGATATAATAATTTACCTGTACATGCATGTCAATAAGGGTACGTTTATGCTCAATTTTGAAGGCAGAATGAGTGATTTGAAAACGCTCATCGTATACGCTCATCGTAATCACAGTTCCACGGTGTACTGTTTATGCTCATTTCTCTGGCTCCTCCAAGCATGATTCTGACTCAGAGCCAGAATCATGCCTGGAGGAGCCAGAGAAGTGCAGTGCAGAGTCTGCACTGTGCATGCTACGTTGACCCCATTTAAACGCGTTTACAAATGATTGTGCATTTATGCTTCCCCAGAATTGTCGATCCAAAACGCACCTTTTTGTGAGTTTAAGATCGGCGATTACCAACGTCGTTTTTCTGCGATTCTACAAAATGAGTAAGGACGCAACCCTGTTTTGAACTAAACGCGTTACAAGTGCCAGAAAAAGCTGAGCATAAAGGTACCGAAATATGAGTAATTCGCATAGTAAATAGCACAATCTCCTTTTTTTTTCAATTACAGGATGTCTCAATGGGGTTACCATTAATGTACCTTTCCAGGGGACTGAGTTTTTGTCGAATGAGAAGGACATCTTGCACCATGGGTGGATTCTGCCATCTCTATCTGCTCATGATTCTCCTGATGAGATCTGGTGATGTTGAAACCAACCCTGGACCAGACAGGTCAGTCTATATATGTATTTGAAGCTTATTGTTCTTTATTGCAACCGTAGTAACCGGTAGGGGTTTGAAACGATCAGTCATGTACAACCACGTTATCATGTTTTGAGTACTTTTGTAGATACAACTCTCCCATCTATGAAGTGTAGGGTTGATACTTATTCTTTTTTTACAGGCCAATAATTCACAAATACTCACGCTTTTGCGAATATGCGACTTGACTCTTTTTGTACTTAACCCTACATTTTATCACTCGAACAAAAATACAAGTGCTTGTTATTGAGACTAGGAATGACGGGGCGTTGTGGCATGCGCCTGTAATCCAGCTATAAATGAAAGTTACAAACTGATTCAGCCGAGGACGCAGATTCGAAACTGAGTCACGTCTTTCGGATGGTGACTTAAAGGTCCCAAGACGTAAATAATCATGATTGATACACGTCTGTAAAAACCCAATTACACACACACATTCATGTATGTACTCTGTTTTTTAGTTTACATGTACAGATACTTCTGGTTATCTTCAGTACCTTTGATGGTTGGGGATCCGCCCACTGACTTTCAGATAGAGTCAGCCTTTATGAAGGCGCCCAAAATCATGGCTGGAGAAGCATGCATGATTCTTTTGTGTTAGTCTCTTTTCAGTGACAATTTACCCGTATTGTGTTAATATCTGCGTCAAGTACGACTATCACTGTTATGGTATTTCAACAAAATGTTGGGTCACGTAACCCAACACTTTGTAGATCAGATAGCGCATTCTACGAGAATTCTCCAAACGTGATAATGTCATTACGTGAGTGATCGTTACAAGCCAGCAGCATGATTAGTAAAATCTGTTATTATTAAAGCGTAACATCACATACATGCATGCTATTTTTTCTCTCCATATTTCAGTGCACTCTGCTTAAAATGAGGTATTTAGCCTTGTGTGTGTATGCCTCAATATTTGATTTGATTTGATTTGATTTATCGATATCTTTTCAGTATATTTAGCTTAATAAAATCAGTTAGGTATATGCGCATGAAGCTGCAGGTACTGACAATGCTCAACTGTAGGATCTTGTGTACATATTTGTAGGCTGGAGTAGTTTATTCATCCATGAAGTTAGCTGTTCATCAAGAACGGAACTAAACTTACAAAGTACGAAGATAGGTGTTTAAATGAATGTACAGTAGGGGGTTACAACACAATAAGAGATACTTAAGAGATATTTAAGAGATGCTATTTTTTTAATTACAGGATTGTCAGTGAGAAGGAATTCTTAAAGCTGTCCAAGCAAATTGAACCTAGCTACTACAAAGAGGTGGGCATTAACTTGGACATCTCCATCGCAGAGCTTGGTCAAATCAAGGAACGTAGCCAAAATACCAGTGATGCATTAATGACAGTGTTCACGAGATGGAGAGACAAACAGCCTCCAGGCACAGACATCAGGGCTCTTCTTGCAGAGGAATTAGAAAGAAGTGACTTAGGGTCCCTCTCTGGCAAACTACTCACTGGCAGTCTAGTCCCAAAGCGGACAGGTAAGAATATGAAGGAAATCATGTCGGCTGCCTTCAAGAAGGCCTTTACTGCCATTGATAATATATTGCTCTTGCAGGCAGCCAACAAACACTGATTTGACACTTTCTCATTTGGTACAAATAGTGTTACTTATAGCAGGACATGCCACTAGACGAACAGCCCACAAGACTGATACTGCCGGCCTGGTGAACCCTCAAAATAATATATAATATAATATTTAATTTTGATATAGCGCTTAAAGGTAATACAAAGTTTTGGTATGGGGTCATGTATTTGGTTCAAATGAACATATTGGAAGCATATGCGAGCCTACAATATTCAGTGATCGTTGTTGCGGTTGAAATCGAGTTTTAAGTTATGAAATTGTAAATAATACGCTCTTTATGTTGTATAGCTCCCTCTCAGGGTCAATATATGAATTTAGGTATAAAACAATGTTTCCTGACTAAAATCGACCGATTAGCTATTCCCGTTCGGAAATTATATATCACAACTACATATTCTGAGATTTTCATGGTCGCAGCTACCTTTGTACGGCCGTAGGCGCTATTTGAAATTTATCAAAATTTACCGGGAGCACCGGTAAATTTTTATATTCAATTTTTCTCGAAAGCAGAAGTGTTTTAGGGGCTAAACTTTCTAGTGCTTATAATACATCCACAGGGGCATCCAAATATATCAAAATTGTAAAGAATCACTATCCACTTATTTTTCAAAATTTCCCAAAACTTTGTATTACCTTTAATACAAATAATAATAATAACTCCGCTTTTATATAGCGCTTAATACATCTATGACATCTCTAAGCGCTTTACAGGTATATTATTACCCCGGTCATTGGATTCAATACTTGCCCGCACACAATGTGTGCATAATCTCCACTCCCTGGGGAGCATTCCAGCCAGGCGTAAATTAACGCTCAAAACTGTTTGACCAACAATGACGGTCGCATCCTACCGGGTACCCATTTAACACCTGGGTGGAGAATAGCAAGTGCAGGTTAATATCTTGCCAAAGGATATTAGTGCCGTGTCGGGATTCGAACCCTCGACCTTCGCATCTCCAGTCAAGTGCCTTAAACCACTCAACCACGTCACTCCTGTGTCCAAATGTCTCTAAGCGCTTTACAAATATACTATTACCCTGTCAGAACACCCATGAGACTGACATGTCAGTCTTCTGGGCTGTCAGTCCACGGGTTGTTGGTTTCATGGGCAATTCTGACAACTTTTCAGATGGTTCGCTAGACATATATTGTCGGTCTTGTGGGCTGTTGGTCGCATGGGCTGTGGCCAATAATACATGGTTGCAGACCCACTCACTTTGTGCCATGTAAAGGGAGATTATGAGATTAGTTTATGAAGCTGTACAAGGATTGCCATTCAAATTTCTTGGCATTTCATGCTCATCTTTTGAAACCACGTTTATGAAAATTGTACCATTACATACAGAGTCGTTTTTCTTTGTCAGCCCCCAAATGGAGAATTTTAGATTTTTGAGTACAAAACAAGGAAAACTACATTTCTCTCAGTTCTTTCTGTATCGCATGGAATTGTTCTTTGAGCTGTAATTCATAAGGTTTATAAGGTTCATCATTATGGTCAATATTGTTAGCGATGGAAATTAATGATATTTACATGTTTTGTATACATACATAAATAGACATGAATAGGTTCATACAAAAATACAATTTCTATTGAGACATTTTAAGTTAGAAAAGAAAACAAGCATAGACATGTGCCACGCATCAACAATAGTACGGTATGTATGATGTGTAAAAAGTAAATTGCAAAGACAATAAATTATCATCTGTTCTCATTGAATCTTAGTTCAGAGAACACCCTGAAACAGCAGGACTAAAAAAATGTAAATGTATAGTTGACAAACAATGAATACATCAGAAATTTGTTCTTATATTCATGTGTATGTTACAAATATCCTCAAACAAAAAATGTTAATATTCAGGAAAAAATTGTCACACTTATGTTATTAAATTTATAGGTGCACCTATTACGATGCCAGGATCACAGACCCAACCACTTTCTCCTGACCTGATCAAGAGATGTGCAGATGATTTCAAATTGAAGTACCGGACAACTCTCTGTAAGATAAGAGCTGATCCTCTCATCCCAACTTCCACTGTTCAATGGGACGACATGTACACAAACCTTGTCTTGGAAAAGGACGATCGACAACGCAAGCGACCACTTGAGTACCCAGATCTCTTTGATCTTAAAGTCAATGGAGAGTTCCCCAAGCGGATCATGGTTCAAGGAGAAGCTGGGGCTGGAAAGACAACATTCTGTGCTAAGATTGCCTGGGACTGGATAAACGACAGTCCTGTTCTCCTCAATTTTGTGTGGCTACTTGTTGTCCCTTTTCGTGAAGCCAAGCAATACACGATCGGTGAGATTGCCAAGTCGTATCTCTCCAAAGACAACCCAGCAACAGCATGCCAGATCACTGAGTACATCCGTTCATACCCAAAAGATGTATTCATGGCGTTTGATGGATTAGATGAGTTTGATCGCAAGGTTGTGCAGCAAAAGAAAGCCGGTTCAAAGTTAATGCAGCCAAAGTCATCAAGCCCAACAAGTGCAGAGGCAAGTGGAAGTTCTTCAAAGAGAGGTGAAATTGCACTTAGAGACATTCTTCGTTCAGATGAACTTGCCGCTTGCCCTGTGTTGGTGACAAGTCGCCCATGGAAGGTCATGGAGATTAGATGGGATGATTGTCTGAGCAAACAGTACACTTTCATACATGTGGAAGGATTTAGCAAGGAGAATGTGGAGGTTTACATTCACAAGTACTTTCAAGATGATGGGGCCACAGCAGATCAGCTTATCCAATTAACCAAAGACAATGACATCATATCTGAGAATATGGCCCCGTATCCTATCTACATAGCTATGCTCTGTTTTATGTGGAGAGAACTTGGTGATGAAAAACAAGAAAAGTTTAAGTCACTACAAACTTTTTCTCAAATATTTGATGAAATGTTTGAATTTTTGAAGGTTCATTATGCTCAGAAAAAGATCACAGATTTAGACAGCCCGTCTTTTCAAGCCTATCGCTCTCAAATTGAGAAGCTTATGGAACCAGTTGCCAAAGTTGCTTTCCTTGGGCTACAAGAAAACACTCTTATTTTCAAAGAAGGTGATTTTGAACAGTGCTCAGACTCCATTGAAACAGCTTGCAGAGTAGGGGTGTTGTCTCAGGAAAAAAAGTTGTCACCTATAAATGATAAGACCAGTCCGTTCCTGCAGTCTAATATCTTCTTTCCACACAAACTCTTTCAGGAGTACATGGCTGGGGTCCATCTTGCTTCCCTGTATGAACTAGATCACAATGAATTCAACAGGCTGATTGAGCAAGTAGTGCTGCCTAGAAAAGAAGAGTTTAGACATCTCCTTTACTTCACCGTATCACGGGACAAAACCATTGCAAACCATATCATGAAATGCATGGTACAGGGAAACACCCCAAACTCAAAGGAGATGGATTTCTTAGTTGATGTATCCTTCGAGAGTCAGGACCTAGAAACCGCAACCTTGGTGAGGGGTGGAAAATCATCTCTAACATTAAACACTGCTATGACAGCACACACATTAGCAGGTTACATGTATATGTTCACTGGACTTGTATATGCAGATATGGTAAGTTTGATATCTTACATACATTAATAAGTATTATTATTTAAAGGGGCCGTCCACCCTGAAAAGGAGCAGAAAATAATACAAGTCAGTGACAGTTTGATTAAATGAAAATTTAAACAAATGATTAAAATGATTTAAAATTCATTACTTGCCTTTTTAAAATCGGATATTGCTCAAACTTTCAGTAATTTTGTTCCTCTCATTTTTCTGATTTTATTAAAACCAATTTAATATCAGGGTGGACTTCTCCTTTAACTGCAAATCCATCAGGTATCTGTAAACATGCAATTTTTTAAAGAATGGATCTTGGTATGGCTATTTTCGACCCTCTAACATCCATGACCTAATATACCTGATAATCTGTGATATAATCAAATCATTTCATTTTTTGTCTCGCCTGCATAGCAAAAGCTAGGGATAGGCAACGCTTTTCCAGTGACGGCGGCGATGATGTCAACATCAAAAACTTAACCTTGGTTACCTTGGTTAAGATTTTGAATTTGTAATATAATTTTGAAACAATAAGTTCTTTTTCAATGAAATGAAATTTGGCCTAAAGGATTATCAAGTATTCCCAATCGTTCAAATAGAATCTCAGGTCATAAAGAAAAGGTCAAAGGTCATTTCAGGTCAACACACTTAGACTATGTTGTGGCATCATCATCAAAACTTAGCGAAAGGTTAAGATTTTGAATTTTAACATAATTTTGAAACTATACATTCTTATTCCATGAAACTTGAACACAAGGGTTATCAAGTTTCACCAACCATGTGAGTAGTCTTGTAGGTGACAAAATCTAGGTCAAATGTCATTTCAGTTCTGCAAACTTATACTTTGTTGTGGCATCAACATCAAGATTTTGTAATTTTAGCATAATTTCAAAAGTGTTTGTTCAAATTCCATTAAATTTGTACCCAAGGGTTATCAAGTGTACTGTATAAGCTGAATGCACCATGGCTTTAATGGTCATTCCTCCTTATGTTAAATACATGCTCCATTACAAAAAATTCTGTGGTGACTATGATCCTGCGCTAACCAAATTCTTAACTTAAACCCTGCAACAAACAGTATGCCTATCACTAAACCTTAGCTCAAAGTTATTTGCAGCCTTAATCTTAATCCTATATACGGTAGTTGACTAAATAAAGCCCAGAGCATTTGTCACGTAAGCATAGCCATATACATGTATACCTGACCACCAAGTTATATTTGCAGTTATGCAATAAAAACATTAATATGGTAATGTACTTGTATGAATGACTGTTTGTATACATGTAGGTTCAAACTCTTGAGCTTAAAGCTTCACCTTTTGAGACATCAGCCTCGATATCCTCACATCACATCATAGATGCTTTGTGTTCCATGCCAAACCTGACTGACCTAACACTACGTGGACATTATTTTTGTGAGGAGTTCTTTTCTTACCTGAATGCAAAGGCATCAACCTTACAGGTATGTATTTGTGTTTGTACTCTATATCCTTGCCATGATGAATTCATGTTCAGTGGATAACTATAATAGGTCTCTGGACAGTGAGCCATGAGGTATGGGGTTCAAATCCCTTCCATACATAGCACTAATGTTCTTTGGAAGACATTAATCTACATGTAGCAGATGCTTTGTGTTCCATGCCAAACCTGACTGGACTGACACTACATGGAGCGGGTTTCCATGAGGAGTTCTATTCTACTCTGAATGCAAAGGCGTCAATCTTAACCCATTGGCTACTGAATTATCTAATTCCCATAGGCTTAACACAGGGACCACCCGGTTCCAGTAAGCAATTGGTTAAAGGTATTACAAAGTTTTGGTATGGGGTCATGAATTTGGTTCAAATTAACATATTAGAAGCATATGCGTTCCTAAAATATACATTGATCGTTGTCGCGGTTGAAATCGAGTCTAAAGTTATGAAATTATAAATAATAAACTCTTTATGTTGTATAGCTCCCTCTCAAGGTCAAGATATTAATTTAGCTATGAAACAATGTTTCTTGACTAAAATCGACCGATTAGCTATTCCCGTTAGGAAATTATATAGCCCAACTACATATTCTGAGATTTTCATGGTCGCAGCTACGATTGTACGGCCATAGGCGCTATTTGAAATTTATCAAAATTTACCGGGAGCACCGGTAAATTTTTATATTCAATTTTTCTCGAAAACAGAAGTGTTTTAGGGGCTAATTTTTGTAGTGCTTATAATACATCCACAGGGGCATCCAAATATATCAAAATTGTAAAGATTCACTATCCACCCAATTTTCAAAATTTCCCAAAACTTTGTATTATCTTTAATACAGGTATGTGTTTGTACTCTATATCCTGCCATGATGAATTTATGTAGCAGTGGAGATGAGTTTAAGGAGTGATGATATTTTAGCAACAGTTACAATAATTTCAATGTGTGTAATGTTGTGTATTAGACAGTCTTAGCAGAAAAATGAAAATATTATAAAGAGGGTCTATCATGTGCATGCACTGTATGATACAGTATTCATATAGCTTGAGTTAAAAATAAAATAAAACTTTAAAGGTTTGCCTCATGAAAAATAGTTTGGTCTTTGAAGGACAATAACTGGAACACTGGATGTGTTTGAGTAAGCATTTTGAGGGGAAAGAGAGTGTTGTGTTGCTTCTTATGCAGTAATAACATTTCAGTATAAACAGATCACTGAAGTACTCTAAAGACTAGTAGATAAAATTATGTTTGTTTCTAATTTGTATATTTGTTCGTTCATAGCAATTCATAAGGTTGGAATGATGTCATCATGGGTCTGAAATTAGTATCAAAGTATACTTCAGTTCCAATACTCACTTTAAAACAAGGATAGAGATCTAGATCACAGTGTACTCATTTTGAGCACAACTACATGTACCCACTCTACATATACATTATTGTACAATGCATACTTTTAGTCATGAAGGTACTATATAGCATTTAGGCAATATCAACAATGTGTTTAAATAATGGACAAAGCTATAGTTCCTTCTTTGTTTATTTAGTTCTCAAACATAAATATAGCTCTACTCATTAAAATCAATTATATGAATAATGTACATTCTAAATTAATGGGCATCAAGCCATCAACCATGGATCATGTAGAGGTGTTTGTGGTCTAGTGGATAACTCTACAGACTGTGAGCCATGATGTATGGGGTTCAAATCCCTTCCATACATAGCACTAATGTTCTTTGGAAGACATTACATCTACATTTGCCACACTCAACCTATAGTAAGTGCAACCAGGTTGGAATGATGTAATCATGTGTCTGAAATCGGTATCAACGTATACTTTAGGTTCAATACTCACTTTAAAACAAGAATAGAGATATAGCTCAAAGTGTACTTATTTTAATCCTAAAAAGACTGAGCTATTTTGAACCCTTAAAAAACTGGGAGGGGGGGGGGGGGGGGGGGGGGGCTCCAAGGACCTCCCCCCCCCCCCCCCAAGATCTCGGTAACCGAAACTCGATCAATTCCAAATTTGGCATTGTGATAGATGTCCATGAGATCTACAATATTGCATAGTTAACATATTTTTTTAATTTGAATTTTCAGTGACACACGATCGCAAAATGTTACATAACATCCAGACCGTTGACCCAGTGATGAACAAGACTATATGGAAGAAAGTCATGAAGTGGGAACGTAAAATATTTAAGCATTACAAAGTAATTGCGATAATAGAGGAGGGGGGAGGGGGCGAAATCAGCCCCCAGTCTTGTTAGGGTTAATCTCATTTACACGCTCTACATATTCATTTATGTATAATGCATACTTTTAGTCTTGAATGTATCACATTACATTTAGGCAAAATCAAAAATGTGTCTAAATAATCAAAGCAATAGTTTCTTGCTTTTTAAAAATAATTATCTAAACACAAATACAGCTCTATTTATTAGATTTAAGCATATGAATAATAATCATTTTAAAATAATGGGTTCATGTAGAGGTGTTTGTGGTCCAGTGGATTATAGGTCACTGGACAATGAACCATGAGGTATGGGGTTCGAATGGCTGCTGTACGTAGCACTAATGTTGTTTGGAAGACATTAATCTTTATTTGTCACACTCGGCCTAGGTGTAGTAAGTGGGTACCTGATAGGATATATTCCTTGAATTAATCACTACCGTTCCCGGAGCTAAAGCCAGGGTAATATGATTCAAAGTCCTTTGAAACCACAGAGAAATGTTACATGTATATCACAATGTGACATGTGCCCATCAAGAATGGTATGTTATTGTTATAAACCTATCTTTTTTATTATTATTAAATTTACTTTTATGATTCACTGTCTGTACAGGTCCAAGCTGTCTCTGTTGGATTAATCAGGTTTCCCACATATACCTCAACACAGAACCTAGCAGAATCATTGGGTTCCATGCCAAACCTGACTGGCCTGATACTTGATAGATCGATTTTTATTGATAATTTATACTCTACATTGGAAGCAAAGACATCATCCATGCAGGTATAATAGATCAATTGAAATACAGTGTCTGTGCCCAACATATTGTGAAAGTTCTGTAATTTTAATTTTCACTGTTGTTACTTTTAATGTAATATATCACCAAATGAAACTTAACTCTCATATACTGGCTTATAGTCTGATTATCAATACTCATTGTGTTTTACTTAGCATTCTGTTTTTGATTTTGTTAATTGATGTTTTGTATAGGTGCATGATCAGGGTTACTCTGACGAATATGCAATAATTTTGCACCATGGCTGTGATTGTAAAAGTCAGTCCGCCTATTGTTCGACAAATGCTCTACACTTGCTCTTTCAGCGCTTTTTCTTTGCTTACTATCCTCCACTAACTGAATTCTTTATTTTAACCCAAATTTACTCAGCAATCTGTTGTTTTTTCTAGATATTTTGGATAGGTGCATGACATGAGTTACTCTTATGAATATGCTGTTATTAAATGCACTATGGGCATGGCTGCAATTTTAAAAGTCAGTCCGCTTGTTGTTATATACGTGCATGTTTGTCTGGGGGGGGGGGGGGGGGGGGTCAGCATAAAGTTTTGTTCAAATGTACAAGTTTTGAATGTGTGTGTTTGGTGGAGGGGGAGGGGGGCGGGGTAGCAGAGGGTGTCAGCGTAACATTTTGATTGAATATTGACCAGTTCAACAAAGCTGTTTTGTATGTATGTGTGTGTGTGTGTGTTCAGTGGGGGACACAAGGACAATCAGTCTATAATTATACCAAAGAGATTGACCTGGTATGTACATGTTTGAAATATGGTACAGTATGTCAGCGTGACTGGAATGGAGGAAAATGACATTAAATGAATCACGATCACCAATCTTGCTCTTGTATCCATATTCTTTACAGGGTTCTTTTCCTCGAGTCAGAGAAGGAAATTTCAGCTACAATGGAAAGCCTCAAGTGGATTTTGATTCATTCCTGCAGTCACTCGACGAATCGGGATGGTACACGTACTTGTAAGTGAACTAAACATAATGAATTACAAATTCATTTTATTATACAACTCATTCCTAGATCCTAATCAAATGATTGGTCAAATGCGGTCACGTGTGATTCATTTACTGAGACTATCACACGTTTTTCAATGAAAAAGCATGCCATACTATTTAACGATCTTTAAGTACACAATATGCAGCAGATCGTGTAGAGTTAACCGGTATGTGGTTCATATACTGTGAATAGATTAATACATCACATGGGTAGCACTATATCATGTAGAGAAAAGTGCGCCTATCTTTGTGTGCGCTGTCAATTATGCCTATTAAAGTTGGAGTTTATTAATTACTAAAAACCATTTCGAAATAAAGTCTTTGTATGCCTCCGTTATGAAGTAGCCAGAGGCATTATGTTTTCGAATTGTCCTTATGTACGGAATTCACGTTCTCGGGATCGCGTTATCTCCAGAACCGATTGATGGACTCCTGCCAGATTTAGGTCATCAATAATGTATCTTGCAGAGCTAATAAATTGATTAGATTTTGGGGGTCACGAGTTCAAAGGTCATAGGTCACAGTGCTCATTATGTATGCAAACATAGCTTGTTATCGTGTTATCTCAAGAACTGATCAATGGATTCCTGCCAAACTTAGGTTATGTATGTATCTTGCATAGCCAATGAATATTATTGATTAGATTTTGGGGACACAAGATCAAAGGTCACAGGGCTCATTATGTATGCATAAATAGCTCGTGATCATATCATTAAAACCGATGGACAAATTATCATCAAATGCAGGACATGTACATGTATGTAACTTGCTGAGCAATGAACTGATTAGATTTTGCCTAAGTAGACGTAAAATAACTGTAGAGAATTTAGCTCGCCTTGGCGCTAATCTCGAAAATACTGATTGGTTTAGTGTTCATTCCGAAAATGAAATTAATTGTTCTTATGAAATGTTCTCTAGTATATTAAACAACCAATTAGATACTAACATGCCGAAGCAAAAAGACAAACATGGTTATAAGAAAACGCCCAAACTCCCTTGGATTTCTAAATCTATATTGCGATCAATAAATCGGAAGAATAACCTTTATTATTAATATAAAAGAAAAGGCACTGAGCAATCAAGGAGAAAATATACATCCTATGAAAACATTTTGACTCGGATTATTCTATTAGAAAAGAGAAAAGAGAAATTACTTTGTAAATCGTTTGAAACTTTTTAAAAATGATATGCAAAACACTTGGAAGGTAATCGAACAAGCAATGAACCAAGTTAATAATAAATCTGAGATAAATAAGATCAAATTTGATGATGAGCTTGTTGAAGACCAAAAAAATATACCGGTAGTTAATATTTTTAATACTTATTTTTCTTTAATAGGTGATAATCTCGCTAAAAACATTCCTCCTTCGAACACAAATTTTGTGGAGTTTTTAGGCCCTCACAATCCAAATTCTATTTTCTTTGTTCCAACTAATAGGCAAGAAATTATGAAAAAAAATTCTAGTCTGAAAGATAAGAAAAGTTCAGGGTATGGAATTAATGATGGAATTAATAATGTCATACTAAAATTCATTATTCCCTTTATTGCAGATCCATTGATTCACATCTTTAATATATCACTTTTACATTGTAAATTTCCTAATTCTATGAAAATAGCCAAAATTATTCCGTTATTTAAAAAGGGTGATAAACTGAATGTGGGTAACTATACCGCCCGATTTTTGTATTATCTTCATTTTCTAAAGTTTTGGAAAGAATAATCTATATTCGGATGTCCTTTTTGAAAAAATATGATGTACTTTCAAACTTCCAATTTGGTTTCAGAGAAAAGCACAGCACCGTTCATGCTTTAATGTCTTTTGTTAAAAAGGTTGCCCATGCAATTGATACATCGTCACACACTGTAGGTATATTCCTGGACTTCTCTAAGGCCTTCGACAAAATCAATCACGAAATTTTACTTTACAAACTATCTCACTATGGTGTACGCTGAAAGGCCTTGGAGTGGTTCAGGAGTTACCTCTCTAACAGAAAGCAATATGTACACTTAAACGAGCATGCATCTGAATTATGCAATATTAGTTGTGGTGTCCCTCAAGGTAGTCTGCTAGGCGCACTACTCTTTATTCTTTATATAAATGACTTTTGTAAATCGTCTAACTCCCTGTCGTTTATTTTATTTGCAGATGATATTATTTATTTTTTTTCACACAAAAATCCAAACGTCCTGGTTGATAAAATCAATGCCGATTTATTAAATATATTGCAATGGATACAAGCAAATAAATTGTCACTTTATCTCCAGAAAAAAAACTACTCTCTGAATTCGTTAGCCTCTGACATTATTTTTGACAATACCCCTTTGAAACATGTCCATCGATCTTACCGAATTCTTGGGTATAACAGTCGATGATAAACTTTCTTGGAAACCACACATTGATAATATTTGTAAAATCGTTTTGCGCAATATTGGTGTTATTAATAGACTAAAATTGTACTTACCACAATCATCATTATTTATGCTGTATTCTTCATTGATCCTGCCATATTTGAATTACGGTCTTCTAGTTTGGGGCAATACACATCATACATTGTTGGAAAGAGTTCTATTGCTGCAAAAGAGATTTATTCGTATTATCTGTAATGTCCCCATACGCTCCCATACTGATCCTCTGTGTTTTGAAAATAACATCTTAAAAATTAAGGATTTGTACTTATATCAGCTCGGTCAATTTATGTTTAATTAAAATAATGGTATACTGCCCTCTGTGTTTAATGATATGTTTCTTAAAAACCATGCTGTTCATAGATATCCCACTCGAGAATTTTCACTTACCTCTTTTGAGAACATGTTCTGCACAGAACACGTTCATTTTTGAAGGCCCTAAATTTCGGAATACCCTGCATAACGATTTGAAAACTTCCCCTTCACTAATTGCTTTAAAAAAAAGTTAAAACTTTCCTTATTACAATCTTATAATATTTAGAAATTGTGATAGAACATCTCCTTCCCAATTTTTTTTCTTTCCCTCTTTTCTTCAGCCCATCTCAAAAAAACAAACTACATGCCATCATGTTCTTGCTCTTTTTGTTTCAGCTATCTCAAGGATTTTGTGCGCTCCCTATTTCGTGCTCGATCTATACAACTTTCCTTTTCTCTCCTCTCCTTCTCTCCAAACGCAGCCCACATTTTTTTCCTTTTTTTTTTCTTCTTCTTTTTTCTGTTCTTTCTTCGTCATGTAATTTGTTATGTCTTCTTGTTTACAGTCATTACGTGTTTTAATAAATGTTGGCCACTATTCTTCTTTCATTGATTATGTATTCCATATTGTGTTCACACTCATTATTATCTGAGGGGTCCATAATTTACAAGGTCTGCTTTTCAGTGGACCTCTCCATTTCCTCAAAATATAAATGCAGTTACATTTTTTAAAATTCATTTTTTTGTCTTCCTAAAATGTATTTTTTAATTACTATTAAGATTTGTTTATTACAAATGTAACTATGTTTTGTATACATTTTACATTGTATTCGTTATTATGTATTGTATTTTGTTGGAAATGAAAAAAATTGAAATGAAATGAAATGAAGCTCAAAGGTCATGGGGCTCATTATATATGCAAAAATAGATTGCGATCGCATTATTATTAGAACCAATTAAACTTGAATTTTGAAAAATTGCCTCTGTTTTGGTTTGTGAAACGCCGTATGGCGGAGGCGTCATTTTCGACTGCGCGCAGTTGAAGTTCCATCTAGTTTTATACATCAAATAACATGGAATGAGGCTTTTTCTTGTATAAACAAATGATAGATGTTTTCATTTGTTCATTACAGGATCTATCCGGTCTTGTTAAGGATTTGTATGCACCTATCGTACTCAACCTGACGGTTGTCTTCTTCTTCTTCTTCTTGATTTGTTTTTGTTTGGCAATCAGTCACAGTTGACTATTTTTGCCACACACTATTTTATGAATTATTTATATATATACATATGTACAATTTCATGTCATAAATGACTATTTTTAGGATTCTTTCTCTGTCCATCCTCTTTCCTTCCTCTTTCTTTCTTTTTAGACCCTATACCCCTATACAAATTTCAGTACGCTAACACGCGAGCTCGTCAGCCTGCTCGCCCACGAGTTCGTCGACGAACTCGCAGACGAACTCGCCAGCGAGCTCGTTTCGTTCCAAATATGCAAATTAGCTACGAGCATGCATGCGAGCTCGTTGACGAGCTCGTTGGCGTGCTCCAAATATGCAGCTCGTCACTGGCCGATAAGCTCGTTGGCGTGCTCGTTGGCGAGTTTGTACGAGTTCGTACGAGTTCGTCGACAAGCTCGTCAACGAGTTCGTACGAGTTCGTCAACGAGTTCGTCAAGGAGTTCGTACGAGTTCGTCGACAAGCTCGTCAACGAGTTCGTCGACAATCTTGTAGAAAAAAATGGCTGCGAGCTTAATGGCGTGCTCAACAGCATGTTGGCATTAGGGACTTTTAGATTTGCGTGGACTGAAACCTGTGACCTCCATTGAAGGCAGTGCATAAAAAGGACGTCGACCGTAGCAATCCACATTGTCTTCGTGCAAATCTAAAAGTCCCTATTGAGAACTAATTTGTGTCTACATATAGAGGTGAACTTGATGATCCTGTTGAGCTATTGGCATGCATATATATTTATCTAACTTATCAACCTTCCAATATCCTGTTAACATCTGCAGGCTGGCTGTGCAGGGACAATTCAGTTGGCAAGCTGGTGAAGAATACAGTGATCCTCTTTAGAATAAGGGAAAGTTAAAAGCTCATTACTTCTGGGATATCAATCAATGAAAACACTAATATATCAAAGTACAGAAAGAAAAGATATAACATAAAATATAACTTAAAACAAGTATCTTTTTATTAGAGTCAATACAAACCCTGTAAAATACATGTTACCTGTATGCAGGGTTCACAACTTCACACAACGATATGAATGAATAAATGATTTCCAAATTATATAATTACACTGTATAATGAAATTAAATATGTGAGTAATTACACTGTATAATACTCTGCCTTTGAAGAGATATTATTATCCATTTTGGTAATTATTCCATCATTCTAATCACTCATAATATTACAAAGATCCAAACTAATAAAGCGGTATTCATACAATAACTATATAGCATCCCCCTTCTTGTCAGTGTATTCACCAACCCAGGGTACCAAGTAATGATACATGTACATATACTATAGGATCTCTAGAACAATCCCTTCTTTATATCCGCTAGCAAACTAGTTTTCAGTATTCAGACAAAATGCATTAATGTGCTCTCATGTTGCCTAAATGATAGGGTTTGTCAGTCAAGATACAGGAATATTTACATGAATATAACCTTATCACATAGATTATATCTAATGTTACTTTAATGAAGTGAATATACTATGTGCTATATAGATAGAGAAACAAACTTCCCAATATATGAAAAGATATCTCACTAGAAAGAGAATAAATACTTTATCTCATTAATCATTACTCTACACTTCTCTTTCATAAATGTATAAGAGAGGTAGGCCTAACTGTTGGCCTATAAATACATAAGTAGAACATTTAGTTATAAGGTGTGAGGAATTAGTTTTTCTCTTACCTAAAACAAAGGAGCTGCAATACCATTCAAAACCCATGTCTGCTCTCTACAAAAGCAAGATGGAGAAAGACTTGCCCAAAGTGGCCTATAACTAACACATCAATTCATTCTTATCAGGAATGCTACCAGTGGTAATTCCACAAGAGAGAGTAAACAAGAAAGTGAGAGTGGGGAGAAGAGAGGAATAGAGATTTGTGTCTTAGCAGTGGGGAATCCTATGTACATAAGGGAAAGCAAGTTAGAAACAGGGAGTTGACCTCGAATCAAGGTCTGGGTGTGTGCTCTTATGTAATACCTGATAGTGACATTTCAAGGTGTTAAATATATGATACAGTCAGAATAAATGGCAACCCCCCCCCCCTTCCCAATCTGGTATGCTGCAAATAAATGTTTCAAAGTTTCAAAAGAATTTAATTAAATTTACAAGTAATTTGACAGGTTACTTCAGCATGAAAAAGCTATTGTTTCAATTTCAACACAAATTTTCTGAACTTTCAATGTAATTGCATATACAATTTATGTTCTGACAAAGAGGCTCAAAAATGTATCAAAATAATAAAGTATGCATTTGTTTACCTTAATTATTTCAGGTGAGAGATATCTTCAGATCAATATTTTTTATTTTAAAAAAAATTACATAAAAAGGATGCTGGTGGAGACAAGAAACTAGGAAGTAGGAACTCATTTTCCTTGGCCCAAGACATTTTAAAAATACATGTACATATATTAATTGAATAAATAAAAGAAATTGGCATCCTGAAGGGAACTTTAAAATACATATACATGTATACCGTGTGAGTCAAAAAAAAGTTTACAACTAGAAAAATGCTAATTATTCTAAAAATCATCTATGAACAGTAAATTATTATACATCTTATGAAAGAGTGTTTTATTCCAAATCGTTTGGTATCACTTTTGTGTGGTATGTGTTCACGCTTGGATGAACAGGAGGCATTGTTTGTGAAAGTGCAAAAATTGACTTGCGCCAAAGTGATGCCTACAGTATGTATTATGTTGGGATCAGCGGAGTGAGAGAATGAATTGAATGTATCAAATGAAATGCATTGCATATGTTTTTTGCAGAAGCAAAGTCACAAGCAAACACACTAACAATGTTCGTTGATATTTTATATTCAATTTTTGATATGTGTGGCATGATTAATTTTGTTTGGGATGTTATGTTGATCTGTAATGACTGAAATAATACCCATATCGCAATTGTTTTATTCAAACATCACATTAGCAACTTTGGCGCAAGTCGATTTTCGCACTCTCGCATACAATGCCTCCTGTTCATCCAAACATACCACACAAAAATGATACTAAATGATTCAAGATAAAACACTCTTTCATAGAATGTATAATAATTTACTGTTCACAGATAATTTTTAAAATAATTAGCAATTTTCTAGGTGTAAATTTTTTTGGGACTCACACTGTATACCTAACTGTTTTCCTGGGAGCTGGATCACCTGTTTACCAGCGAGATCGTGGCGAGCTCTGGGGAGCTCTGGGGAGCTCGCCACGAGCTCCTCAGTTTAACCCCGAGCTCGCCACGAACTCCCCCTTTTACCCACGAGCTCGCCACGAGCTCCCCCTTTTACCCACGAGCTCCCCACGAGCTCCCGAGTTTACCCCCGAGCTCGCCACGAGCTCCCCAGTTTAACCCCGAGCTCGCCACGAACTCCCCCTTTTACCCACGAGCTCGCCACGAGCTCCCCCTTTTACCCACGAGCTCCCCACGAGCTCCCGAGTTTACCCCCGAGCTCGCCACGAGCTCCCCAGTTTAACCCCGAGCTCGCCACGAACTCCCCCTTTTAACCACGAGCTCGCCACGAGCTCCCCAGTTTACCCCCGAGCTCGCCCACGAGCTCCCCAGTTTAACCCCGAGCTCGCCACGAGCTCCCCCTTTTACCCACGAGCTCGCCACGAGCTCCCCCTTTTACCAACGAGCTCGCCACGAGCTCCCTCTTTTATCCACGAGCTCGCCATGAGCTCCCCAGTTTACCCGCGAGTTCGCCACGAGCTCGTGGCGAACTCGTGCACGAGCTCGTCAAGATTTTCTAAGATCGTTACAAGCGTCCTGGGAGCGTGTTACGAGCTTAAAGCCTAAAAAACGATCTTATTAAGCTTACCACGAGCATAATACGAGTTCGCGACGAACTTAAATTTGTATAGGGGTAACTTGTTTTAGAGAGAAAATTCAATAAATTAATAATTTTGGAAAGAGACGACGGCCCAGCAAGTTGTGAATGAAAAAAGCTTATAAACTAAAACTAAACGTACGTACTTGTGTTTACGCGCACGTGCGCGTTCAAATATCACCTCACGTATGCACATGTGTACTTCGCACTTACCCCCACCCTTTTCAAAATGCCATCTTACCAGTCTTTGAGGTATATTTCGCAGACTTTCGGTTTTAACCTAGGTTACTCCGGCATAGGTGAGAGGGTGCCAGCTAGCATGTGATGTTGGAGGTGATCACCGAAATGTTAGAAATGTAAATGGTCAAATTAGTTACAAGTATTGTGGGCTTTATTGGTGCAAGAAAAAGGAAAAGAGAAGATAAGAAAAAAAAAAAAAAAAAAACATTAACAACAATTTAATGGTTTTGATACAGCCGCTTTGTTCTTAAAACGAAGCGAACTATTGCTTTTTGTTTAACTATTTCTGAAAGTTTAAGTAGTGTCATGATTTCCTGTGGATGTGATAAATCAGTTTCTACGAGTAACATAGCTCTTTCTATTATGTACTTTGGGCATTCAGTGAGAAAGTGGTTTACAGTTTCAGTACGTCCTATGCAGTTATTGCAATGGCCTGTCGAGTGTATATTCAATCTGAAGAGATCTAAGTTCAAACCTATCACTCCTATTCTTAATCTATGGAGAATACTTTCTTCAAATCTGTTCAACTTACATTCATATGGTTGATTTACTGTAGGCAGTATATGTCTAAGAGAGCTATCAGAATTATTCCATCTGTCCTGCCAGAGTTTTATATACTTGCTGGTAATAATACTCTTTATTTCAGAAAAGGATAATTTATTACAAATTTCAATGTTATTTTGTAAAGCAGATTTTGCATAAAAATCTGCCATTTCATTTCCGTGTACACCACAATGGCTAGGAATCCATTCTAAGTGTATGTGTTTTCCTTGATACGATAATTTTGTACTTAATGTAATAATTTCAGTTACAAATGTAATATCTTTTTCATCCTTTATGGCGAGCAGGGCGCTTGCGGAATCACAAAAAATAACAATGCCAACATACACATTAATGTTCTCTAGCCAATTAAGCGCAAGGACAATTGCAGCCAATTCGGCTCTGAAAGATGAGGTGTGATCCGCCAATCGTTTGGCTTGTTGAAAGCAGAATGCTGGTACATAAAAAGAAGCAGAACTTATTCAAAAACTTGGAACCTTTGACCCATCTGTATAGATGTGTAGTTGTATTGGCCATTTGGTACTGATCAATTCTAAACTGCGTTGACGTAAATAAGATGGGTTTTCATGTTTGTTCACTATTTCGCTTAATTCTATCGACACTTTTGGAGCATTAATTTTCCAAGCGGGGAAACTAGGTATAGTGTATGGTTCGATAGTACAATGTTTCATTAGTTCTGTTCTGCATCCAAATGGCTTGTTATTCTTTTGGAGCTTCAAAAGTTCCATTTGCCAGCTGGGCTTAACGTTTAATATGACAGGGAGATCTCGATGCATTTCAATCTTTTGTCTGAATCTGTCCGCCAGCATTTGTCTTCTTAAGTCTAAGGGCATTTCACCTAGTTCAACTTGTAGTGAATCTAATGATGTAAGAGGAAGAGCTCCCGCACAAATTCTCAAGGCTTGATATTGAATGGAGTCAAGTGATTTCTTTATACTTTGAGCCGCACTGTCATAGGCTTCACAACCAAAATCTAATAACGATCTAATCAATGCTCTATATACCATTAGCAGGGATTTCGAGGAGCTTCCCCATGTAGTCCCAGTAAGGCACCTAAGAATGTTCAGTTTCTTTTTACATCTAAGGACTACGGCATCTATGTGCGTCTTCCATGAAAGTCTTTTGTCAAATATAAGTCCTAGGAAATGCTTCTTTGATTGGAATAAAAGTGCGTCGTTGTTTAATTTCAGTTCTGGGTATTTTGCTTTATTGTTTTTAGTAAATAACACTGGAAAGGATTTACTCTGTGAAAGGCGAAAGCCCCATTTAGTAAACCATTCACTCAATGTGTTCAGATAGCACTGTATTCTGTTTGAAATAATTTCTATGTTATTACCTGACATCCAGATGACACAGTCATCAGCATAAATAGATGTGATTAATTCATCTGTTGGAATATCACTCATCATGATATTATACAATATAGGACTTAAGACACTCCCCTGGGGGAGGCTGTTGTACATTTCATATAATTTTGATTCTTCTTTACCAATCTTTACTTGGAAAGTCCGCTCTTTCAGATAGTTATAGAGAAACTCGAGCATATTACCTGTAATACCATGTACTAATAGTTTGTAAATAAGGCCTTTGATACAAAGTCTATCATATGCCTTTTCAATATCGAGAAAGATTGCTAATGTATATTCACCAACATTAATGCTTCTTTGGATGGCATTCTCTAAAAGTACAATGTTATCCGTGACCCCACGTGGCAAAACATGAGGAAAGTGCTATGGGTCGGTACGACGATACCTTTTGGGGGTCTTTATTCTGTTTTAACACAGGTATTAGGATAGAGTGTTTCAGACTGGGAGGTATGCTACCCGTATCCCATATCAAGTTCATGACCTTTAGCATATATTGTTTTGCTTTCTGAGGAAGTTTTTGGTAGACCTGATAAGGGATCTTGTCTTTTCCAGGAGCTGATTGTTTACATGTGTTTAGAGTTTTTTTGCAATTCAAAAAGAGTGAATGGTTCATTCAAGATATGCTCCATTCCCCGCTTCAGTGATTTTGTGACTTGTTGCTCAACATTTTTGTTTTCTTTTATTTCTGGACATTCTTTAACATTACTAATTGATTGGAAGAACTTAGAGAAAGCCTCAGTCTTTTCACTGTTACATGTGATTTCTTTTTCATTCTCTATCAGGACTGACATGTTTTTTGTTTTTTTGACAGATACCCCCTTTAACCGTTTAATGGTAGACCATACCGCTGATTCTGGTACAAAGCGGTTCAGTCTTGAGCAAAATTCTTGCCAGTAATTTCGTTCTGCCTGGCGTAGAGTTTTTTTGTACCTCTGATTTTTTCTTCAAATATGTATTTAGATTTTCTATTGAAATGTGTCTTTTTAATCCATTATTAGCCCTGTTTCTTTCTTTGATACTTTGTGTACAGTCTTTTGTCCACCAAGGTACAGGGTCATGTTTTTTCTTCCCCCCCCCCCCCCCTGGGGCATTATTTCTTTAATAGTCTCTGACAAACTTTTCATAAAACATTTATACATTTTCGTAGGGTCGGAATAGTTGCCACTATGTTCAATTTTATGTTCACATTTTTCGGCAAAAGTGTTCCAATCAACATTTTTAAAAGACCAAGTTGTTTCCTCATTTATCTTCTCGCTGTTGCTGTTTACTTGCCCTGCTCGGTCCAATAATATCTGGGTGGAGATGGGAAAATGGTCACTACCAAGGGTGTGCCGCAAAACTTCCCACGAGCATAGGCAAGATAGTTTGGGGGAGGTGATGCTAAGATCCGAACATGACATTTTCCCAGTGCGTGGATCTATTCTGGTTCCTCTTCCGTCGTTAAAAATTATAAAGTTATTGTCATGTGTGAAATTTTCAATTGTGTGCCCATTTTGGTCTATCTTTGCACTACCCCACACAGGATTATGTGAGTTGAAATCCCCAACTATAAGGAATAGATTGTATTCTAGTTTGTTAATCATCCTGTTTAAAATAATCTCGTTTAATTTTTTGCAAGGGTTATAGAAATTGATTATGGAGATTTTTGATCCAGCAACATGAACTTTAATATGCTGTATTTCGAAATCTTCGTCATTGACAGGATATTCATAGTTGATGGAATCATGTACATAAATGGCACACCCTCCTTTAGATTGATTTTCCCTGTTTCTAATAAAACATGTATATTCAGGGATTTGCAATATTCTATTATCATTGAACCATGTTTCCTGAACACAAATTAAATGGTACTTTACATCTTTATATGAATCTAAGTATTTTATAAGTTCAGGACCGTGATTAAGAAGTCCCTGTGCGTTCCATTGTGATATGGTTAGCGCTGTCATCATCATTACTATGCTATACCAGTACATCTTTAGCGTCATGTTTTACTCTTTGTTTGAGCAGTCTCTCAGCTGCCACTTTTACTAAGGATGAAATCTCCTTCTCGGATTTTCCATCCGTAAAAGTGAGAACAAGTTGCGTAATGAAAGAGATTAATTGCTCATCACTCATTAATGTTACTAGGTTACCTCGAGGGAGGGCTTCTACTTCAGTTTTTCCATCCTTATCTATTAATTTCCTGCTCTGTGCATTTTTTTGCAGCGGGGTGTTCCAGGGCTGGGGATCTGGTTGCGGGGTGGCGTTTTCAGGGCGGATTGCTGTGGATGGCCTCACTGGTCGGGGAGGAAGAGGGAGGTTATCTGAGTTGACATCGAGGGAGGGATGTGATTCAGGGAGGTTGGCTTGTGGTTTCTGCTGTGCTTTTTCTTGCTCCGACTGTATTTTTGCAGCTTGCGCGTATGAAAGATTGTTTTTGACTTTTACTATTTGTATCTTTTTGGCTTTCTTAGCTTCAAGACAGCCGTCAAAGGCTGCCGAATGGTTCCCACCACAATTTATACATATCGGTCTTTCTTTTCGGTTACATTCCTCAAATTTATGGTCTTCCCCGCATCTGACGCATCTCATCTTTGCTCTGCATTGAGCTATGCCGTGGCCGTAGCGTTGGCATTGAAAGCACCTCAAAACGGGGGGAATGTATAGTTTAACCTCAAAATGTTGATAGCACATTGTTATGTTGCTGGGGAGGTTTGTACGGTTGAATGCTATGATAACACTCCTCATTGGGATAAAATTGGGCCTGCTTTCTTCAATTTCAATTGATTTTACATTTGATTTGGACCTTTTCATGATTCTTTTTACATCAATTACTCCTTGGTGTTTCAATTCATTGAGAATTTCGTCATCAGTCATTTCTGTAGGTACTCCATATATGACCCCTCTCACAACTTGCTGCTTTTCTGCAACTTTTACTGGGGTGGTTCCTATGTTACTAATTTGAGATAGTGCTTTTACTTGTTTCTGTTTTTTGCATTTGATAAGGAGACCTTGGGCTGTGGGTTTGATAAATTCCACAGGGTTCGGACAAGCTTCACGGATACTTCTAGCTATAGTAATGGGATTCACATTCTTTAGCGATTTTGATTTATCTATGGGGGTAATTAAGACTTTGAGTTCCGATTGGCGGTTCTGGGTTGTATTTTGGTCTTCTGAGGAAGAGGATTCTGTTCTCATTGAAAGATTTTCAATTGCAATGCTTCCTTCGCGCCTACGTTTATTTCTCGGTTTTTGCTCCCTACGAGAGTATTTTACAGTTCGAAATTCATCTTCTTCATTGGGTTGTAAAAGAGGTGGCTCTTCGCCCTGGCCGGTGTTTGTCACTCCGGCCATGACCTGGTTGGTTGCCTGAAAAGGGCGGGAAATTCAATTGTTTGCAGTCTACCGTGTAATTAAGGGTGCGGTATGTGTTAGTAGCCCACAAGACTTGCTTACCTTTTGACTCTGATCCTAAGTATAGGCCTGTATGAATCCACTATAGTTTCAATCCAAAAAGATTGAAACTATGACACAGGCATACAGCCTCAACTCAAGAGCAGATATATTATAATTATAACAAATTTATTTGCATGCATCATTTGTATATCATCATGCACAGATATCACTTTTTATGTCTTATTTTCTATTAGGCACATTTTCCTCCTCATCTCATTTCTATTAAGTATATACGAAATACGAGGCCACCCAAAGTTATTATGATGCAGCTAGTTGCTGCAAAATTTCTGCTAACAATATATTATACAAATATACACTGCCTTGAGAGGTTCTGGTTAAAACTATGCGCAAGAGGTGACTCCAATAGTACTATTTGCTGAGGGGCGCAGCCCCGAAGCAAATGGTACTTTTGGCGTCACCGAGGCCCATAGTTTAACCAGTACCTCGAATAGAAGGCATGGTATATTTGTTTTATATCCTGCATCAACAATTTATTTAAAAAAATTAAATTAAAAACATTTAAAAAAATTAAATTAAAAACATTTAAAAAAATGGGGGAAAAAAAAATTTAGAACAAAAAAAATGTCAATTTGTATCTTAAAAGATTTAAAATATTTTGTTTTCATTAAATTATTCATTCAAATTCAAATTCATTCAATTAAAAAAAAAAAAAATCACATTTTTTTTCATCCCCCAAATAGTAAACCAAAATAGTACTCTCATATAGTACTTTCTAAAAATAGGTCAAATATTTCTGGTCATGTGACAAGCTCACAACCAATCAAAAGCCAACAAATTTTTGATGCAGGATATAAACATTTATATCCCTTATCGTAAGATTGTTGCATTAGAAGTGTACACTACAAGAAAAAGAATAGTTTTACTGTAAAAGACGTTTCCTGCCGACTACATCGGAATAGTTCATTTTTTATTGCTGACGTCACGCATAGTACTAAAGGAACTATGCGCGTGCGTCCCCCTCCTTCAATGACTATTTATTCTCATGTCACCCACATTGGGGTATTGGAGAAGTTTACAGTCAGTTTGAATTTTTCAATTTAACACTGTGAAATATACAATACAAATATAATTAATGTTAATAAATTCAAAATAACACTATCGACAATAGTGAGAAAAATTATGATGATAATGATAATAACAATATTGATGATGATAATAATAATAATCAAAAACAAAACGATAATTAATGACGAAATTAATGGAAGCAATTGAAAAAGAAATTTACTGGCACCAGTAAATTGATATCTGAATTAATGAATTACTGAAAATATTTGTGATATCAATTTAATAAATTGATATAAGATAACAAAAAGAGAAACATAAAGTTAATATTGAACTCATAACATGTTATTTGCATATACTTAAATTAATGAAAACGAAGCATTATTTTTCGACAGAATTTTACTAAGTTTAAACGTGTTTGTACATTATTGGAGTTAAAAGGCTGATCCATTTTCAGTGTATTTGGTCTTTCAATAAAATATTTATCGATCAACAATTTTCTGTCTGAACGAAAGGTAGGGCATACAAACAAGTAATGAAACTCGTCCCCAAGCGATTTCAAATTGCACAGCGTACATAGCCTCATTTCCCTTGGAGTATTTGAATATCTACCAGCTACAGTCGGAAGGTAATGATTGCCACATCGAAAACGACTTAATATTGTCGGTCTCTTTTAATGAGATCGATTAAGTATCTTCTAAACATAAAGAATGTTTGAAGATTCGATAGTTAACACAATGCGAATTATCGTACATACAAGCAGACCAATACTGAGCATGAGAATCTCTCAATCGACGTTCCACAGTTTGTTTGACCTACTCATCACAGCTAGTATTTTCACAAATTTCCTATAAATTAGACATCCCCATATTGTCCAGAGTCAGCTTGATTTTTTTTAACCAAGGTGCCTGATATATATTCTTCTCAAAAAGTAATTTTAAGATAACAGGCCTTACCAGAAAACTTATCTTGTCCACTATGTACAATCCTACACCAGAAGTTTATCATTCTGCTTTCGATATATTTCTCAAGTTTAAGCCTCCCCAATTCACCAAGTACCATACAATTTGCAGTTGTTTTGTTGACAGAAAGGGCTTGCGTACAAAATTTCATGATCATGTAGCACTTCAAATCCCCATATCTCACTTCCATAGAGCAGAATAGGCAACACTTTTGATCAAATAATTCCAAGAGGATATCAATAGGTAAGTGCAGTTGGTAAGTTTCAGATAATAGACTATACATTGCTCGTCTAGCTTGATTAAGTTGCTTAATTTGGGCCTTACGATTTTTTTTGTAGTTGAAAGTAGTTCCACGATAGACGTATTCATCAACAACTTCTACAATGTCATGATCAAATTTAAACATAGGAATTTTTCGAACTTTACCACGAGAAAATACAACAACTTTGGTTTAGCTGTGTTAACTTGAAGAAACCATTTTTTTACAGTAATCAGATACTGCATCAAGAGCAAGCTGAAGATCACTTTCAGTTTTTGCAAGAACTATTGTATCGTCTGCATACAGTGATGTAAAAAGCCTGAGGTACACATCTATACCTACGCAGCTGCATCAATCTTGTCAGGAAGAATATTTATCCCTCCAAACTTTTCGCAAATTAATTGTTTGAAGTCATTTTAAAAAAGGGCAAATAGCATTGGAGATAATTTTTCTCCTTGTCGCGCACCAATGTTACAATCAAATAAAGAAGACTTTTCTGTACCAGAAATTACACATGCCTTAGCCTGAGCATACATACGCTTAATTACATTGAAAAAAACTTACCATCAACATTATTCTTAAGTAGCTTATTCCAAAGAGAACTCCTAACCAAATCAAATGCCTTCTTGTAGTCAATAAATGCACAATAAACCCTCTCTTTTGAAGAGAGATATAAATCGATCACTGAATGGAGAACAAAAATGTGATCAAGCGTTGAATGACCATTTCGAAAACCAGCCCGTTCATCACCTAGCAATTCATTATTATATCTTCGAGATAAGACGTGAGTCGCTCTTTCAAGACTGCTATAAACAGCTTGCCAAGATAACTAAGCAATGTTATTCCTCTATAGTTGTTCGGATCATTAGGATTTTCTTTCTTCTTATAAAGAGGGTGAATTAACCCTATTGTCCATTCAGATGGTACAATTCCACTTTCTAATACAATGTTAAATAACTTAACGATTACTGATAAAACAGACTTTGTGCTAAACTTAAAAAATTCATTAGAACTAAATCATCGCCATGTGCCTTACCGTTTTTAGCTCATCCGGCCTGAAGGGCCTGATGAGCTTATCATGCCGTAGCGTCCGTCGTCCGTCCGTCCTTCCGTCCGTCCATGCGTCCACAGTTTTCAAAATGCTTCTTCGTTATTTTTCAACCGATTTTGATTCTGATTGTTTCATATGATAGGGCTAGGAGGGGGATTTAAAACTTCTACACAGAATCATGAAATTCATCATCTATGCTAATTTATGCAAATTTATTCGAAATCACAAAAAATGCTTCTTCTCCTTCATTTCTCAACCGATTTCGATTTGGTTTGCTTTATCTGGTAGAGCTAACTTTGGTACACTATAATTCTACACAGAATTTTGAAATTGTTCTCCATTAATTAATTATGGTAATTTATGCAAATTTATTCCAAAAATAACAAAAATTGCTTCTTCTCCCTCATTTCTTGACCGATTTTGATTTGGTTTGCCTTATCTGGTAGAGCTAAATTTGGAACACTAAACTTCTACACAGAATTTTGAAATTGTTCTCCAATAATTAATTATGGTAATTTATGCAAATTTATTCCAAAAATAACAACAATCGCTTCTTCTCCCTCATTTCTTGACCGAATTTGATTTGGTTTGCCTTATCTGGTAGAGCTAAATTTGGAACACTACACTTCTACACAGAATTTTGAGATTTTGCTCCATTGATTATTTATAGTACTTTATGCAAATTTATTCCAAAAATAATAGCAATTCCATTTCCTTTAGTTTCTATTTACATTTCCTTTAGTTTCTATTTAATCTTGTACAGCTAAATGAAATTATGTCCCTTCCAGGGCATCAAATTTTTATTTTTTGACCAGTTGATCATCGAATTCCTACGGCGTCGCAACATGTCTCCAAACATCGCTCCTGATTTTTATCAATTTTTCAAAAGATCTGCCAATATTTTGCAACCCACTCGTCTCCAGTTGTAATGAGGTTTCCCGAGGGATTTTTCTGGTTGGAATTTGCCGGAGGATGGATTGTTTGTGTATGTGCAATTCTTGGAATAAACTTCACTGCTTTACTGACTGATGAACTGGGTGAGTTCGATCCAATATGGCGGACTCCCGCCACAATATTCCTCGGCGATTGTATACATCAATGGCTGTAGATCATACTCAATGCAATTTTATAGACACTTATTACTTTTCCTTACTGATGTTCACCCTCCTTTTGCTCTGCGGAGATATAGAGGAAAGACCTGGCCCTGTGAAATTTCCCTGTGGCTTATGCAAGCGGTAAGCGGTATGAGGTAAGCGGTATGAGGATTTTCAGAACAACAGTCAGGGGTTTACTTGGATTTGTCCACATTGTGCCATGCCAAGCTTTAGTAGCAGCCTTTTTGAAGACATGCAGCCATACACATCAGTAAAATCCTTCAGCGTCTTTTCTGATTCAGACAGCGAAGCTCTGACCGATGAAGGAAATGATGGCCCACTTACTTCTAGTCCAACGCCTGCATCAAATCAGGGTAAACGTAATAGAGCCCGCAAATATCCTAGACGTAAGCACAAGCTAATGACTGTGAACTGTGATGGCTTAAAGGGTAAGAGGAAACAGAAGCAACTAGCTGCTTTGATTGATCTTGAGCAACCAGACATAGTAATGGGTACAGAATCCCATATTGACAGCACCATCAGGAGTTCTGAAGTGTTTCCTTCAAACTTTAAGGTCCAGCGTAAGGACAGAAATAAGTTTGGCGGTGGTGTCTTTATTGCATATAAAGACGATCTTGTTGCTAGTGAGGTGACTGGAGTTGGGAAGAATTGTGAGCTTACTATGATCAAGGTCAAATGCGCCAAGTCTCCACCAGTATACTTTGGCAGCTTCTACAGGACTACAGATGGAGATACTTCCAGTTTACTGAGCCTTCATAGTGATCTGGAGAAATTATTCAAAGCTCGTACTGTCCCAAGAGTGATCCTAATGGGGGACATCAACCTTCCATCTATTGATTGGAACACCTATACAGTCCGTCCCAGACCACAGTATGGAAAACCAGTCAATGAGACCATGCTTAGTGTTGTAAATGACTACTTCCTTGACCAGCTGGTTTTGGAGCCAATAAGAGAGAACAACATTATGGACTTGCTACTTACAAATGCTCCAGACAGCATATGTAATGTTAGCGTCATTCCGGGAATGAGTGCATGACCATGAAGCCGTCACTTGTGAATGCAACATCAAGATCAAGATAAACAAAAAGAAACCAAGAACCATCTACATCCACAGCAAAGCAGACAGTGAGGGATTGAGAGATGATCTGACTGCTTTTAGCACTGAGTTCTGTGATACATGGAGTCTGCATCATCCAACTGGTCTTGCTTTAAACAGCAAATTCAGACCATAATGGACAAGAATGTGCCTTCAAAGCGGCTGAAAGGTGGTTGCGACTTACTCTGGATGACCCCACAGATTAAGCGTCTAATGAAACGAAGGAAGCGAAGATACAATACTTATAAGAAGTATAAGACACAGAAGAATTGGGAGAAGTACACTGCTTATCAATCTGTCATCAAGAAGATGATTGACGAATCTCACACAAACTACATCAATGGTATGTTTGAAGACAAGGAAGCCGGTTCAAAGAAACTGTGGAAGTATGTTAAGTCCTTGAAGAGAGACAACATGGAAATCGCATCCTTAGTCTCCGAGAACCAAGTCGTCACCTCAGCTAAAGAGAAAGCAGAAGCCTTATTCCGTCAATATCGCTCCGTCTTCACTGAAGAGGACACAGAGTCCATGCCATCTAAAGGCCCAAGTCCTTTTCCAGTAACGCCTAACATCTCAATTACTGTAGCTGGAGTGGAAAAGTTGCTTGTCTCACTCAACCCTAGGAAAGCCGTTGGACCAGACCAAGTGCCAACAAAGATCCTGAAAGACCATGCTGCAATCTTAGCGCCAGTGTTGCAAGTAATATTCCAGCAGTCACTTGACACTGGAGATGTTCCTGAAGATTGGAGACAACCCAATGTAACGGCAGTCTTCAAAAAAGGCGATAGAAGCAAGCCATCTAACTATAGGCCGGTATCCCTGACTTGTATAGTATGCAAGATGCTAGAACACATCCTCTCAAGTACCATCCGAGGTCATCTTGATCTGCACAACATCCTGACTGACTGCCAGCACGGCTTTAGGAAACATCATAGCTGTGAAACTCAGCTGTTGGCAACCTTGGAGGATCTCAACAGTGGCATCGATGAGAAGAAACAACTCGACTGCTTGATTCTTGACTTCTCGAAAGCCTTTGATGTTGTAGCCCACAGGAGGCTACTGTACAAACTGGATCATTATAGCATTCAGGGATCTACTCACAACTGGATCCAGAACTGGCTAACCAATCGTACACAGGCTGTTGTTGTTGATGGCGAGAGATCATCTGACGTGTCTGTGGACTCCGGTGTTCCCCAGGGTACCGTGTTAGGCCCACTCCTCTTCATACTGTACATTAATGACATCGCTACTAATATATCGTCCTCCATCAGACTGTTCGCAGATGACTGCCTCATCTACAGAGAAATCCAGTCTGAACAGGATGCTGCACTTCTTCAAGAGGATCTTGACACCCTATCAAAATGGTCCCTTGATTGGCAGATGAGATTCAACCCTGCAAAGTGCTCCCTACTCTGTATCACCAAGAAACGTCGCAGTATTGAGACAACATACAGCATGAGCGGGGCTGATCTGCAGCAAGTTGACAATCACCCATACCTTGGCGTGGAATTCTCTTTAAAGATGGACTGGGGTGTACATATCAACAATGTCACAAGCAAAGCCCGGAAATCACTCAACTTCCTTCAACGGAATCTTTACAAGTGTCCTGAAAAGATCAAGCAGCAGGCTTATACTTCCCTGGTACGGCCAATCTTGGAGTATTCGTGTACAGCATGGGATCCCTACTTCCAGAAGCACATTTCAGCCCTTGAATCAGTGCAGAGGAAAGCTGCCCGTTTTGTGAAAGGGAACTATCAGCGTACGGCTAGCGTCAGCCAGATGCTGCAGGAGCTGAAGTGGCCTTCACTTCAAGATAGGAGGACAGTACGTTGCACGTCTTACCATGCTGTTCAAGATCAACTCTCATGAACTCCCGATTACCATCCCAGAGAAGTTTATCCCAGTCGCCAACAACCCCAACAGACCAGTCACCCGTAGTCAAAGACCAAGCCAGTACATCAACTACTCTGCCAGGACCGAAGCATACAAGAACAGCTTCTATCCTCGTACCATTCAGCAATGGAATCGACTACCAGCCACCATCATCAAAGAGTCAACATCGGCCAAGTCCTTTAATACCAAAGTTTGGAACTACATGCAGAATGACCACTCAGCCCGGCTGTACACAGGCGGGATAGAGCGTCGATGTGGCTCTACTTCATCTATAAATTAGATGATGTCTACAACCCACTCTATTTTATGAGCACCTTATTATTTTTGTTTTTTGAACTTTTCATCAGTTGTGATGTTTGTTGACAGTTTGCGATGCCACGGAAATCTGGACGTATATACCAATTGGTCCTGTCCAGTACCACCTTAGATGTAGAGTTCAAAAGTGTACCACATAAAATTTACGATATTTGTTGTTGCGAGATGCGGATGAGCGCTACGTCATTGACGTTCTGGTTCAATCTATTTATTTGACGTGTTACTTCTTCCCTGCTTATAGAACGATTGATACATTGATTGCTCGAAAGAATTTGGTCAGGTTCTAATATATCTGCATTATCTCTTTGATTTTGGCTCAGACTACGAAAGTGTTGTTCAAGAGAATGAATTTCAATTGTTTTTTTTTTCATTACTTAAACCGTTAGCTGAATTAATAATTTCCCAATATGCTTGTGGTTGATTGATTTTAAGATTTCTTAATTCACTCTGGATTTTTATATCAAAGTTGTTTTGAGCTGAACGAATAGCTTTTTATACATTTTCTTAACTTTGGTATATTCCTTTTCAATACTATCAGATTTATCAATCTTCCCTAAGATTTTTGAGATGAAAATACTGAGCCCTTAACAGAGCACAATTTGCATCAAACCATGGTATCCGCTTTCGACCAGATTTACAAGGTTTATGATTTCCATAGGTTTTTACTTTTCCACTTTTTTTGGCTGCCGTAAGGTAAATATTTTTTAATAAACAAGCTACATTATCGACTGATTCCTGATCAATCTGAATGTCGTGACCCTCCAAACGATCAACAGCATAATGTATTTTTTCAACTAGACTTTGATCGATGTTATTAACAAAATCTTTTCGTTGTTGATCCCGAAACTTTTTTTCACTTTTCCTCCACTTTTACATTTTTCATAACTGCTTTCGCTGTTCATTCTTAATACAGTGGGATTATGTTTGTCAGACAAAAAAGGGTCAAATATATCAAACGCAAAATTATTAAGAACATGGACTAATTCGAGCGATATGCGGCACAATAATCAATGATACTTGTGTTAGCACATGTAAAATCACCTTGTTTATCCACGCCTACACGACCATTTGCAATAATCAGTTTAAAATGTCTACATAGTTCAAGAAATCTTTTTCCGTGGTTATTAATAGGGACTTTTAGATTTGCACGAAGACAATGTGTATTGCTACGCTCGACGTCCTTGTAATGCACTGCCTTGAATGGACGTCGCACGTATCAGACCACGCAAATCTAAAAGTCCCTAAGACAGCGTCGCTGTTACATCTTCTCAACCTTATGTTATAAGTCTGGAAATCCTCAGTATCTATATAATCGTTATCAAAATCATTCACATAATGACTGTTGGCGCAATCCTCAATTTCAGAATAACCAGAGATTTCATTTTCAACACCTGTTCTTGCATTAAAATCTCCTAGAAGACAAAATGGCATATTATGTACATTTTTTAACATGAGAAGATCAGAAGCAATGTCATCAAACATAGACTCGTTAAAATATTTAGAATTTTCAGGAGGAATGTAAACAGCACCAAGTATAAACGGAAATCCAAATGCCTTCTCACTGATCTTTAACCAAAATACTGTTTCAGATTTAGCCTGTTTAATAATTGACACAAAATTGAATATTTATTTTCGTAGTAGAACACCAAGTCCATGAACGCCACCAAACGGAAAGTTGCTTTGACTTGGTTTGTCTTTAAAGAGGTATTTGAAGCCATCTGGTAAAATAACTCATTAATATCGTCAACTTTAGTTTCACTCAAACATACAATATGAAAATCTTTAATATACTGTTCCAATATTCCATCGTTTAATTTTTGTCTTAACCCGCAAACGTTTAAACTTAAACAAATAGCGTGCTTCGTCACATTCACCGGGCCGACGTATCCATATAGGCTAGGAAAACTGTGGTTTGAGGTCAAACAAATTGCAATACAATATTTTTCACTGCAATGCATTTTAGTAAGGTCCCCCAAATGACATACTAAAAGTCCGAAAAAATCCGTGTAGTGGAAGTGACCCTAATTTGCATAAATCCAATATGGCCGCTATTTCGAGGATTTTCACATAGATTTGTCATACTGTTCAACTTGTATGGGCTGTTGTGGCACATAAAAAATAGCAAAAAAATATTTTTTATTGCAATGCATTCTAGTAAGGTCCCCCAAATGACATACTAAAAGTCCGACAAAATCCGTGTAGTGGAAGTGACCCTAATTTGCATAAATCCAATATGGCCGCTATTTCGAGGATTTTCACATAGATTTTGTCATATTGTTCAACTTGTATGGGCTGTTGTGGCACTAAACAAATTGCAATAAAATATTTTTCACTGCAATGCATTCTAGTAAGGTCCCCAAAATGACATCAAAGTCCGACAAAATCCGTGTAGTGAAAGTGTCCTTAATTTCCATAAATCCAATATGGCCGCTATTTCGAGGATTTTCACATAGATTTTGTCATATTGTTCAACTTGTATGGGCTGTTGTGGCACTAAACAAATTGCAAAAACATTTTTTTCACTGCAATGCATTCTAGTAAAGTCCCCAAAGTGACATACTAAAAGTCCGACAAAATCCGTGTAGTGGAAGTGTGTCAAATTTACATAAATCCAAAATGGCCACCAATTTTAGGGTTTAATTTTCCTAGATTTGGTCAAATTATTCACCATACATACCTTTTAGCATACTTTGGGTGTACTTTGAAAGTCTAAAATGTTATTTCTTGGAATGCTTTTGTATGCACAAGGTTTCATATGCCCAGTTGCATGAGTGTTTCAATCTGCTTGAATTCAAAATGGCTGCCAAATTAAGCATTTTTGTAGAGAATTGATTATACTTATAACTCACTTGAACTCACTTGATCCAGGATTATTCAGTCTTTAGACTGTTGTTCCTATCCATGGTTTCGTTTGGTTGGGGTTGTCATCATATTTATCTGGGGCATCTTTCCACCATTTCTCAAGTCCAGATTTAAAACGATTTATAGTGGTACTCTCCACAACATCGCCTGGAAGACCATTCCACACATTGATTATTCTCTGGCTGAATGAGTTTTTCCTTAATGTCTTCCGGCATTTTAGCTTGTAAAGCTTAAGTGAGTGACCACGGGTGCGACTGCACTTTGTTCTGCTGAAGAAATGTTCTTCTTGAAGATTATCGAACTGGTGCATTATTCTGAACACTTGAATCATGTCAGATCGTTTCCGTCTGAACTGTAGAGTGGGGATTTTCAGTGCTTTAAGTCTCTCTGAGTAGTTTAAGTGTCTCACACTTTTGACAAGTTTCGTAGCCCTCCTCTGCACCTTTTCCAACTTATCCTTGTCCTTATTCAAAAGATGGTTCCATACTGTTGAGCAGTACTCTAACTTAGGTCGTACCAGGGTTTTATACAGGAGAACTAATGACTTTTCATCAAGGTGATGAAAGTTTCTCTTGAGGAGCCCAAGGATGGAATTGGCCTTGGCTGTAATTTTTCCGACATGCAGGCTGAATTTCAAGGATGGGTCAAAGGTGACTCCCAGGTCTTTTTCCTCAGTTGCGTTTTTTATCATGGAGTTTGTCTCTTTGTTGATGGAATATCTTGCTCTTGGGTTTTTGTGTCCATAGTGGATAACCTTGCACTTGGTTTCGTTGAAGGGAAGCTGCCATCTTTTTGACCATTCCATCAAAGCATCAATATCATGTTGCAAATTGTTGACATCTGCAGCACCATTTACCGGTCCATATACTTTGGTGTCATCGGCAAACAACACAACACTAGAGTTTACTGCAAGAGGAAGATCGTTGATGTAGATGAGGAACAAGATCGGGCCGATCACAGACCCTTGCGGAATGCCACTTGTTACATTTTTCCATGATGAGTAGGCTCCATCTACTCTAACTCTTTGCGTTCTACATGTCAGTAGGGCTTTGATCCACTTGGAGAATTTCCCTTGAATTCCATATGCTTCAATCTTTGCAATCAGCCTCATGTGAGGGACACTGTCAAAAGCTTTCAAAAAATCTAGGTAAATGCAGTCAAATGGTATTGAAAGGTCCTCAAGTTGTGACCATGTCTCTAATACTTCCAATAACTGTGAAGCACATGATCTTCCACTTCTGAATCCATGTTGTCTGGCAGAAAAAAGCTCATTCTTTTCCATGTGCTCTGCTATCTTATCTCTCACTATCTTTTCCATGACTTTGCAAGTTACAGATGTCAAACTCACTGGTCTGTAGTTACCACTGCCATCCTTACGTCCTGTTTTGTGTAATGGGACAACATTGGCTTTTTTCCATGATGTCGGTACTTGTCCCTCATTCATGGATTTCTTGAAAATCAGATAGAGTGGAATACAAATTGCATCTGCAGTCTCTTTCAGTACCTTTGAGTGTATCTCATCTGGACCAGGGGATTTGTCAGGCTTCAGTGTCTTGAGGTGTTTCAGGATGGTGTCCTCAGATAATTCTAGCTCTTCCAGGCTTTCTGCCACCTCTAATGGCACTGGCTTCGGGATCTGGTTTGTATCTTCTGTTGTGAATACACTAATGAAGAAGTCATTTAGTGTTTCTGCTTGATCCTCTGGATTATAAGCAAGTGATCCATCTTGTTTAAGTAGAGGAGGAATTCGTGAGTGACTTGTTGTTCCTTTCTTCACATAACTCCAAAAACTTTTAGGATTTTCCTTGATTTCTCTTGCAATCTGCCTTTCAAAATCTTGTTTTGACCTTTTCACCTTCTCTGTGGCTGCATTTCGAGCCTTTTTGTACATACTCCAGTTGTCGGCAGTACTGTTCTTTTGATATTTGTTCCAGGCTTTATGCTTATCCTTTAGGTGTTTTCTTGTGGTTAGAGTCATCCATGATGGTTGAGCACTTTGTCCTATTTTGGCTTTAGGAATATGCTTTTCTACACTCTGTTTAACAGTGCATTCGAACAGTTTCCATGACTCCTCAATGTTCAAATATGTAAGCTCTGCTTCCCAATTGACTTTCTTTATGTCTTCTTTAATGGCACCATAATCTCCTTTGTAGTATTTGTATGTAGTTCTGTTCTTCTTAGCCATTTCTCCTAGGTTTACATGGAAGCAAAGTACTCCATGGTCACTCTTTCCTATGGGTGGGTTAACGTTTACGATGTCAATGGTCTCATCATTGTTGGTAAGCACCAGGTCTAGCAGACTTTCCCTCTGTCCTTCTCTAAATCTTGTTGGCTTTGTAACATGCTGGCTCAAATATAGGTCATTAATGTTGTCCAGTATATAAGAAGCTGAGTGGTCTTCTGAGCAGTTTGCGACGTTTCTAGCCCAATCAATGTCTCTAAGATTCAGGTCTCCAACTATCATCAGATCACCATTTCTATCGCTTGCCTCTGTCATCAAGGAGCATAAATTTCTAGAGTTTGTGTCAGAAGAACTTGGGCTCCTGTAGACATTTCCGATTAAGAGTTTTCTGCCATCATCAACTTGGATCTCACACCATACAGACTCTTCAAATTCGGTCATCAAGTATATTTGTCTTGACGAGGACATTTTGGTTGACACGTATGTTGCAACTCCTCTCCTTGCAGCTGGGGAAATGAACATATCATATCCATTGAGCTTTAGTTCAATTTCAGCATTTACATGATCTTTGGAATGTTTGGGGAGAATCTCTTGAACACAGATGACACCAGGTTTCTCCAATCTTACTCTGGCTTCAAACTCTTCCATTTTGTTGGTAAGTGTGTCCACATTACTGCATAAGACTTTAATCTTTCCAGCTTTTATTGGTCGTCTATCATTCCCAGTTATATCAGAATTATCATTTGCATCATTCCCAACAACAAAAGAGTTGCTCTCTGTTTCAGTACTAACATCACTACACTTTCCTTCTGAATTTTCCACAACTTCAGTAGAGTTACTTTTTGCAACATGTGTAAATACTGTACATTTGCTGGTGGCATGTGCAGGTGTCTCTGTGCTTGTTGGTGCAATAACAGGTGCTACATGAAGTGCTTGTACGGGTGCAGAGTAAAAATGTCTCAATCCTTTTCCATGTACTTCTATGGATTCGCAGTACCTTTGGCCTGAATGTGGGATATCTCCTGGCCCTACACTGTCCCTCTCTCTGTCTTGCCTTGTTTCTGAATGTACATTCCAATGTTTACAACTTTCCCTCCTCTCCTGATCCATTTTGCTTCTGTATCTCCAGCACTGACAGACTGTTCCTTTTTTGCCTGCCATTCCTTCCTAAGTCTGATGTCTTCCGTTCTTTCTCTAGGAGTCATATCATTCCTGATTGTAATGTATTTGGTTTCATCATTCTCTCTAAGCTTCTTTGCTGACTTCAGAATATTGTCTCTTTGATGTTGATCGCTTACTGATACTCTCATGGGGCGTGGATTTTGTTGTTCATTCTTCAGTTTTCTCTGGCCCAAACGTCTACAATCAGTGATTTCGATGGTTGTGCTTGTAATCTCTCCAAAGATTTTACTGACGTTGGCAATATCAGTTTCCTTCCTTTTTATGGGATCTGGGTCTTCACTTTCTCCAATACTGAAGATGATTAAGTTCGGCTTCCGTCTGTTTCTATCTTCCATTTCGTTGATATACATAGCTGCTACCTCTTCAGTTCCTTCAGCTCTATTGGATTTCAGTTCCTCAACTTTTGAAGAGAGCTTCTCTAATTCCTTTGTCAGTTCACTTGTACTGCTTCTGAAATGTTCTATGTTATTTCTTATCCCTTCGACTTCTACTTTTTCCGCTTTTTTGGACATGGCCATTTCCAGCTTTTGCATTCTACCAGACAGTTTTTCAAAATAGGCTTCGCACCTTTCCTCAATGTCAAAGTCATCTCTGACTGCGTGGAGTGCTGGTGCTTTGCAGTTCGGGCAGTACCAGTGGAAAGCAGAGTCTGATAGAAGAGTACACTGATCTGCACTCATTCCAAGACATTCGATACAGTATGGTTCCTGACATCTCCCGCATACAACAAACTTGTCATCTCGGTCACCAAATTCCTCATCGCACATCTTACATACCCAGTATCCCTCTCCTTCATTGTTCCTATCAACATCCACTGCTTGTGATAGACTGGGCGCTACAGTAGTCTTGTTTTTAGCACCTCTCGTCTGTATTGTCCTTGCCATGGGATGGCTATCATTTTTGTCTAGACTCTCAATGGCTTGTTGTCTATTCTTTTTGCCTTTTGGACGACAGCTAGCTCCCTTTCCTTCGAAAAGATTCTTTCCGTTGCTATTCATGATTCAGCAGGGAAATTATTATATCCAAAATAATGGTTCAGCCAGGTGTCTATGCAATTATAATCCTTGTGCACCAAGCCAATTGTAAATGCCTTCAAAATTCAAAATCAAATCGAATAAAGTTTGAGAGTAAGACTACACTGTGTCTGATTTCATACTCACAATCACAGCCAAAAAGTACTACAGAATTCACTCAAATATTCCAACCAAAAAGGGTGAGGAAAAATCAGAATGCAGCTCTCAAAAATGATGTTCAGGTAAAATTGATTGATGATCCTCAATTTGTTGATCCTGATAATCCAATATGCACTGCAGGTATGTGTGATTTTGGTTTTTCAACCTTACAAGTATTCCAACAGGTGGGACCACAGTGAAGCTCTTCCTCAAAATCCTATGTAGGAGGCTGTTTTCCTGCATAAAATATCACCTTTCCTAGGCAGTATTGGCAAAAAAATCAAGCCTCAAACAAAACAACAAGTATCTCACCAATATCCTAAGAATTAGGATATAATGAAAAATGTAAGTATTGTGGTATCTTATTTATCGTGTACTTCCTTAACAAGCATGTACGCAGTGATTCACTATTTTTATTTCTTGTCCTATGATATATTCAGAATAATTGCGACAACGCTTATTCATGTTGTAAAATATTGTTATGTTTCAAATGTATCATAATTTGGTTCTTTAATTTGCATATACACAATCATTTTCAAAAAAATGGGTTAATTTGCATACATTTTGTGTTGATTCTCACCATATAGTGCATTTCAGAGCAGCTATAATAATGTTGGTGTACAATCCCAGTTCAGTTGTTATTACAGGATGCAGATCATGAGGCCTAAATTTTGGTATACATATTTTAAGTTGATAACAGTAATTGGTAGTCTCCAAAAAACATACATTTATGTGGCATGCTGATTAGTAGTAGCATCAAGTTCTACATGTAGGTCTAATGGTGGTAAGTTGGTGCAACTAGTGCCGCGACAATCAATGCAGGCTGTTGAACATTGGAGGCCATACTTCCGGCACATGTATTTCTTGGCTGCACAGTCTTTCTTGCATCCACATCTGATGACCTTAAGGAGTGATGCGGGTGCTGGTGTTTTATCAGTTTTTATTGGAAGATATTTCCCATCCATGACCTGCCAACTCAGTTTCCCGATGTCAGGTTGTCTGCCATTCCTGTCTATTCTGATATCTGATAGTACACACCCAGACTGAGGAACTTTGCTGCTGCTGAAGTTGGTGGCAAAGTCTTTGCTTCTAATAATAAGGCAGACAAGATTAAATGATACCTTTACGCAATACTTCTGTTGAGTCACCACCATACAGGCATACGAGTGTCTTCTATCCAGCTGTAATAATGCTCTCCTTCAGGTCTGATGCTGGCTGACGTACCATATGGCAAGCTCACAAAAGTCGTCACTCTTCATGATTTTCTTCAGTGCTGCACGCCTTCCAAATATGTGAGACGTTGTCTGGCAGCACAGAAGCACATGGACAAAGATAAAGTAGTTACACACACTACCTTCCTAGAGTTTCCTTCAGCTGTTTCATATTACATCTTCGGTTCTACTTGGAGTTTGCCTTGGGCTGATCAGGTGCAAACAAAAAGTCCTTCGCATTCAGATCAGCCTAGAAGATCAGCAAGATGAGAAGGTTTGTGTCATCACCGACAAGAATTGTGGCTTTAAAATTCTGCTGCATCACAATTAATTCCAGGAATCTGCTCGACATGGAACACCTGGGTGCTGAACAACCTCTGGAAGTTCCTAAAGTGATCACTATAGGAACTTCCGAAGGTAGACGACATTTCAGCAGGAGTTGAGTAAACGCGTCACTTGCAATTTTCTTTAGCTTGACGTCATTCTTTATACGGTGAGGCAGCAGTCCTTATGATCCTCATTTTCTCCTGCTTTGGTTTGTTGTTCTTTCCGTTCAGTTCAGTTATAACAATCCTCTCACCAAAGTGCCCCAGTATGTTCTTTTTCATGTATACCCCACTGTAGGCCTCATGATCTGTATCCAGTAAATACTCTTGCATCTTAGTGATCAACTACTGCTGTTTGTTCCTCATCATTTTCCTCCAGGAACTTAATTACTTTAAGAATGCAGTCAATTTCACCTCATCCTTAGGTCGGCCAGTTTTAGCTTTTTTGGAAGTGCTTGTGCTCACAGAGTATAACTTTGGTATTTGTTTTTCAGTTTTAAAGTTCACTATGCATTGTTTATGGTATACAGCATCAACTGTGGGAAGATCGTTGACAAATGCAAGTCTTCTAGACACATTTTAGGACCAAGTATTATTTCTTTTCATGCATATTCCTACTATACAACTACAGTAATAGGACAACCAGTACCAGTACCACACCAGCAACTAAAACCCCCTTCCTATTGATGTAGGCTCATGTGTAGGCTTGTCTTTGTAGCACTGCATAGAAAGGTGTACATTCTGTGACGTCATGAATTACAGGCTTAATTTGACATCTGAATTAGGCCTACCTTAGATGAAGTGGGGTGTAGTGACAAACTTTGATTAGTCATTGTGCCTATGTGGGGTCATATATTTTTTTTAATTAAAAACATATATTGTATTCTGCACATTATAAGCTTTCCATCGATATTATAATGAAACTGTTATTGGGTGTTCAACTTTAAAGTTCTACAATGAATGACTATGAATGAGGCATTAAGCTTTATCACTGGATATCACACAATTAATAAACGCTTTCAGGTCTAACTTAGTTGAATATTTGACAGAAATAGTGATTAGAGAGCGCAATACCGCAGTAATATTCTTGTATTGTGATGAGCCATGAGCATGCAATGTATGCTTCTGTTTGTCACCTCTCTAAAGTAAACTGATGCAATGAGAACAACTTTTAACCAATCCAATGACCATGAGGATAATGTAAGGTACAGGCTGTATCCCTACATAGCCCTACCACGTACCAGCAGCTCTTGTGTTTGTACGGATACTCATTAAGGCCAGTTTTTCTGAAGATTTTTGTTTGAGTTTTTTCAAACTAAAATGGCATGATTTTTGTGTTGCGTATTACAATATATTTGTCTAGTGCATAATGAAATAACATCATCTGCTATTAAAGGTGAAAAATTGAGCATAAATTACATGTTGGATTGTGTGGGTGTGGGTGTGCGGGGGATTTGTTTCAGGTGTGTGATATACCTGTAGTATATGGGTACTTTAGTTGATAAAAAAAATGTACAGAAGATCACTTCTTCAACACCTTTAGTGCCACAACAGCCTATACAAGTTGAACAATACGACAAAATCTATGTGAAAATCCTTGAAATAGCGGCCATATTGGATTTATGCAAATTAGGGTCACTTCCACTACACGGATTTTGTCGGACTTTTAGTATGTCATTTGGTGGAACTTACGAGAATGCATTGCAGTAAAAAATATTTGTTTGCAATTTGTTTAATGCCATAACAGCCCATACAAGTTGAACAATATGACAAATCTATGTGAAAATGCTCGAAATAGCGGCCATATTGGATTTATGCAAATTAGGGTCACTTCCACTACACGGATTTTTTCGGACTTTTAGTATGTCATTTGGGGGACCTTACTAAAATGCATTGCAGTGAAAAATATTGTATTGCAATTTGTTTGAGGTTTACCTAAAAAATGTGATATCTTTCCTGGCCTACTACCCCATCAAGAAAAGACCTGATGAACGAAGACGGTCCTCGGACCACCCGATCTTCAGGAGGTCATCAGGCGTGTCGAAAGCCTGCGCACGGCTGGCACGTAGCCAGAGTCCGATGTTTGGGGGGGGGGGGGGGGCACATACATGTAATCGATCGAGGTCAAAAAAAGGGGTCTAACAAATTTAACCGATCTCGGAAATTTTAGGGGGGCACGTGCCCCCCGTGCCCCCCCCCCCCTCCCCCCCCCCCCCTCCCCCCCCCCCCTCCCCCCCCCCCTCCCCCCCCCCTCCCCCCCCCCTCCCCCCCCCTCCCCCCCCCCGTGGCTACGTGCCTGGCGCACGGTCAAATGCCTGTGCACGGCCAACTCGCGCGTTGCATGCACGGCGCGCTCAAGCCATGCAATGTACTCTCTGTGCGATAACTGCACAACAGTATAGGCGGCGTGGGCCAGCTTAACATAGTCCATCCAGGGAGGTGAAAGAAAAGGAGACGAAACTCTTGTAATTTATTCAAACGCATTCTTGAGTTCTAAAGCGTAACAATGGGATGTGTAACATTCCACTTGGCTTTGAAGTTCCATGCTCCGAACCGCGCTTCCACTGCGGGGACTTTCGGAAGCCAGGCACCAGTTTTACATTTATTACAAAATATTAAATTACCGGCAAAATGTCAATGTAAATCAAAAACTTTATACGGGGATTTTATTGGGAATAGTGCATCAAACAAATTTTCAAATTTAGAACTCCGTCCTTCCTTTAATTTGTGTGCCAGAGTTGGTAAAAGAAAAATTACATCCTGTCAAAAACTCAATATTTTAGGATGATGCGCTAATTTGTGCATGATTTAATGTCCCGTTATTTGATCCATGATTTACAATCTTCAATAACATTAAGTTTGCTAATGCGTGTTTTCGCGTGTTTTTTGTATTTTTCAAGTTTAAAAAAGGATGAAAGTACACAAGTTTGTGTTCGCTTGTTCTACTCTTTACACATTCAACAATGGATGAGAAATCATTGGAAGGGACAGCAAACAGTTGCAGTGATACCATTTTCTGATGTAGGAATTCTAACTCCTGAAATTTCATGCGCTCTTTCATCTCACCACCTGGTCAAGAGTTGCAGATTAGCGCATAACTTTTCGGCGGCTTGGAGCATGGGGTCAAAGGAGAGCGGCTTGATTCCAGTCCTTCTCTATCACGTCCCTGGTCCATCCTTCAATGTTTTATTTGAGCCGTGCATTTTTTTTTAAATTTTCTTTTCTGAATGTGAGATGTGACTGTGAGTATACGGTACATGTTACAGAAGTGTAAAAAGAATGAACAGATGGAAGGGATATAAAACAAATATAAAATGACTCATTCTCGGAACAAGCTGAAACTATTCGCACTCAGGAACATCATTAGTACTATTCTCCCTCGGGCCGATGGCCCTCGGGAGAATAGGAATAGCTGATGTTCCTTTGATGCGAATAGTTTCAGCTAGATCCTCGAGTGTCATTGAATATTTGTATAATATATTGACTTATTGTCCACAATTAATAACCCAAATATATATGCTTAGTATTATGGGGCCATATTCTGAAAAATATACTGTTTGTTGTCTTTTATGTTTAAATAGTGAAAAGTGTGTTCATTATCGTGACTTGAGAGTGCATCGAAAAGACACTAAATGTAGGTGCTGGTGCAGATTTATCTCTTAAATGTGCATGTCCATAGCGAGCTTTGTGTAAAATCTTAGTTATCTTTACTATAACAGGAAACATTCTTTCACTAGCATAAAAGATAACATAAATTTCAGAATACCACCCCAGCCCCCCCCCCCCCAGCACCTGAGCCATGTAACATTGCAAATTATGATTAATATTATCTCCCAAATCTTGATTGTAAATGTATCTCCTTTAATAAATCATAATATTATAATAAATACAAACTTACCATTAATTCTATGTTACAGATACATGTAGATCAATGCTTTCCAAGATACAATAAATTGTAGCAAAACTGAAGATTTTTACAGATTTTTACAATTGAATGGATTGTCAGTCACTTCATATGTTACAGGGCCCAGATTCTATCCTCCAAACCAATATTTTATATTCTTTACTCATCATCAATTCAGTGGGGATTAGTTTGACTTCTCAGACGAGGAGGATGACGTCTCAGACATGAAGGATGACGTCTAAGACGGGGAGGATGACGTCTAAGAGGAGGAGGATGACGTCTCAGCCGAGGTGGATGACGTCTCAGACGAGGAGGAAAACATCTCAGACGAGGAGGATGACGTCTCAGCCGAGGTGGATGATCTATGATAGATTTCACAGCCATCAGAATGCCTTCAAGAGCCACACAATGGACGTGAACAACCATCCAGATCGCACAGCTGGATTACAAGCTGCTCGATTGTGTAGAATTATCTTCAAAATCTTGATTGTTCATGTATCTCCTTTAATAAATTGTAATATTATAATAAATAGCAACTAAATACCATTAATTTCATGTTACAGATACATGTAGATCAATGCTTACCAAGATACAATGAATTGTAGCAAAAGTGAGGATACAACAGTTTTTGCAATTGATTGAATCAACATCAATTCAGGAAGTAAGTTCGTGACTTCTCAGACGAGGAGGATGACGTCTCGGACGAGGAGGATGACATCTCGGACGAGGAGGATAACGTCTCAGCCGAGGAGGATAACGTCTCAGACGAGGAAATAACGTCTCAGCCGAGGAAGATAACGTCTCAGACGAGGAGGATAACGTCTCAGCCGAGGAGGATAACGTCAAGGACGAGGAGGATAACGTCAAGGACGAGGAGGATAACGTCTCAGCCGAGGAGGATAACGTCAAGGACGAGGAGGATAACGTCTCAGACGAGGAGGATGACGTCTCGGACGAGGAGGATTACGTCTCGGACGAGGAGGATGACGTCAAGGACGAGGAGGATGACGTCTCAGACGAGGAGGATGACGTCTCAGGCCAGGAGGATGACGTCTCATGCAGGCGAGGAGGATTATGTCTGAGACGAGGAGTAAAACGTCTCGCGGAGGATGACGTCTCAGACGAGGAGGATGACGTCTCAGGCGAGGAGGATGACGTCTCAGGCGAGGGGGATGACGTCTCGGACGAGGAGAATTACGTCTCAGCGGAGGGGGATAACGTGTCAGACGAGGAGGATGACCTATGATGCATTTTACAGCCATCAGAATACCTGCGAGAGCCACACAATGGCAGTGTACAACCATCCAGATCGCACAGCTGGATTACGTGCTGCTCGATTGTATAGAACTATCTTCAAGACGGTTGTACAACACTAGCTACTGCAACAATTGCTTGGCGTCGGTTTCTTACACTAAACAAAATTCTAACTTCAACCTCAAACCTTACATATTACTGTAAAAATAAGCTTATAATATTTAACACTAATAATGAAATAGCAAAATCAATGTATTTCAGAGATATGCTGATCATACATTTATTATTAAGTGTATCTTCGGAGGCGGCGGGTATGCATCGGTGTATCACAACATATAGTAACGTAATTTGTATACACATTAAATATATCATATTACGTGTACCTAAGCGTAACCCTAAACATTATTCCCTTAACTCAAAATGAAGTGCAACCCTAACCCTATATCTTTCATGAAGTATAGCCCGGATCATAGGATAAAATGTTGATCCTCCATGGCAACTTTTCTGACAAGCATTTTTTTTCCCCCTATCCACAGGGTTCCTTTATTAAACAATAGCAAATATTCATGTGAAACTACACAACATATACATTACAATCAAGCAAAATTTCATACCGTATTGACATCACTTGGTCAAACTAAAATCCAAGAAAAGCTTAAATACCTAAGCAAAAATCAATCCCATGATCGAAATTTTGAATTGTTTCATATGACAGACAATGACTTTAAACATAAACTCAATAAAAAAAAACATGATGAATTAGATCCAAAAGCAAAACTTTCATGGATTTCTTTTCTCTTAGATTAGTTTTTAGCAACATAACATCTGCAATCATGTAGAATCTCATATTGACGTCAGTTGGGCAAACTAAAAAACAAGAAAAGCTTATACCTGAGCAAAAATCAATCATATACCATGTTCTATTCAAATTTTGTATAAATGTATCTGTTAGAGTTGTTATAGCTATACACTTTTACATTTCATAATACAATTTTATAGCTGACATAATATTTTCAAACAACGGTAAACAGTTTTTTTTTCTACTTGGCTGAAAAACAATTCTTTTCTTACCACCCTGACTAGCATATTAACTCAACCAGTTGTGTTACTGAATAATCCAAGGTGTAACGCCCAATCGTTAACAATTCAGAAGAAAAAAATAACTGTGAAGGTGGACCTACAGATTTATTTGTCTGCACTCATCATAGTAAGTTGCAAGAATGAACACAAAGCCAGAACCAACATTTGCAATCTGGGCCCCGTTTCATGAAACTTGTTATCAATAACAAGTTGCAATAACTATTATAAGGTAGTGAAATGGTTGTATTTGATAGGCTTAGAGCAATTTTGTCATAGAAATATGACACTTGTTATTGATACCAAGTTTTATGAAACAGGACCTTGAGTTACCTTTGAGCCAGTTTGTCTGGAAGTGGGATTCCATTATGAGAACCCTCTTGCTTTAAAAATGTGCAATATTAAACACCACTCAAAAATGGTCGGAAATATAATTTTAATTTCAACTTTTTTATGGAAGAGGCCCTTTAATGTTAATATTGACTATGAGGTTGTTTTGTATTGTGATTGTAATTTTATGAAGTATTTACAGTACCATGTTCTACTTAATTGTATGCATTCTGTTCAGGTTCACTCAAGTTGAGGATATACAGTTGGACCCCGAAGTCAACATGCACCTGGAAGAAACTTGTTTTACTCAGATTTTCTCAACTTATTCTTATCAGGAGTCACTCGTCTCGAAGTGATTAGTGATGTATATACTATATATTTGATACGCAGACCATATTTGTATTCCTGTGAAGTGAAGTTGTAATAATGTATATATATCAGGCCATACTGGACATCTGCAATTCAGGTATTATTCCAGTACTTGATAATTTTAATTTTTTCTTTTCTTCGCCTATTATAACTATCAGTAGATGTGTACCAAGTTTGTTGTGCCTTATGCTTTATGTACTATTAACAGAGACCATATTTGTCTATCTTCCTGAAGTGAAAATTAGCAGGAATGAGTGAAGTTGGGATATTGTATATCAGGCCCAACTATACATGTATGTACATCTAGAATTCAGGGATTATTCCAGTACTTGATAATGTTCTTGTTCTTTCTTTGTCTTCTATTTTAACTATCAGTAGATGTGTACAAAGTTGTGTGTGCCTTATGCTTTGTATATACTATAAACAGAGTCCATATTTGTATATCTTCCTGAAGTGAAAAGTTGGCAGGAATGAGTGAAGTTGTGATAATGTATATCAGGCCCAACTGTACATGCATGTACATTACAGAAAGGGATTATTCCAGTACTTGATAATGTTTTGTTTTTTCATTGTCTTCTTCTATTTTAACTATCAGTAGATGTGTACAAAGTTGTGTGTGCCCTTTGCTTTGTATATACTATACACAGAGACCATATTTGTCTATCTTTCTGAAGTGAAATTGTGATAATGTATATTTTGCCCAACTGTACATCTATGTACATTATGTCTACAATTCATGGATTATTCCACTACTTAATAGTGTTGTTGTTTACCTCTGAGTACATGTGTACCAAGTTTTGTGTGCCTTATGCTGAGTGCCTGCATGTATGAACAAAGTGGCCATGAGATTTGATATTAGCCTTGATGCCAAGAGCTACTTATATAGGAGGGATATACATTATGCATTGAAATTATTTCAAAATCACAATTGTTGATACAAACTGGTATGCTACGTATGTGATTACTGTAAGACATACTTTCTATCGGTGTATAATCAATCCTATATTTTGAAGGTACATGATTTTTATGAGATAAATGTAGCAATAAAAGAATTTTCCAATTTCAAGAAGAGAATCTAATCACTGTAGTCCAAATCAGATGATCTTATAGTTTGTAAGTTTGCAGCCTTGTATTTATATGATATGCAAAGAATACCAAATTAACTGACAATGACATGCTATTACATCTGAAATAATAATAATAATATAAATAATTAATGTAAGTTATATAGCACCAAATTTTTAAAGGCATCGATCAGAGCCTGTTTTTTTATACACTTTTTGATTTCTTCAGCAAGGTTATTTCAATAAGAAAGCAGACGCGTGAGCAAGGGATCAGTTCAGAGCAATCATGTTTATGTGTACCGGGTATGTGCCAAAGATTAAAGTATTTCTTGTATTTCTTATTCCGAGTCTGAATTTGTGATTTATTTGTAAGGGTTGAATCCAGAGAGATGGGGAAGGGAGCAAGTGACCGTGGGATGGAGAGAGGAGAGAGAGTGATGAGGGTGCATGGAGATGGGGATGGAGTGAGGAAAGGGAGAAGAGAGAGTGAGTGAGGGAGAGAGATGAGGGCATGGGAGTGGGTTGTATAGATCTGTAGAAGGGGGTGGTAACTGATACAGTGAGCAAGAGAATAGAATGGAGATATATAGAGCACATGAGAGGTGGAGATGTAGAGATGAATAGCCAATATGTACCAGTAAGAGGGAGGAAGGAAGGAGATCGAGATCTTTGATTATGTGAGAGGGGGGTGTAGAGATGTTTAGGTGAATAGCTAAATAAAAAAGAGACGGGTTCAAGAGAAAGACTGCGAGCATTATGGGAGGTAAGACTGGATAGCCAAACGGAAAGAAACATGAGAAATAGAACGAGAAGAGGAGGAGGAAGAAGAAAATTAAGAAGGGGAAGATGATGAACTGAGAATAAGAAAAAAGAAGAAGATTAATTGACACTACACACTCTATAAGCCGTCTATTTTATATTTAAGGCCAGGGCGTAAACCTTCTTTACTGCATCTCCCATAAAAGCAGACGCTACTCGCGCCCCGCTCTACTCTTCTTGAAATTAGTTCAGGGGGCCGTTTCATGAAACATTTTATCTATAAAAAAATGCTTAATTTCGATGATGAATTTGCTCTCAGCCAATCAGATGCTTTGATTCCGGTAGCTTTTAACAGTAGCTTGCAACTTGTTATTGATATCAAGTTCTATGAAACAGGGTCCAGTTCCTCATGCCAGACTTTTACTTTTCGCGGTAATACTACTGACAACTTGGCCCTTTTTATAAAGAGTTGTGATTGATTCGAATCAATCGCAAGTCCTATATTCAATCGCAAGTTTGCAGTCTCACTCTGTTATCTCTTATTTACACAACTGAGCGATTGATATAAATGCCAAATAAGTTGCGATTAAGAGCAACTGTTTATAAGACGGGACCCAGAGGAAGAAACACAAGAAGAAGAAGAAGGAGGAGAAGGAGAAGAAAAAGAAGAAGAAGAAAAAGAAGAAAACGAAGAAGATGGAGGAGAAGATAAGATTGTACCGTGTGATCAGGAAGCAGATGAATAGTTGAATACTATTTCCCTTGAAGACAATGACTTAATTTCCAAACATGATACCATCGACCAGAAAAGGCGGGGGGCGACCCTCATCAAATTTCTACTTTCAAGTTTAGTTTATTTCGCAATTCACATTCATGGCATAAATAATTCATGGATTAAAAGTTTATTTCTTTCAATAAAAACACAACAATTAAAATTTCAGGTTTTTACCTATTTTGACACTCTCCCTTTTAACTTTTTCAATATTATTTGTCCCATCAGGGAAGTATTGCCAAAAAATAACATTTATAGTAATAAAAATCAACATTATCATATCAATTTCTGATGTAAAATATTGAAGTATTTTAGAAAACGACAAACAAACACACAAACAAATCACATCAAATATTACAGGAATATTTTATTCATACTTTAACAACATCTAACAAGTTTTATAATCATCAATATTATTAGATAATTACATTTGTAACGCCAAATTAGTACTTCAGCTAGGCGGGTGTTTCTACAAGCCTTTAAGTCGATCTTAAAATAACGCCGATTATTTTATTATCAGATGATCTAAAACCACCTCAAGAATCTTCAAATATTCTCGATTTAAACTCCAACTTGAGTCTAAGGTTCGGTATCAAAATATCAAAGGTAGAAAAAGTACCAAAAGTGACAATTCTGCGTCATCAATTTCGACAAACGTTGTTTAATTTTGTTTACACGTTTCATTTTTCTAGATCAATATTGAAAAAGAACCAACAAATTAAAAATAAGCATAATAACCCGACCCGACCTGCGCTAGATGTCAATGTCTCTATTTCAACCCCTTTTCGCTTCTTGTTCGACCTTTTGCTCATAGGCGTTTTGGATAAGTGCATGTTTTTTTTTTTAAGCTTATTGTGTGGTATAAAGTATATCAGATTGGGTTTTATTTTGAGATACCCCATCCACTCGTCCCTGAATCTGCCACTATATACATCTTGAACTTTCAGTATCACCATCTCGGAGCTGATCATCAAGTAAGATATGCTTCACCAAGTTTTACCGGGTTTTACCGAGTTTTTTATCGGGTTTTATCGAGTTTTGCCGAGTTTGAATCCCCCACCCCCTCCACCCCAGCCTCTCGTTCACAGAGCTGCCACAATGTCTCTCACATTCACTATCATCCTTTCACGCTTATTCATTCAAACAAACTTTCTAAGCCAGTCACCCCTTCTTCGCGGTATCTCTTGGTGACCCAGCTCCGCACATTTTCGCTTGTCGGGTACCGCAGTTTCGGTTTCTCCGCTTCGACGCACTCGACAATGACGTCGATGACCGGTCCAGTCTCCTGAGCGGTGAACAGGTCAGGCTTGCTGAGTAAGGCTTGGAACGCCGTCATTTCCTGCGTGGGACAATGGTAATACTATAGTAGTGGAAGTAGTAGTATTATAGTAGTATTAGTAGTAGTTGCTGTACATGTAGTAGTAGTAGAAGGAGTAGAAGTAGTAGAAGTATAGTAGCAGTAGCAGTAATAGAAGTAATATAGTAGTAGTAGTAGTAGTAGTAGTATAGTAGTAGTAGAAAGAGTAAAAGTAGTAGAAGTAGTAGAAGTATAGTAGTAGTAGTGTTGGTAGTAGTAGTATAGTAGTAGTAGTAGTAGTAGTAATAGTAGTATATAAATTAGTAGTAGCAGTAATAGAAGTAATATAGTAGTAGTAGTAATAGTTGTAGTAGTAGTAGTAGTAGTACAGAAGTAGTAGTAGTAGCACTGGTAGTAGTACTAGTAGTAATAGAAGTATAGTAGTAGTAGTAGTAGTAGTATTTTAGTAGTATTAGTAGTAGTAGCAGTAGTAGTAGTAGTAGTAGTAGTAGTAGTATAGGAGTAGTAGTATAGTATAGTAGTAGGAGTAGTAGTAGTATAGTATAGTAGTAGTAGTAGTAGTAGTAGTAGTAGTAGTAGTAATATGAATAGTAATAGTAATAATAATAATGATATTAATGATAACAATAATGATAATATAATAATAATAATAATAATAATGATATTAATGATAACAATAATGATAATATAATAATAATAATAGTAATAACAATAGTTATATTAACTTTAATACTAAAGATAAGAAGTAAAAGAAATAAGGAAGAAGAAAAGGGGGAAGAAGAAGAAAAGAAGAAGAAGATGAAGAAGAAGTAGAAGAAGAAGAAGAATAACTACATTTATTGCGTACAGGTTCATCCATCCATACTAGGGACTTTTAGATTTGCACGAAGACAATGTGGATTGCTACGGTCGACGTCCTTTTAATGCACTGCCTTGAATGGACGTCACAGGTATCAGTCCACGCAAATCTAAAAGTCCCTATTATAAGATGCTTAAGGCGCCTTTTATTACCATAGGCTTAGCACAGCTGCTCTAAGGCATTCAAGAAATAAATTCCTCCAATAGTCCATGGTACCGATGCACTATTATAAACTACACCCTATTCAAGTGTGGCAAATATAGATTGATATCTTGTCAAAGGGCATTGGTGCCGCGGCGGGACCCGAACGGCAAACCATGTGTTCCACTATTTGTTTTAAAGAAATGAAATATGATTATTATGGATATGACGGAAACGATATCTCACCTTCACTGTGTCTTCAGAAACGATTATGTTCTCATCTTCTGCCTTGGAGTTTGTGGACATAGTTTCAGCAAATTTGGTCGCCACTGGTCCTGGCTGGACTGTACTGATGCTATAAAATCAGAAGTATTTAAATGAAGAAAAAAAAATGTTATGACATTAAGAAAAGTGCAGCAAAGGGCGTCGCTCGAAGGGTTGCCCCCCCCCCTTCTCCAGGATATACTGTGGTATCATTATTAGTGAAGACTCTTGACTTTCAGTATACATATGTTCTAGAGGCCCCAGTTTCCGTCTTGGCGCTTGAATCTGTATTGTATCCTCGCACATGTGTGTTTGCCTCTCTTGACCCAGGTGCATTAAATGGTTGGAAAGTAAAGGTATTAACTGGAGTTTTCTTGAAAAGAGCAGTTTTAATTGTGAGGAAACTTCCTTGTGGAACTAAGACAATAATCATCATCACAATTTCCTCCTTTCTACAAAGTTTCTAGGCAAAAACAATGTGTGTTTGGGGGAGGAGGGGGCGGAAATGTTGGAAAACTGAAGAGCTTTTCAAAAAACAAAAACAAAAATTGTCTGAAAACTCTGGTCTAGCGTTGTCTCTGTAGGTTGTCTCGATCAGAAGATAGAGTAAGGATGTGAAAAACCGTTATGTCCCGGATCCGGAGCCCCGATCTGCGCTCATTCTAACGTTTGTTTTTTAGCACGGTTAGGCATACACTATGGTCAAATCTTATAATGATTGAATATAATCGTGTCGCTTTTACCCCAGGTAGCCACATCAGTATAATTACTGCCCTTTCTCATTACCCTATCATTACCACGTATTATAAGAGTCCATCTGCAATCCAATATCATAATCTCTCACGCAGAGCCTCAAGTCCAGAGAGAAACGAAATTGGGGTTCTGGCACCCCACCATATTACATTGATTCCTGTGTATAGTGATGGGGTATAGTTTTAACGAGAGCTTTTCGTAATGCCCCGTCCTGCTATTAGACGGAGTGACAACGTACCTAAACCGAGATGGACGTACTACGAACCGTAGTATGAACGGAATTGCCGTACTTTAATCCTACTAGAAACGTGTTGCAACGTGATGTGGTCGAGCATTAATTAGAAACAACGCGCTGGGTTTTTATAACCAGGACGGGATTACACAGTAGTCTAGTAGACGGTACCATATACCATCTACATGACCTGGAAAATTATAATTATACTACATCTACATGGAACACACTGAGAACAAGGTGAACGTCTCTGAATGGGGAGGTTGGGTTATAAACTAGTTGCGAACTAGTAAAAATGGTTTGGACTGCTTGGAAGTCAAATTTACCCGATCTGAACTTGATATGAACTGACTGTGGACGGGTACACACGAGTTGGACTAATTGTGGACTGTAAATAAACGATCTAGGATCGTATTACTATTAGAGACATTAGTCCGATCAAAGCCCGTCGATGAAGCCTTTAAACAGATCGTAAACAGTTGCTATTACGTTCAACTCCGTTCGCACATAGTTTGAGCTCGTTTGGCAACATTTTCGAGAACGTAGTGAGAACTAGTTTGGTGTGATGGGGGTTTAACACGTAATTTTGATAATGACCGGTCATTATGATCAAATCTTATTATGATTGAATATTGTGATAATATATAATATCTTATATAACAAACAATACACATCATTTTGTTCGGGCATTATTAAAATTACACACACTCGGTACCTTCAAAACAGTCCAGTGTGTTCGACTGTTCCAAAGGTATCTTGTGTGGGTCATTCTTACTAATGCCCTCACGGCTGTGTATTATTTGTATACTATCTACATCTGTGCAGAGAGGGACACATATAGGCTAAACACCTTATCCAAGGATGTTAGCACCGAGCGAGGATTGAACCCAGAACCTCTCGTCAAGAACGTTCAATATATATACCACTGTGCCTCTATTAGAGTTATAACTTAATCTTTCTTTGTGTGTGTTTATTTTTGTTGTTTTGTGTTTTGGGGTATTTGTAATGTTTCTTTAACAAAATATATTTAAATATCTCAAGGTGTTCATGTATAGTTGACAATTTTTTAGCATATCCAATTTAATCAGAAAGTGCAAGCAGTTGGTATTATTTATTCGAATTATTTTCAAATTTGATCGTGTAAAGGTTTTTGTATACACATATCTTTTAAAACGTATAAACGAATGGCAACTGTGCGACTGTGTTGGTTGTTGCAGATCAGCTGTGTTATAGAAATGTGACACGTATTATACTTTACAAAACCAGTACTCATCATAAACAAAAACCGCTGTAGTTTGCCGTGTCATATCTGGTCGAACAATCCTTTACACTCAAGTCATCATATTAACAAATAAAACAAATACGGTTTACCTCGTCTCCTCTGAACTAGGCTTCATCTTTAACCCTTTGCTTACCGGAACCTGGTGGTCCCTGTGTTAAGCCTATGGGACCTATACAATTCAGTAGTCATCGGGTTAATAAGTTCGATGGGGTATCACGTACCTTATTCCAAAGTGTTTAAGCTGTGGAAGTAACGATTCAGTAAGACCCTCCATCGCAAACTTCGTTGCATTGTACATATCCATGAAAGGCATAGCTTCAGAAAGAGAGAGAGAGAGAGAAAGAGATTATTTTGGAGCACGATCGCAAAGAATTTCGAGAAATCAACTCAAGAGCTATTCCAATACCATTTTGTATCGCCTTTAAAAGTCATGTTCGGATTACGTAATAGCCCCTTCTCATGTTCCCACACCTTTACATGATGGATGAACTTTGGAAGATACAAAGACATGTTGACCGATAAAAACATACCCATGTCACTAAGAAGAAGAATGTTCAACCAATGCATTCTAACAACTCATATGGATCAGAAACATGGTCATTGACAAAGGATCTGGAACAGAAGTTGTGACTACTCAACGAGCTATGGAGAGAAAGATGTCGCATTTATCTCTGCGAGACAAAATCAAACACAAAGTCATACGCCAGAAAACAAAGGTCAAAGACATCATGGAGAAAGTCAGAGAATCAAAATGGAGATGGGATGGGCATGTAGCATGACAATAAATGGACAAATCGTTTAACAGAATGGCAACCAAGGATGGGAAAGAGAAGAAGAGGAAGGCAGAAGAGAAGATAGAGAAATGACCTTACATCATATATGGGAACGGTCGCTTGGACTAGGATAGTTAGACACAGAAGATGTGGAAATGTTATGAGGAGGGCTTTGCCCAACTTCTGGATGAACTATAGCCTGATAGATAGATAGATAGATAGATGTCCCCACACATTGAAGGGAAGGTAATTTACTGACAATACTCCAGAATTACGTATAGGCATACTGCCATCTGATGCTCACAATGTCCCGACCTGTCGACCGCCATGTCCCACAATGCACCACCAACTGATTAGCGCGCATGGCGTGCATGGTTACAGGAAACCGCCCTATGTGCGCAGAGAGGTGGCGCAGTTGAAAATACTGTACAGAGTGGTAGAGATGTCGGTAAAATACCCCATCTTTAATGGCTGACGCATAAGGCTCTTGACTTTGGAAATTGTTGATAATTGAAAGAGTCTGCAATTGTGTTTTAAGAATACTGGCAAGGATGATAACATTACAGACTAATAACTCTTACATAATGAATGAATAAATGAATGAATAAACAAATATACGAATAAGTAAATAACTAACTAAATAAATGAATGAATAAATCAATTGTAATTCAGGTGTATGAAAGGTAAGATATGCGTTATAGGTAGTGTATCCCTTTTGCAGCTGATATCAAATTCTGTAGAACTTTGTAGGAATTATGAATATATCACGTTTGTCCTATCTGGGAAATCTAAACGTTGTTAGCAATGTCCTAGTATTCAAATAATGCAAGGAAACCCGTTTAGTTTCTAGAATTCACTGTCAAACACTATTGAGTGACTGGCTGACTTTTTTTTCTCTGGTAATATCATACATAAAATGAGCTTTAAAGGGTACATGGGCGTTTGTACACATCAATAACCCACTTCTTGTAATGGCCAAAATAAAGCTGATTTAATCTTTGCGCAGCATAGAACGTACGGTCACACGTACGGTGCAAGGGTCTGAAAATATTTCTACGCATAATTGATATCAAGTTTTATGAAACAGGGCCCTCTCTTGAGCACCAAATCGACCTTTGATATTCGACACCAATTAAACCCAACTCGAACCCTTTGTTGATTGTACGAGTTATGCGATCACAAAACGAATACACCGTGTGGCATAGCTACGAGTGTCTAGTTAAAGCCCTCCAACAAAAGGGATCGGAGGTGTTTTATCAAATTCTAAAATTGATCATAAGTTTTAAGAATTAATACGACTGGATAGCTCTAATCAGAACAGTTTAACATAATGGGTCTGCTTTTTCCTAGAGGTACAGAAAGAGAGAAGGACAAAAATAAAAAAGTAAAAAGTAAACAAACAGTAATATAACACAAAATATGATATAACATAAACATGATTATTCCATGGTATAAATACTTATGAGAAATCGAAATCGATTTTAGTTGATGAAACACCTCTATAAATCCCACGCGAACGACATTATCAGTCTTCTGGACTGTCGTTCACATGGGTTAGCAGTAGTCTTAATCTAAAGAGGACGAGGTGAAGCTAAAATTATAAACTACTCGCACTCACCAAGATGTCCAAGAATACTACTGATATTCACGATGCGACCAGATTTCTGTTTCTTCATGATGGGCAGCGCTGCTCGTATCAACCGCACCGTGCCGAAATAGTTGGTGTCAAACATACTCTTAGCTTTCTCCATACTCATCGCCTCCAGCGACCCGAATAAACCAAAACCAGCGTTATTTACTGTGGCAAGAAAAACGAAAGGAGGAAAAAGGGAGAAAGAAAGAAAGGAATAAGAAAGAATGAAAGAAAATTGATGAAAATAAAGAAAGAAAAAAGACAGAATGGAAGAAAAAGAGAAATAATGAAAGAAAGAAAGGAAGGAAGAAGGAAGGAAGAAGGAAAGAAAGAAATAGTTTTCGAACGGTTTTCAAATGTTTCGTTTCAATGCGTTGTAAGCCAACGTAAATGCAAAAGATCCAATATGGTCATAATACCAGTAAAATAATAATCTGGATTTGCTAAACGGTTTTCCCACCATATCCAGAGCCTGAAGAGATAGTAAGCCGAAGTTACTCGATGCATTCAAGTTTATTGAAGTGCTGACACTGAAAATGCAATATATATGTCTACACTTTAGTTGAATTACATGCACAAACCCTTGTCAGTCACTGTATGTAACTGTGTCTAGAATGTGAGACTATGAGACTGCATACTTAGTTAGGCTATGTACTTCAGCTGGTTCAGACCATGTTCAGACACAGTCAGAGCCTCACAGACCTAGTCTCTGCTCAATGCTTCATGAACTGTGGTAACATTCAAATTAGAGTCTGTCCCTGCAGAGTACACTCACCCAGGACGTCGACACGCCCGTGTTTCCCCATAATGATCTCGAAGATGCTCTTGACCTGATCGTCGACGGTGACGTCGAGCTGGCGAACGAAGAGCGTCTTGTCGAGATCATCGCCCGCCGCCTTCTCGAGGCCTTCCTTCTTAGCCAGGTTCCTCATGGTGGCATAGACCAGGTACTTCTTGCCTGGGTCCTGGGCCAGCCTTGCGGCTAGGGCCAGACCAATACCGGTCGAACAGCCAGAGATGAGAACAACAAGAGGGGCCATGGTGTTCTTGAGAGGATGGAGAAATGTCAGCAAAATTGAAAGGTTATAATCCTCGGCGGAAAATGCCTTATTTTAACCGGATTTACCCCAGCACACCCGAATAAACGGTCAGCATACCTTCATAAAAGAAAGTTGAATGGTATACCAATGGAAGTACCATTGAAAATGGGCAAGCGGGCCCTTTATAACTAAGACGATCCATTTTGTTTAAATTGTATTTTATCATTGTTTATCTGTCCCCTTTTTGGCGGCCAATCTTTAATGACCCTTGCCCACATAATTGTATTGATTTATGATTATACATAATATATATTACAAAAAAAACATCGCAATACGGATTCAGCCTTTTCATAAAGACAAATTTTGACTATTGATTTAGTTACCCTTTATTGATCACTGTCGATTGGGTGATCAACATTTATTCGTTTGTTTTCTCAGGAAATTTCTATAACGACGTTTATTTCACTAAAACCTATGACGCTGGCAATTTTTGTATCCCAATGTCAAATTAGGTCACTTCCCCCGCCAAAAGGTATTACAATGCAGTAGCTAGGAATTTATTATAGCACCTATAAATATTTTTCGGGAGAGGAGGGGGGGGGGGGGGGGGGGCTAATTATTGCGGGGGATATACCGTATTGTTTGTGCAGCTATGAATTACATGTGTTTACCATAGTATAACAATAATAAAGTTAATTCTGTTTATAGGCGGTGAATAATTTGCGTAATGCTACTACGACCGGAAAATTATATCGAATAAATAAACGTGTTTTATTTCCACTATTTACAAATCTCACAAGCTTTTTTAAAAGTACCTATAACCAATGTGTGTTTTCATGATTTTGTATATATCCACCAAAATGATTTGTAGAGTTTTAGAGACTATAATAACATTTTCAGGGGGCGGGTGACACAAGACAGTAGTCAGCAAGTGTTTGGTGCTCCGTTTCGTAGTGACCGTTAAACGCGCACCTTGATAGTCCTCTAGACGACTCTTGTACCTTTTATCATATTGACAAGCTTAGAATTAGAATTTTCATATTTGTTTCTGAAATGATTTGGATGACGAAGTCTTCTTCAAATATAATTAACTGATACCGATAATCTAGATACAGAGCAAAGTCCATTATATTCAGATGATATTTGTTTTAACCCCCTGTTTGCGGGTGAATATCATATCATAGTTATTCATTAACCATATTAACTTTAATAACCTTACATACAGAAACGTAACTGCATGTCGATTTCATTTGTTCTGTGTGCAAGATATTTGATGATATGCTTGTTTGTTTTAGATACAAATAAGCCACACCAGCAAGTTATGTTTTGTACTGTACGACTTTCTGTCTTGTCTTTTTAAGCAATTTGGACCTACATTGTAAAGGTAAGTGCAGTCTTGTTATATCATATTGTTAATACAAAAAACATATACAATATAACTTTGTTCACATTATTATTCACCGATATACAATATTGGTAAAATAAAAAAAAGCCTCAAACCACATGGACATTTTCAAGGATATTACTGAATTGGTAGTGGTGCGGATCATAACGGCGCTTTGACTGGTGACTTTCCGTTGAATGCGGATTTGTAGCCGCGAAATGATGTCGGATGTCTCGAAGTGGGCCACGGCTTCGATGTCGGTTTTTCTCTTCGTTTTTGTTGTTGCTATTTGGTTTTTGTTTTATCTTATTGTAAAATGCAATGTTTTACCTCGGACTAGTGATCATTGTTGAATTTCACTTTACTCTCGTTTGATTGATGATAATGTCATTTTTTTATTTGACCCTGTTTCGTAAAACTTCTTTTGGTAAATCTTCGTCAAAAGTTTTTACTCATGTCAAGTGAGCTCGATATTGTAAACCTAAAGAAACGATGTACATGTATGAAATTAAGCTTATAATATGGATTACTGTGGCTTATTGTCGGCTCGATATTGATTGACGCTTCAATGTTAGTAGCTGGGTCCCTAATGATCAAGTGCTGGATACAGTGATTTTTCAAAGGAAAACAAAAATCTGGAGACGGAAGAAAAACTGGATAGGACATACTTTACGGGGGAGAAGATGAATGAAAAGCAGGGAAGAGTAAGACGAAAGATTTGACGGTGCCTGACTTAGTATAGTAGGCGACAGATCATATAATGTAATGAAGAATGAATCTAAATATAGAAAGGGATGGTGTTACAGCTCGGGTTCTTTTGACGTTGAAATCATATGCCGATCATCCAGGTGTGTGGTGAAACTACTTTTATTTAGATCTCCTCATTTTTTTACTGACTCGTCCCCTCTTGTGGACATTCGTCATCAATGGCTTCGCCTTAACTTCGCCCTCTTCACAATGGAAAATGACGTCGAGAAGGCTCTGGTGTGTTTTTAAATTTAAAAAGGTGGGGGGGGGGCGGGAGATGTTCGCTTTTGTCAATCGGCAGCGATTAACATAGGCCTCTGATCAAACCCCCTTCACATACACGGATTTTCCTTACGAGTCCTTACGGATCGCCAACTCGTAGTCAATCGCAAGCATCCGTAAATAACTCGCTGGTATCCGTCAATAGCTCGTCACAACTCGCAACAACTCGCAGATACTCGTAATGATCCGTGAGAGGAGAGGCAAATTTGTTGACGTGTCAAAAATCTTCATACGATTGTCCACGGATTTATTTGTCCGTAAATAACTCGTAAATAGGTCGTAACAAACCGTAAGTATCGTAAACCGCTCGCATCAACACGTTACCATCCGTAAACTGCTCGCAAGACTACGTAAATGACTCGTAAAGATTTCTCTAACGATTTGTTTCGGTTGGTTTACGATTTGTTTACAGATTATTAACGGATTACTTACGGATTACATCCGGATTATTACGAGTGCTTACGTGTTGTTTACGATTTCATTCGGGTCGTGTTACAATCGCTTTACGGATTGTTACGAGTTATTGCAAGCACTTTACGTGTACTTACGAGTACTTTACAAATAGATACGTAAACTTTAAGTATTCTTACGTATCGTTTACGTTTTGGGGGAAAGCAAATTTGAACACTTCATTTGCAGTTGTTATTTTTTGGTTAAAATCGTAAGGACTAGTAAATACTCGTAACTATTCGTAACAACACGTTAACAGGTCGTTACTAACACGTAAGTTGCTCGTAGTTATCCGTGACAACTCGTAACAAATCGTGGAATTCTGCCGTAAGTATATCGTAATAACTCGTAATAATCCGTAACAAACCGTAAATAGCTCGTAACAACTCTTAAATCGGTCGTAAAAGTGGCCAAATCGTAAGGATCCGTGAAAGATCCGTGAATTTGTGCGATCCGTAAGGACTCGTAAGAAAAATCCGTGTATGTGAAGGGGGTATCAGTCACAATATACGCATGATATAAAATATGTGACAGGAATCGCTTTGCTTAGAACTCTAGAAAATTTGAAAGATTGTGAAAGCTATACAAATCTTTGTAGATTTCTCGGATGTTCAATGTTAGGAAATTTCTGTACAAAGAAACTGAGTTAAAGGGATAACGAGAAGGGGTTCAAAAAGCAGTTTTCTGTTAGTGCTTTTTTCCCCTCCTTCCTTTTCGTTCAGCTTTCCTATTCTTGCGGACAATTCAGCGATTGAATGTGATTTTAACTAAGCCCGCACCAAAACGACATACAGTTAAGGTCATTGGCTGTTAGCAGTCAAGCGATTTCTGTAAAAACTTTCACAGTTTTGTCGTCTGCTATGCTTATCATGTAAAAAGTGGCATTTTCTATTATAGCTCTCTTGAAAAGCGAAAGAAATAAAAAGTTTTTAAACGAGGGAAGTGAGTAATTTAAAAGGATTGAACAAAAAACATTTAAGAGCGCCTAGTCAGGGCAGTTTTTAATTCTCATTTTTTTTTAAATGGCAAATTCTAATGCTCTTTTAAAACGTGAAAAGAAAAGAAAGTGAAAAGGAACTGTGTCAGAATATTAATTTGTGATTTAGAAGGAGAGAAAGATAATGGTCATGGTCAGGGCAAATCTTAGTTCTCTGTCTTTAATTTAATTTGTGATTTAGAAGGAGAGAAAGATAATGGTCATGGTCAGGGCAAATCTTAGTTCTCTGTCTTTAAAAATCGGCAAATCCCATAGCTCTAATAAAGCACGATAAGAAAAGAAAGGTAGCTTTTAGAAGAGAAAGAACATGAAATGTGTCAAGAAGGAGAGAACCAAAATGTCAAGCTTCCCCTCCCACTTCTTTTGAAAAAGTTTATTAGAGAGAAATTGAGAGAAAGAGAGACAGAAAGAAAGAATAGTGACCTGCCAGTGTCACAAAATAATGAGGTATCAAAATATGCTCATCTGACCGTGATTGAATGCCGAAAACCCCTGAGCTTCCGAGGATTCTGTCCCCTCGATTCCACCTAATGCCCTAAGGCGGGCCCCTGGATGCTTTTGTGACGGTAATTTAATGCCTAGAACCCCTGAGCTTCTGGGGGCTCCGCCCCCTGGACCCCACGCCAATAAGTGTCCTGCCAGTGTCACAAATAATGAGGTATCAAAATATGCTCATCTGACCGTGATTGAATGCCGAAAACCCCTGAGCTTCCGAGGATTCTGTCCCCTCGATTCCACCTAATGCCCTAAGGCGGGCCCCTGGATGCTCGTTTGACGGTAATGTAATGCCTAGAACCCCTGAGCTTCCGGGGCTCTGCCCCCTGGACCTAACCAAAGTCCTTAGGACGGGCCCCTGGATACTCATCTGACTGTTATTTAATGCCTTAAACCCCTCAGCTTCTGGGGGCTGCGCCCCCTGGACCCCAAGCCAAATAGTGACCTGCCAGTTTCACAAATAAGGTATCAAAATATGCTCATCTGACCGTAATTAAATGTATAAAACACCTGAGCTTCTAGAGGCTATGCCCCCTGGACCCGACCTAGGGCCCAAAGGCGGGCCCCTAGATGCTCATCTGACGGTAATTTAATGCCTAAGACCCCTGAACCCCACGCCAATTAATGTCATGCCAGTGTCACAAATAAACTATCAAAATATGCTCATATGACCTTAATTAAATGCCTAAAACCAGGGGCGAATCTACGGGGGGGGGGGGTAGGGGGATTACCCCCCCCCCCTCCCCTTGGGCTGACGGTAATTTAATGCCTAAGACCCCTGAACCCCACGCCAATTAATGTCATGCCAGTGTCACAAATAAACTATCAAAATATGCTCATATGACCTTAATTAAATGCCTAAAACCAGGGGCGAATCTACGGGGGGGGGGGGGGGGGTAGGGGGATTACCCCCCCCCCCCCCCTCCCCTTGGGCTGCCAAGTGAAAATGTGATATGCATAGAAAAACGCCATATTGTGAGAAGATATTAAACTCATCTGGTAACTTAAACAAACACATGATAACTCTGGATATAACTGTGTATTAAATTGTTACTTGATTTAAAAAGACGTTATCATGCTTACTTTTGAAAAAAATTCATGCACAGCTTTTTATAGTCTCCATTGTGTTAGTAGAGACCAGGAAAAACATCACTTACGGGGGTCAAAAATAGCACCAAAAAAAAAAATCGCCTCTCCGCTTTGCGGCTCGTCATTGGGGTCCAAAATAACCCCCCCCCCCCCCCCCCCCCGCTACGCGGCTCTAGGACGATGCTCTGCATCGTCATTGGGTCAACAACAATCTCTGCATCGTCATTGGGTCAACCCCCCCCCCCCCCCCATTAAAAACCTAGATCCGACCCTGAAAATCCCTGATCTTTCGGGGGCCTAAGGCGGGCCCCTGAATGCTTATCTGATCGTTATAAAAATGCTCAAATCCCTGAGTTTCGGGGGCTCAGCCCCCTGGACCCCACGCCAATAGTGACCTACCAGTGTCATGAATAAGTATCAAAATATGCTCATCTGATCGTAATTAAATGCCCATACTCTCTAAGCTTCGGGGGCTCCACCTCTTGACCCCCCCCCCCCCGGGCCTTTGCACCTAGACCCCACGCCAATTTACACTACGCTCTACCTGATCATAAATACTTAAGCCTCCCCCACCCACTTTGAAAACGTTCAGCGGGGCCTGCATGTAAGAATGGGGTGATGTGGACAACCAAATGATATTTTTGTTGGCCTAATACGTGATCATACAAATTTTGCCGAGAAACCGCCTACTAATTGATATATTAATTTGGTAAATTATTATATCTATTTGGACGTGGTAGATATAACGCACGTTGTCGCCGCACGTGTGCGTAGTCCCATATTTCTGTGTACAGTGCTTGTAACTTTACCAAGACTGCATTGGTCAAATTTCTTATCATTTTGATGATTTCAGAACCTGGCAGTATACACACCAATACTTATATACTAGATGACCAACCTTTTTCTGATTCGATTCAACAACGTTTCTTTCACAATGCAATCCGTGACCATAACTGGTCTTTATCTTAAAGAGTCAAGTCAAGAGGCAAATATTTGGATGAGTGGGGGGGGGGGGGGGGGGGGGGGGGGGGGGGGGGGGGGGGGGGGGGGGGGTGTGTGTAAAAAGTGAACCATTCTATGTACACTGTACATGCATGTCACTAATAATATGAGTAATTTGCATAGTAAACGGCAGAATCTCCTTTTTTTTTCAATTACAGGATGTCTTGCTGAGGTTACCATTCATGTGCCTTTCCAGCGGACCTGAGTTTCTGTCGATTGAGAAGAATATCTTGCACCATGGGTGGATTCTGCCATCTCTATCTGCTCATGATTCTCCTGATGAGATCTGGTGATGTTGAAACCAACCCTGGACCAGACAGGTCAGTCTATATATGTATTTGAAGCTTATTTCATGTTCTTTATTGCAACCGTAATAACCAGTAGGGGCTTGTAGCGAGCACTCATGTAATCATGTTATCGTGTTTTGAGTACTTTGTGGATGCAAGCTCTCCAATCTATGAAGTGTAGGGTTGACACTTATTCTTTTTAACAGGCTAGTAACTCACAAATACTCACGCTTTTGCGAATATGCGACATGATTCTTTTCGTACTTAGCCCTACATTTTATCACTTGAAAAAAATACAAGTGCTTGTTATTGTGACTAGGAATGACGGGGCATCTGCCGAAGACGCAGATTCGACACTGAGTCACGTCTTTTGGATGGTGACGTTAAAGGCCGGTCCCAAGACGTAAATAATCATGATTGATACACGTCTGTAAAAACCCAATTACACACACACATTCATGTATGTACTCTGTTTTTAGTTTATATGTACAGATGTACTCTTGGTTATATTCAGTAGGCCTACCATTGATGGCCGGCGCGGTGGGAGATCCGGCCACTGACTTTCGGATAGAGTCGGATTTTATGAAGGCGCCAAACATCATGGCTGGACACACATGATTCTTTTGTGTTAATAGTCTCTTCTCAGTGACAGTTTACATGTATTTTTTAGATACGACCATCACTGTTATTGTTTTGGAATGGTATTTCAACGAATTGTTGGGTCACGTAATTATGTGAGTGATCGTTACAAGCCAGCAGTATGATAAGTAAAATAATTTTCTTATTATCAATGCGTTACACCACATACATACATACTAATTTTTCTTCCATATTTCAGTGCATTGCTTAATGAGGTATTTTGCGTTATGTGTGTATGTCTCAATATACCTTTAAACATATCTTATCAGTACATGTAGCTTAATGAAATCAGGTAGGTGTGTACATGAAGCTGCAGGTACTGACAGTACTCAATTGTAGGAGCTAGTGTACATGTACATATTTGTAGCCGGGCTGGAGCAGTTTATTCTTCCATGTATAGTTGTACTGTCTGTTTTGCCAAAAATCAAAGGCTCATCAAGAACTATACTTAACTTACAAAGTATGAAGATAGGTGCTTAAATGAATGTACAGTAGGAGTAACAGCACAATAAGAGTTACTTAAGAGATATTTAAGAGATGCTTGATAATTTTTTTTTTAATTACAGGATTGTCAGTGAGAAGGAATTCTTAAAGCTGTCCAAGCAAATTGCATCTAGCTACTACAAAGATGTGGGCATTAACCTGGACATCTCCATCGCAGAGCTTGGTCACATCAAGGAACGTAGCCAAAATACCAGTGATGCATTGATGACAGTGTTCACGAGATGGAGAGACAAACAGCCTCCAGGCACAGACATCAGGGCTCTTCTTGCAGAGGAATTAGAAAGAAGTGACTTAGGGTCCCTCTCTGGCGAACTACTCGCTGGCAGTCTCTTCCTGAAGCGGACAGGTGAGAATAAGAAGGAAATCATGTCGGCTGCTCGAAAGAAGGCCTTTACTGCCATTGATAATATATTGCTCTTGCAGGCAGCCAACAAACACTGATTTGACACTTTCTCATTTGGTACTTTCTCATTTGGTACAAATAGTGTTACTTATAGCAGGACATCCCATTAGATGAACAGCCCATGAGACTGATACTGCCGGTCTGGTGAACCCTCAAAATAGCTGTCAGAACACCCATGAGACTGACATGTCAGTCTTGTTGGCTGTCAGTCCACGGGTCGTTGGTTTCATGGGCCTTCCAACAACTTTTCAGATGGTTCGCTATACATGTATTGTCGGTCTTGTGGGCTGTTGGTCGCATGGGCTGTGGCCAATAATACATGGTTGCAGACCCGTTCACTTTGTGCTGTGTAAAGGGAGATGAAAACATGAAGCTGTACAAGGATTGTCATTTAAATTTCTTGGCATTTCATGCTCATCTTTTGACACCAAGTTTAAGAAAATTGTTCCATTACAGAGTCGTTTTATCTTTTGTGACCTTAGGCCTAAAAAAAAAAGATGATGTATTGCCCAAATATCTTATTTCTAGGTCTAAGTTTGTTGGGTTTTTTTTAGACAAAAAATATTAAAGTATTACAAATGATGCCAAAGAGGGAGAAAAACAATTTAATTAATTTAAAAAAAGAAAAGATTTCCGACTGACAGACCCATGTTTTGGCACCTAAAGGGCAATGCAACCATATGTCGGCCCAAAAATGGAGAATTTCTGATCTTTGTGTACAAACCAAAAGGAAAACTACATTTCTCTCAGTTATTTCTATATCGCATGGAATTGTTCTTTGATCTGTAATTCATGAGGTTTATAAGGTTCATCATTATGGTCTTTTCAATTCAATTCAATTCAATTTATTTGCTCATAAAAATCCAGAAAACACATGCAAACATTCATAAATCAACATGATACAAAGGGTAAAATTTACAAGAAAAATGAATAACAAAGTATACATTTGGATTAAGTATGAGAGGGACAGCAAGAAAGGAACAAGCCTTGTGATTAGCTGACCCTGTAACATAATACATTAAGGACGCTACAAAAAATAAAAAATCACTTACTACAACATAAAGGGGGGGGGGGGGGTATGCCTATACATTTAAACAAACAAACTTGGTGAATACCTGTCTAAAATAAAGTGCCTAGATTTTGACTTAAAAACATTTAACGAAACTGCTTGTTTAATATCTGAAGAAAGAGAGTTCCAGATTTGGGGTCCTTGAAATAATATTGAGTTTTTAAAAGATGAGAGCCTCGGTTTGGGTAAATGAAAATCATTAGCATTTCTTGTATTGTATCCATGATATTCATTATTGAACTGAAAGAATGTTTTAATATAGTCTGGCAAGAGGTGATTGTTACATAAGTACATAAATATAAGTACCTGAAATACATACATATCATGAAATTTCAAAACACCTGATTCAATAAATAGAGGGTTGGTATGGGCAAGGTAAGGTGCATGAGACATATTTCGTATCGCACGTTTTTGTAAAATAAACAATCTATCAATGTGATTATTACTTGCATTACCCCAGACAAGAATACCATAATTAAGGTACGGATATACAATTGCATAATAAATCATTTTTAAAATCTCCTTTGGAAATGATCTTAAACAATACATTATTCCTATATTTTTTGCCAGCTTATTGCACAGACTATCAATGTGATTTGTCCATGTAAGTTTATGATCTATTGTAATGCCTAAAAATTTTACTGACGTTACACACTTAATATCTGTATTGCACACTCTAATTGAAAGATAATCTGGTATCAATAAATTACTAAAAATAATATAACTGGTTTTTGCTACATTGATTATCATTTTATTTGCGTAAAACCACTCAGATATTAATTCAAGTTCAGAATTGAATAGATTATGTAAGTCCTGATAATTAGGATGGGATAAAAACAGACTGGTGTCGTCAGCAAACATAATACAATGTAATAATTTAGATACTTTACTAAGGTCATTTATAAATAAAAGAAACAACAGTGGTCCTAAGATAGAACCCTGTGGTACCCCACATGAGATAGTCCCTTGCTGTGATTTGCATTTAGAAATTTCAACATATTGTTTTCTATTTGATAAATAACTTTCAAATAATTTAAGTACAATACCTCTTATGCCAAATAATTCAAGTTTGTGTAATAAAATAGCGTGATCTACTGTATCAAAAGCCTTCTTCAGATCTAAAAACATTGCAATCATATATTTCTTGTTATCAAGAGCATTAACAACAGTGTGAACAAAATCAATAAGAGCCGATGACGTCGAATGTCCAGGACGGAAACCATATTGGTTCAAAGATAATATATTGTACTTGCTTATAAAATCAAATAATCTATTGTACATACATTTTTCTAAAATTTTTGAGAAAATTGGCAAGACTGATATGGGTCTGTAATTTGCAACATTTTCACTTGAACCATTTTTATATACAGGAACCACACGAGCAATCTTTAATTCATCAGGAAATATACCTAAATCTAAGCATTGATTGAATATTGCACAGATGGGTTGACATAAAATATGTATAGATTTCTTTATAACCTTGATACTTATATCATCGTACCCAGGACTGCAATCACTCTTTATATTAGACACAATATCAATGATCTCGGAACATGTGATTGGTTTAAAATAACACGTACTAGAATTCCTATCCAAATAACGACAAGAATTCAAATTTAAATTATTACCCTGATCAACAGGATATTTCAATTCAGATACAATATTAATAAAATATTCATTAAATACATTACAAATTTTTGAGGTATCATGTAACACCTGATTATTAGATATCAAAAAATTAATACTGCACTTTTTATTTACACGACCCATTGCACAATTAACTATGTTCCAAGTCTTTTTCATATTCCCTTTGGCTGTTGCAAAATTTTCCATAAAATAGTGTTTTTTAGCTTGTTTAATCATATTATTGACTTTATTCCGACATTTTCTGTACACTTCTTTTCGATACGGTGTTGGGTTTCTCAGATAAAGTCGATATGAACGACATTTTTTCTTCGACAACTTACGAATATCAGGATTGATCCATGTTTTTTTTGGGGGGGGGTGTTTTTTTCAAACATTCTAAAGGAAAACACAGATTATATACATTTAAAAACCTCTCTAAAAATTGCACATAATTTACATTTGGATTGTTATTATGGCAAGACCATTGGACCATCTGAAAGGATCTTAAAAAACAATTTATACTTTTATCATTGATTATTCTCAATGGCTTATTCAAATTTTGCTGAGATTGAATATCACTCCAGCTAATACAATATACAGGTAAATGATCGCTGATGTCTGTTATAAATATTCCTGATTCAACATTGTCTACATTATTAGTAATTATATTATCAATCAAAGAAATTGTGTCGTCAGTGATTCTGGTAGGATGGTCTATCAACGGATACATATGATGCGACAATAGTAAATTGATGAAATTATCAACATGTTGCACTTTACCTACATTCAATAAATTGATATTGTAATCACCTAATAAATAAACTATTTTATTTTCCCTATTTACAACGCTAAAAACATTTGAGAATCTCTCTAAAAAATCATCAACAGACTGATCCGGAGGCCTATAAATTGACCCAACAATTATACCAGAATTCTTATTGACAATTTCCACAAATACACTTTCAATACAACTATCGGTCCGTTCTAAGTCGGGACGTCTAATGTATTGCACATTATTGTTTAAAAAAATCCCAACTCCTCCACCCCTTCTTGACAAGCGGCTAACGCCTTCAAATTCATAACCATCTATATTACACAAAGGGTGTATAGTGTGCTCCTGGAACCAGGTTTCCGTGACACATAGTACTGTAGGCTTTAGTTTCACACTGTTTAAGAATTCAGTGATATTATCAAAACTATTAAGAAGACTTCTTGAATTCAAATGGATACATGAAAGTGGATTTGCAGATTTTGCTTTGTTTGTAATGTATGTCTAACGCCCCCCCCCCCCCCCGACCCCTCGGCAGCGGCGGTTTTATGGTTTCGGGAGATTGCTTTTGTTTAGGTCTGTTAACTCCAGTCGGCGAGCACCATCTCACCGCGGCCGAGGTGGGGGGTGTTAGTTAAAACCCACGAGACCACCACATAAATTAATACACAATTAAACAGTTTCAATTACAATTTCATTTGGTCGTTTATTTTATAAAAGGTTACAATTTCTTGTGTCGTGTTTCTTCAGTGTTTATCCCTTATCTAATTACTTAACTACTTGAGCTCGTTTACCCACGCATTCACATCACCAATCACTCACTTAAAGTATATTAGTGGGAGGGGAAAGGGGAAAGGAAAAGGATTATTTAAGTTACTTGGGCTTTTAGAGTATTTGATCGATCGATAATTAATTGTCTTTAGAGTTTATAGGCCTTTTTAATTGGGGGACGGGTTGACTTAGCTCTGTCTTGAATCCGGTTTCTCGACTCGTCGCACTCGTGTTGGGGCGTAGCAGACTTGGAATCCTCTCGATGTCTTGGGGGCGTCGGAGGGTCTTAACGGTGTGTGCTTGCTCCGGTCCTTGTGACGTCGAATTTGTTGACTTTCTCCAAAAAGAGCACAAAATAATCAGCGGTCTCCTTTGTCGATCTCTTTCTATTACTCTGGGTTGAAAGTGTTCTCTTTACTGGCGAAGAGCGAAGTGCAGTATTATATATTGGTCGTTTCAGTCCCTTTCTATTATTGACTTGGCAGCACACAGTGACCAGAAGATGTGAAGTTCAACAACTTTCAAAATATTCCGTGGACGAAGCTTTAAATTGGTACAAGTCGGGGATCTCCAGATGTTAAATGGTGGCTGGATTAAACTTAGGGTGGAAGGAGAGGGGTGGCAAAGGCTTGGGGTCCAGGGATGCAAGTCTTTTAGGGAAGGGAGGTTTGGGTCTTTTTATACTTAATTAACACACCGTTCAGCCATCTAGCTCGCACCTCGAGTCCAACAAATTCCTTATTAATTTCCTTTGTTTTTCCATCCCATAATACTTTTTGGTCACCTGATCTCCCACCACTGTCGATTTCTTAATGGACAGGGCTAAAACTTATTCCATTGGTCCAAACTCTCTATTCCAAAACTCTAGCAAACTTTTTACCTGCTTTTATTCCTGATTGGTCAAATGAAGGGGAAGTCCTTATACTTTTTAGCGTGGGTAGGCTGGATTCACTCGTTGGGATATTCTCGAGGTTACCAGTGACAGCTCAGGCTCTAGAGTGTCAATTAACTACTAATACAACGACTCTGTTATCATTCACCATTTTCACAAACACCTAACTAAATTCTATCAAAAACAAATCTGTTGTCCAAGGTATTTTTATCGTTCTTAACCCCACCCGACCTATTGCTCGACCTATTGCTCTACTCTTTTTCCCTTGTCCCTTTACCTACATATAGCTACATAGTCTATCCCAAAGCCATTTATTTATCAATCAAATATCCCCTAGGACTCATAATCCTTTTAACTCGGCTACTTTCAAGTTCAAGCACAACTCAGCATGTTCACACACATCTTTAATCCCAGTGTATTCCACCATGCTACACATTCCTCCCGGCCAATTAAATGTTGTCCTCAACATTTCGGAAAACAATTATTTTTCTCTTAACCCTTTTACTACGACCACAAACGACCAATTTGCTACATGATTACATTAATTATGAATATACCAATAAATGCAGCTTAAAATACACTGAGTAACGTGTGCTTAATATAATTAACCAACATAATAACATACGAATACACCGCTTAGCTACGTAAACATAAAATACAAAAATTAGGAAAAGGATAGTAGAAGAAAGAGAAAAACTGATAAAATAAACGAAGATAACGAGGGAGAGAGGGAGAAAGAGAAAGAAAGAGAGAAAAAGGACATAATGGGCTATAATACAATATTTACATAAATCAAACCAAATCAATATGGCCTTTCGTCATTACGCTCGACTTCATAGCTTTCCAAACGCACTGCGGTCAATGTACAAAAACATTTTAAACATAAAAATAAAACGATTAAGCCGTCGGGTGTCTATTGAACTCCCAACCATAACCAATTGTATGCAATCCCCAAATGGGCGCACCATGACGGCGTCTAGAGCTCGCGCGAAGCCAAGCCAATGACCACCGACCATGTTATCAACAAAAATTATACTCATTTAATTAAGTATACATGTACTCCAATACATGCCTCCAAAGTATTCCTAATGATGCTCCGACATCATTTCTTTCCTTCAATAATAATCACATTAAAATCATTATCTACATTTATTTACAAACAAAATTAAAAATTAGGCAACTCGTGTCGGGCCATTTCCACAAACACTATATGGTTTCATCATGCATTCCAATCCGGTGCATAAATGTCAGTTCAGTGCCTAGAGCTTGCAATAAAGCCACGCTAATGGTCACTGACCATACAATCCACAATAAACAAATTCTATCCCAATAAACCTCATGTTTAATGGAAACATATCCAACATTTATACATCTTAATTATTGACTATCTTCACTTAACTCTTAAACATCGTTTCCAATTGAGACGAACCAATCGCATGTGTGAAATCACGCGCATAAATCAATTAAATTATCCTGGGTTAGCTCTGTGCCGGTCCCACGATCTTGATAATAAGCCGAGCGTAGTACATAATTCCTGCCTCGCTCGATCGTTTATTATCACAAATAATAATACTGTTATGCATACAATTGGTGCTGAAAAGAAATACAGCACAAGCCTTACAACAATCAAAATAAGCATAAATTGTATAATATCAACCACTGCATGGTTCGCACGCCCAATTGGCTCGACAACATTAAGCATATAATTAGCCCACCGGTCAGGAGGACGAGGGTTTCTTTGAGAACGCCTTTTTGGGCCGATCTCCCCATTCGGGGTCCCCTCCTTATCCTCCCTCTCCGGGGTGTCACCACTACCACTACTCATCACAGTATCAGCACTATTTACACTACCATTACATGGGGCACTATAAACATTTTCATCATCATCTCCTGTTCCCCCCCTGTCGCTAAAGATGGGCGAGACGGGCCTAGAGATGGGAGCGGAACCGGGCGGGGTTGGCTGAGGGTCTCCCCCTCCTGTTTCTCCCGTGGGCATTTTCCATTCTATAACTTCATCAGAACATTCCTCCCCTTCGGCAATATCGACAAAACCGGTACCCTGGTCCTTGTGTTCACTATTACAGGGTTTCTTAATCTTCCTCTTTGGGGGATGTTCTTGGATTCTGGGGGGTAAGAAATTGCATGGTAGCAACAGGTTTCTATGCAATACGCGTTCCCTTCCACTTCTCTTTTCAGGGCGAACTCTAAACACTGGGACATCTGGGTTCGGCTGACTAACAACAACATAAGGGTCTTCCCCCCATTTATCACTCAACTTATGTTTATTCTTTAGACCCACATTTCTTACTAGAACTCGGTCACCTATTTCAACTTTATTCTCTCTAACCTTGTTATCATACAACAACTTGTTCTTGGCACTCGCCACTTCACTCCGCTCCGAGGTCAATCGGTAAGCATGGTCTAGTCTATCCCTCAGACCTTTCACATACTCTGGAGGGTTGTGCCGGCCTGTGCTTTCCCTTGTGGGGAGACCCAAATACAAATCTATTGGGAGCCTAGGGTGTCTACCGTACATTAAATAAAAAGGGGAGAATCCTGTGACATCATGCTTGGTGCAATTGTATGCATGCACCAGTGGAGCTACATACAATTTCCACTCAGACTTCTTTTCATTTGGCAGGGTCCCTAGCATTCCTAAGAGAGTACGGTTCATTCTTTCACACATACCATTCCCTTGTGGGTGATAAGGGGTCGTTCGAGATCGTTCAATCCCCGTTAATTTACACAACTGTTTAATTACTTCAGATTCAAAATTTCTGCCCTGGTCTGAATGTAACCTTTCTGGGAACCCGTAATGTACTAAGAAATTATCAAATAATATTCTAGCGGTGGTCGTGGCCGTCTGATTCCGGGTCGGGATAGCCACTGAATATCGGGTGAAATGATCTGTAATCACCAATATGCTATTATATCCTCCCTTTGATTCCTCTAGTGACAAATAGTCCATGCATACTAGTTCTAGGGGTCTACTAGTCTTTACAGTAACCAAGGGGGCAGTATTACGGGAACTTGCAACACCTTTCCGACGTACACATCTACCACAAGTACCTACATAATGTTTTACATCCCTACTCATGAATGGCCAGAAAAACCTCTCCCTAAGTAGATCTAGGGTCCTTTCTATCCCCAAATGTCCGGTATCATCATGCAAATTCTCAAGCACCAGCAATTTATATCGTCTGGGGAGAACCAATTGTAGGGCCGGGGTCCCTTTATCGATCCGACGTCTATACAAAATTCCATCTCGGACCACAAGTTTATCCCACTCCCTGAACAGCAACTGGGCTTCTACCGATTCTCCCTTTCGTGATCTTACAGGGGGACAACAACCTTTCTCTACACAAGACATTACTCTACTGATGGCAGGGTCTTTTCTCTGTTCCTCTGCCCAATTCGGTGGGGTACCAGGAATCTTAACATGGGGAACCTCAAGGGGTGTAGCCTCATCACCATTTACCGGGTCACCTACGCCACCATTAACCATCTCACTATAGGGGTTCTTATCAATATCAACAGTTAAAGCATACCCTACTACAGCCTGAAACACTTCAGCATCGACTGGGCATTCATTATCCTCAGGGGGGTGAGTCTCACTGGGAGGCCGCCTAGAGAGAGCGTCAGCATCAATGTTCATCTTACCAGAGCGATAAGTCAATGTTATATCATAATTAGCTAAGGCTGCCAGCCAACGGTGCCCTGTGGCATCAAGCTTTGCGGTGGTGAGCACATACGTAAGGGGGTTATTATCGGTCCGAACATGAACTTTGTTTCCGTACAAAAAATCATGAAACTTATCAGTTACTGCCCACTTCAATGCTAAAAACTCTAATTTGTGAGCGGGGGAATTTTTCTCACTTGGGGTCACTGACCTACTTGCATAGGCGACAACACGTTCCTTGCCCTCATCATCGACCTGGTACAGGGCTGCTCCTAAGCCTCGCGTACTAGCATCCGTATGTAAGATAAAAGGCTTAGAAAAATCAACATACTGTAATACTGGGGCACTGATCAATTTCTCCTTTAGTTCGTTAAAGGCCTGATGACGCTTTCTTGTCCATACCCATGGGGGTGCACTACTCGCGGGGGTCTGAGTTCTGTGTTTACCTTTACGCTGGCGTGTACCGCCAATCAACTCATAGAGGGGGCTAGCAATCTGGGCAAAATTCGGGATGAACTTACGATAATAACTTGCAAATCCTAAGAAAGTCCTTAATTCTCTCATATTCTGAGGCACGGGCCAATCCCTTACGCTATCAATCTTACCGGGGTCGGTCTGAATCCCGTCTCCCGAGAGTACATGTCATAAATACTTCACTTGCGTCTGGAGCAATTTACACTTAGAGGCTTTAAGTTTGAATCCATGTTGGGCTAACCGACTAACTACTAACTCTAATCTGGCAAGGTGTTCCTCAACTGTCCTGCCGTACACAATTATATCATCTAAATAGACAACACAACATGTATGATTTAAGTCTCCCAGGTATTTTTCCATGGCTCTTTGAAATGTACCGGGGGCATTGCACAGTCCAAAAGGCATACGATTGCACTCCCAAAATCCCAATGGGGGCGGCAAAACAAACGCAGTCTTATGTCGGTCGACCTCATCTACTTCTAATTGCCAATACCCAGCTTTCAAGTCTAGGGAACTAAACCATTTGGCCCCATGCATCATTTGTAGAGTTTCATCAATTCGTGGAAGGGCATAACTATCTTTAATTGTCCTTTCATTTAACTTCCTAAAATCGATACAAAATCGAAGGGAGCCATCTTTCTTTCTGACTAAAACTACGGGGCTGGAGTAGGGGGAAAAGGATTCTCTTATCACTCCAGATTCCTGCATGGACCGGATATGCTCTCTTACTTCGTTATACATGGACGGGGGTATCCTTCGGTATCTCTCCCTAAAGGGTCGTTCTTCATTAAGGGGAATCCTATGTTTAACAATACCACTATGACCTAAATCATGCTCTGAGTTGCTGAAGGCATGGGAATAATTTCCTAACACTTTTCTTGCTCTTGCTATCTCTACTGGGGATGCGGGAGATTCTGAAAAATCCAAATTCATATCTGAAATTTCATGGTGATCAGCCTTGCCTTTTGAATTATCACTATCGGGGCAGTTCATTTGGTTAGTTTGCACAGGTCCTTGAACTTGGCATAAATATACAATCCCCAACTTTTGCCTTCGGTATAACCAGACACATGGGTGTCGATCCCGGGGGGGATGGGGGGGATATATCCCCCCCAATATTTCAGGTGGGGGGATGGCCTGTACAATCATCCCCCCCAATAATTCACCATAATTTTTTTTTTTTAATGAAGAGAAAAATTAATGGTGAGAGTCCGATGAGAGTAGTTAATGGTTATTACTCGCAAGATGACCATCAATATACACATTTTGCTATCTCATTTTCATAATACACTGTTGGTCATAATGGTAGAATAATTATTTTTACCCCAGTTTAGGGAAGGATTTTAAAAAATGATTTATTTCTAAAAGATCTAGATAATGGCATACATTCTCATATTTTATTGAATATTAATTTGCGAGTGTTTGTTTTGCGTGACTGCTAAATCATATGTGTGCTACTATGCTAATCAGCCAGGGAACCTACGTCCTTAAGTCATAATTGACAGTAATGAGGATTAATGCCTCACAAAAGGGCACAAATATATAGCTGATCGACACGATTTTTATCCTGGGGCCTCACAGTAACGAGGCCATTGCTTAGCCCCTGAATTATGACTGTACGCAGTGGTTGCTAGTGTACGCGGCCGCCCCCACAAATCCCCCAAAACGAAGAAAATGCAATAAATTGTCAAAAATTCATTGTATTTCCTCCCAGCCCCCAACAGGAAAAATTCCTCTGTAGGGTCATGCATTATGGTTCAAGGCATGGCCACAACGAGTAATTTTTTTCTGTTGGGGGCCGGGGGGAAATGCAATGAATTTTTGACAATTTATTGCATTTTCTTCGTTTTGGGGGATTTGTGGGGGCGGCCGCGTACACTAGCAACCACTGCGTACAGTCATAATTCAGGGGCTAAGCAATGGCCTCGTTACTGTGAGGCCCCAGGATAAAAATCGTGTCGATCAGCTATATATTAGTGCCCTTTTTTTAGGCATTAATCCTCATTACTGTCAATTATGACTTAAGTACGTAGGTCCCTTAGCTGATTAGCATAGTAGCACACGTATAATTTAGCAGTCACGCAAAACAAACACTCGCAAATTAATATTCAATAAAATCTGAGAATGTATGCCATTATCTAGATCTTTTAGAAATAAATCATTTTTTAAAATCCTTCCCTAAACTGGGGTAAAAATAATTATTCCACCATTATGACCAACAGTGTACATATACGAAGTAAATAAGACAACCGTATATGAGACAAGAATAAATTGAATTCTCGCTCATACGGCTTCATCAGGAATTGATTAATTTATTCAATTTGTTCAATCAACAGCATCATAGAAATGCAGTGCGCCAAATGCAAAGACGCAGCATCAAAAGCAACGAGCTAAATGTTAAGCGCGAAGCACAAAAGTAGCAATCTGCAATGAACATCAGACAATCCTGGACAGTGTAAACATAGATGAACTCTGTGACGATTTCGTGATGAGATCGGAGACAAGGAGAAAGATTTTCGGACATTAGTATGACTTATAAAATAGTTCAATAGTTGTTATGTTGTTTCCGTTCACCCTTTTTAAAATTCACGTCATTGTATCTTTAGTTTTATTTTTTTCACTCATTTTATTTCCTGATATTTCCTAAAACATTTTTCATTTTTGGAAAAAGATTATTATGTCACAACTTATTTTCAGTGGGGAAACTGAATTCAGACAAGGATTAATATAGAGAACAGTACAACGAATCGTCTTCTTTCTCTAATAATGTAATAAAATGTGAAAGCTTCCGCGCTTCGCGCAGGAATGGGCAAAAATGATTTCAGACAAGGATTAAGAGTCGAGAATGGTACATAGAATCGTCTTCTTTCTTTAATAATCTAATGAAACGTAAGAGCTTCCGCGCTACGCGCGGGGGAAGGGGAACTTGATTCAAACAAGGATTAAGAGTCGAGAATGGTACATCGAATCGTCTTCTTTCTTTAATAATCTAATGAAACGTCAGAGCTTCCGCGCTACGCGCGGGGGAAGGGGAACTTGATTAAAACATTAATGATTAAGAGTCGAGAATGGTACATCGAATCGTCTTCTTTCTTTAATAATCTAATGAAACGTAAGAGCTTCCGCGCTACGCGCGGGGGAAGGGGAACTTGATTCAAACAAGGATTAAGAGTCGAGAATGGTACATCGAATCGTCTTATTTCTTTAATAATCTAATGAAACGTCAGAGCTTCCGCGCTACGCGCGGGGGAAGAGGAACTTGATTCAAACAAGGATTAAGAGTCGACTCAGAATCGTCTTCTTTCTTTAATAATCTAATGAAACGTTATCAGAGCTTCCGCGCTATGCGCGGAGGAAGGGGAACTTGATTCAAACAAGGATTAAGAGTCGAGAATGGTACATCGAATCGTCTTCTTTCTTTAATAATCTAATGAAACGTCAGAGCTATCGCGCTACGCGCGGAAGAAGGGGAATTTGATTCAAACAAGGATTAAGAATCGAGAACGGTCCAACGAATCGTCTTCTTTCTCTAATAATTTAGTGAAACGTCAAAGCTTACGCGCTTTGTGCGGGGGGGGGGGGACTCCCCCTCCCTGCACCCAACCCCCTAGAAACCGCGCTTCGCGTGCTCACTACCGTCCCCCTAAAATTAAATCCTGGCTACGCGCTTGGGAGGGGTGCAACTTGCCACACGCTTCTACCACTTTGGTTGCTTTGATCCATTGCCGAAAATATTTTGGCACCTATCACCCCCCCCCCCCCCCCCCAACCACGGATACAAATCGACACCCTTGCATTAATACCAAGGTCGCTAAAGCTTTTTATACATAATGACTGTAAGAGGTGCGGTATGGATGTTGCTTTGCTGCAGCACTAGCTGGAAGTAGACTTTTTAACTGAAAGGATGAACTCAGAGAACTGCGACCAATTGCCCGTTTAATTGTATGCAGTGTGACGGTAGTCATCAAGAACTGCTGGCCCCATAAAGGCTTTCCCGGCTCTTTTTTTACCTCGTCATGGGTGCTTCCACTCCGAATGTATCAAGCAAGCCATAGTCAAGTTTCTTGTGGACCATATTGAAAGTTTTACGACTGCCCTGACGGTAGATTGCAGAGACCGTATCACACCCTGTCACAGCTTAAAGAAACATCAGGCAATTTCTAGTGTCCCCTATGGCATGCTGAATTTCATGAATGTTGAAGACCGTGACAGGATTCTGCGGCATAGCATGTGCATATCTGTGGAAGTGGTTGCCGGAGCAACTAGCATGACCAGTAAATCTGTGTCCTTATATACCAACGACAACAACGGGCACCTTTTCTGACTCTGCTACTGCCTGTGCTGTAGAGACAATCAGGTTAGTGGCATCCGTTTCTGTCTGCTTGATACCGGTACGTGTTTTGTCACGTAGACAGAGGCGGTTCTCCCGGGGGGGGGGGGGGGCAGGGGGGGCACAGTGCCCCCCCCCCCCCCCACTTTTTCAGATACCCCAAAAGTGCCCCTTTTTACATAGGAAAAGTGCCACTTTTATTTTGTAAGAAGTGCCCCTTTTACATAGGAAAGGTGCCCCTTTTACTTTGACAAGTGCCCCTATTACTTAGTAAAAGTGCCCCTTCCCCCTTTTCACCTCTGACGAGTGCCCTTTTTATTTTTGACACGTGCCCCTTTTCCTTCGACATGTTCCCATTTTCCTTTGCAATAAGTGTCCATTTTCCATTCTCATAAATCTTGAAATTATCTTGAATAGGTGCCCTTTTTAATCTCTAGTAAGTGCCTCTTTTCAGGTACGAGAAGTGCCCCTTTTCACTTTTAATAAGTGCCCCCTTCACCTCTGATAATTGCCCTATTCAAAACTGAGAGGTGCTCCTTTTACTTTGACAACTTCCCCTTTTTTCCTTTGTAAGAAGTGCCCCTTCTCCTTTTAATAACTACCCCTTTTTTAAACTCGGATGAGCACACCTTTCATTTTAACATGTGCCCCTCTTATTTTCTAATAAGTGCCCCTTTTCCTTATGATAAGTGCCCCCATTAAAAAGAGAGAGCTCCTTCCCTTTCTCATAACTACCCCTTTCCCTTTCTAATAAGTGCCCCTTTTCCTTATGATAAGTGCCCCCATTGAAAAGAAAGGGCTCCTTCCCCTTCTCATAACTGCCCCTTTTAAAAATCTGAACGGTGCCCCCTTTTTATTCAAAAAATGCACATTTTCCTTTATCATAAGTGTCCCTTTTACATTTTCATAAGTGCCCCTTTTCATATCTGGTCAGTGCCCCTTTTCAACTCTGATAATTCCCCCTTTTAATAATGATACGTGCCCCTTTTCCTTTCTAATAAGGGACCTATCCCCTTTTCACCTCTTATAAATGCCCCTATCAAAATTTGATGGGTGCCCCTTTTCCGTCAACAAATGCCTATTTCCCATTTTCGTAAACGCCTCTTTTTCATCACTGGTGAGTGCCTCTTTTCAGGTGAAAAAATGCCTCATTTTCACCTCTTATAATTATCCTTTGTACTTTGACACGTGCTCCTTTTCTTTTCTAATAAGTGTCTTATCCCTTTCGATAATTGTCCCCTTTTCATGTAATCATTAAACGTGCCCCTTATTTAAAGCGACTAAGAGCAATTTCCCCCAAAGTTCGCTCGCTGCGCTCGCTCGCATTTAAAGATGATATAATTATGTTACTTATCAAAGGTCTTTTCAGTCTTCCGTTATGAGAATGTGCTTATAACCCCATCACGATTGGCTTTTTTCCTCTTTATAAGATGTAATTTTTCGCACTGCGACCTCACAGATCTTTACAATTTTTCTCGCTCGCTTCGCTCGCTCGTAAATGCATATTCAGACATCACACCCAACTGTAAAGTATGATGCTTAAGCGATATCTTGTATGATGTATGAAGAGAAACAAATATTGAAATCATCCCTGATAATGTAATCACAATGTAGGTGTATATACCAATGTCTAAAAAATTGTATATTTTCGCTTTGAGATTTCCCACTGTAGGTGCCCTTTTTTCCAGAAAGTGCCCTTTTTTGTTGGTGCCCCCCCCCCCCACTTTGGAAGTCGCTCGGCCGCCCCTGCACGTAGAGTTTGTATAAGTCTCATCTTATTGTTGCTGTTGGCAAGGAAAGCTGTTTTGGGTTGTGCTTGTTGGCATATAATATATTATCATCATATAAAGAGGTACATCTTTGGGCTATTCGTCTCTGCTCAGCTACCTTTGTCGAAGTTGCACTTCCATATCCATCGAACACCACCGTCAAATGAGCTCCATAATGCTTAAGGGTGCAGTAGGCGACCACCATCTTAAACAAAGAGACCATTTATGGCACGTTGGATTGCTTGGAGAACGAATTCAGCAGGAGACCCAGAGAACTCTTTGTTGGCTTCCGCATATCACCCCACCTTTGAAAGGGAAAGTGCGTGGGAAAATTTTCATAAGCAAAGACGGATTCCATCTCAGTGTTGTTATTCAGGACACATGTTATTCTTTTGAACAGAAGTGTTGGGTTGACTTATGTGCTTTGTCCCCTGATTTTCACTCTCTTACTCTTGGCACCAATGGTCTTCACCTTGTCCTTACGATCAGTGGCGTAATGAGCAAAAACGTTTGGGGGGGCTGACAAAAAAAAAATCCGAATCACCCCACTCTAACATGCAGGCCCCGCTGAACGTTCCTCAAACTGGGGTCTAGGTGCAAAGCCCCGACGGGGTTCAAGGGGCGAAGCCCCCGAAGATCAAGGGGTATGGGCATCAGTGGCGGATCCAGGAATTTTTTACCGGGGGGGGGGGGGGGCACAAAATGGCATGGGGTGAAATATATGTAAAACGATGAAGCGACAGAACGAGGCTTTAACGGCGAGGGAGCGGAGCGACCAAGCAGGGGGTGGGTCTGGGAGGGTTTTTTTTGGCCCCCTCCCAGAGTAAGAAGCATTTGCAATTTTAGAACCAAATTAGACGCATTTTCAGGCACTTCCTGGAGTAATATGACGTAAAATTGCTTTCTCCTACCCCTTCCAAGAGTAGGGATCTTTTGCAATTTGAGAACCACATTTGGCGCATTAATGTCCATCGGCACTTCATGGAAAAAAGAGGCCTTCTGATTGGTTAGAAGTTAGAGAAAAGTGATCTGTCACGTCGTGAGACGTTGTATAAATTATGCTTTGATGCCGCACAATGCACAACGACGGTGGTCCGGTACCTCACCAGTAGTACTTGCAAAAATTATCTCGAGTGTATAAACTGTGTCGTTATCAGGGGCGTCGCTAGATCTTTTTCAGTGGGGGAGGGGGGGGGGGGGAGGGTGTAGAGACCGCCGATTATCGACAAAACGAGCCACCAATATTATTACCGACAAATATAAAAATGCCAATGTCCAAATGTCTACAAATTTAACTATAATTTAAATATAAACCCGGGGCCAGGAACTAAGTTATTTTTCAGTTTTTCCCCTCGCGCGCAAAGCGCGGAAGCTTTGAAACTTCATTAAATTATTAGAGAAAGAAGACGATCCGTTGTACTGTTCTCGACTCTTAAAGCTTGTTTCGCCCCTCCCGCGCAAAGCGCGGAAGCTATGACGTTTCATTTAATACTATTATTAGAGAAAGAAGACGATTCATTGTACCGGTCCCGACTCTTAATCCTTGTCTGAATTCAGTTCCCCCCCCCCCCCCTCCCGCGCTAAGCGCGGAAGCTTTGGCGTTCCAACACATTATTACTCTTAATCCTTGTCTGAATTCATTTTCGCTCGTCCCGCGCGAAGCGCTGAAGCTTTCATGTTTCATTAAACTATTAGAGAAAGAAGACGATTCGTTGTATCGTGTTCTTGTCTGAATTCAGTTTCCCCCCTCCCGCGCAAAGCGCGGAAGCCTTGACACTTCATTAAACTATTAGAGAAAGAAGACGATTCATTGTACCGTTGAACCGTTCTCGACTCTTAATCCTTGTCTGAATTCCGTCCCCCCCCCCCCTTTCGCGCAAAGCGCGGAAGCTTTGACGTTTCAATACATTATTACTATTAATCCTTGTCTGAATTCATTTTTGCCCATCCCGCGCGAAACGCGGAAGCTTTCAAGTTTCATTAAATTTATAGAGAAAGAAGACGATTCATTGTACCGTTGAACCGTTCTCGACTCTTAATCCTTGTCTGAATTCCGTCCCCCCCCCCCTTTCGCGCAAAGCGCGGAAGCTTTGACGTTTCAATACATTATTACTATTAATCCTTGTCTGAATTCATTTTTGCCCATCCCGCGCGAAACGCGGAAGCTTTCAAGTTTCATTAAATTATTAGAGAAAGAAGACGAATCGTTTTATTGTGTCTGTCTGAATTCAGTTCCCTCCTCCCACGCGAAGCGCGGAAGCTTTGTCGTTTCATTTAATTATTACTCTTAATCCTTGTCTAAAATCATTTTCGCGTTTCATTAATTATTAGAGAAAGATTAAGACGATTCGTTGTACCGTTCTCGACTCTTAATTCTATAGTCTGAAATGAGTTGCCCCCCCCCCCCCCCCCCTCCCGCGCGAAGCGCGGAAGCTTTGCCGTTTCATTAAATTATTAGAGAAAGAAGACGATTCGTTGTACCGTTCTCTACTCTTAATCTTGTCTGAATTCAATTTCCCCCCACTGGGCCCCTTAACGGCAGTGTTACATGATGTAAGTATGGTACGCTCTTTCGCAAATCTGTGCATGCTCAGCCCGAGTGGTGGGTAGCATGTTATCTCCCGGCAGTGCTTTGCACAGTAGCTTCTGGAAAGGAATTAGTAAAACTTTTAGTGGTCACTATAAGGCCCTTAGTGACTATAAAAAAACATATGCTCTTCCTGGCTATTTGGGAATGGGTCAGTTTGCAAGAAATAATAAACATTTTGTTGAAAATCATGTGATATCACGAACATTTATACATTACTTGTGAAAATAAGTCATGGTTCAATTTTATTTGGGGGGGGGGGGGGGCTGGCGCCCCCCCCCCCCAAGCCCCCCCCCCCCCCCACAAGTACGCCAGTGCTTACGATGTACGTAGCTTGAATTCTTTAAACTTCCTACCATGCATTCGTTTCGGATGCCGCTACTAGGCCTATTTGTACAGGTTAATCACAATTAACAGATAAGCCAGCGACGATGCAAGTTGACAAGGAGACCAGGCAATTAGTTTCGTATCAAGCAAATGGTGATGTACGTGCCTACAGCCATCCAACAAAGATAGATCTTTCTTTATTGTCTCTTGATCTGGTACTTTGCTGTATGTCTTTATGCTGCTCTGGTGTACCAGTGTGTACTCCGGTGAACTGTTCCAGTTCATCACAGGTAGGAACACAGTGAGGAAGTGCATGAACCCACTTTAATAGCCAATGTACTGTCTGTGATTCCACGTCCACGAGTCATTTCTCTAGATGTTTTCAACTGCCGCATGAGGAACTTTTCAATGGTCTGATCAGAGAAGTTTCCACCCCAGAATGAATCCACACGGCGGATGGTGAAGTATCCCATTTCTGCGAATCGTGTATATTCATTTCCTGGCATGGTTTGCTCTAGAGCTTCCATCTGTTGTAAAAACAACCTGGCAGATTTGAACTAGGGAAGATGTTCTGCAGCATGGAAATGTTGTATCATTTCCCTCACACAGCTGAGATGGAGCTTCGGCCAGTCCCCTGTCCTTTCAGCTGGAATGAAACATTGCAGAAGAGACACATAAATGTCGGATTTACTGCAACCAAAGTTTCCCTGTCCTACTGTGTCCTGCTGCCCGTTCAATGAGTTGTGAAATGATCTGACTTTAACTGTTTGACACACTCTTCTCAGGTACAGCAGTCACCTTCTTGTCCTGGTTGAGGAGTGCACCATACACGTTCGCTAAGTGGTCCTTATCTATGCTGTCTAAGATGCCAGGTTTACCCATCAACACGCCAATGAGGGCAGCTGAAGTAAGAATGTGAGCACAAAGAGAAGGGGAAAATGCATGACCAGATTGCGTATGTATGACAGACCCTTTGGCGTACACTGTCTCCCATAGCTCTACACTGTAAAAAAGAATTTGTTCATTGGTAATTTTTACGTATTTTTTCCATGTAGAATTTACTTGAAAACATTAGTTTTGCCACTTACGCACTAAATTTAAGTCTTGCTAACTCAAACTTTCAATTTAGTAGAACATACGTGGAATATTTAACATGGCTAAGCAAAGACAAGACAATTTTTAATTGTTACTCAGTTCAAAACAAATCTAAACTTGATATTTCAGGAAATTGTCAACCAATTTTCCTTTTAAGATGCTACGATCAAGTATATATAAAATGTGGAGCCTTTCAATATGTGTCGAATTGAAGCGTATGTAATAGTTTGTGATGGTGGTAGATATATATATACGGTTAAATCTTAAATAGAAGTAGTGTTAGTGATTAGTGATTAATCTTAAATAGAAGTAGTGAATGATTAGTGGATGTTACTTGTTAGATTAGATGGGTACCAAATCGTGCAATATGTAATCCTATCATAGCTTTTTTTTTTGCATTTCTAGTTTTCACATTGTGACTGTGCAAAGTATAGTGCCGTGTAGATGGTACTCGGATCGGAGGGGTCTAAATTTATGATGGGCAGAGTTTCAATTGGTCACTCTGCATGGCCACTTTCATGAAACCAATCCATGAAGGACAAAGCTCATGTTGCTCAGCTCAAGATGTCTATCTGTTCACGTGAGCCACACTTTCGATGTTTATACGAAGCCATTCCAACAATATTGGCGACAGAAATGACCTGGTCTACTAGCAAAAATGACCTGGTCTACTAGCAGAGATGACATGGCATGTGCTATAGAGGTGCATTTCCTGTTGGAAACCTTGTGACTTTTGCCTTTGCGACAGTAGTTGGTACTAATGTGTCTCCATTTTCAGTTCTATCTAACGTTGAGTACTCTTCACGGTTTGCACACTGTCAGTCTGATGGAAGCAGCCATATGTGTGCATGTGTGTGTGGGTGGGTGGGTGGGTGTGTATACATTATGTATAAGAAATATTTAATTATTTAATAAAAGGTTTATTTGTACTGATATGTATTACAATAGTGCTTTTCTAGTTACGAGTATAGACATTTGATTGTATTCATAACGCACCTACTTTAATACAGTGAGATAAATTCGAAATAATGGCCATTTTGGACGCCATTTTGGATTACGGAAAGGGCTCAAGTGGTTTTACTGCCACTTGTGTGTTTCAAAATTCATTGATAAGTATTTGGTTGAGTTGCTTATGCTGAAAAACATATATTTAGACATTTAAATTTGGTATTTGGGTTATCTAGTTGCACAGTTATAAGAAATTCAGGAAATGGCGGCTATTTTGGGCGCCATTTTGGATTTCGGGAAGGGCTAAAGTGGTTTATAGCTACTTGTGTGTTTCAAAATTTATCAACAAGTATTTTATTGAGTTCCTTATGCTAAAAAACATATATTTAGACATTTAAATTTTGTATTTGGATTATCTAGTTGCAACGTTATAAGAAAATCAGGAAATGGCGGCCATTTTGGACGCCATCTTGGATTACGGAAAACGCTCAAGGAGGATATACGAGGACTTTTAGTATATTATTCTAGACATATTCCTGGAGCTATCCTGAAAAAATCAGCTTGTTACCAAAAATGTCCAGGTTTAAGCCTATTTTGACCTAATGCTCTTGGCCTATATGGGACGTACGTTCTCTCCCTTCTGAATAATGTATGCACGTACGTAAGACTAGTCATGTTCGCTAGCGCATTAGCGCTGCGAAGAAGTTTGAATACCCATCGCGATCTATGTGTTTAGATAACATTCCTCTTCGTTTAAGTTAGTTAAGTTTTATTCACTAAGTATTGTGGTGTTCTCCTTATTGACGTGCTGCCTCCTCTTCAGATTTCCAATTTCATTTTAATTGTTGATGTTATGATACGGTAGTGGATTACATGCATGGGTGTCGATCCCGGGGGGGATGGGGGGGGGGGATATATCCCCCCCAATATTTCAGGTGGGGGGGATGGCCTGTACAATCATCCCCCCCAATAATTCACCATCAAAAAGAGTAGTTAATGGTTATTACTCGCAAGATGACCATCAATATACACATTTTGCTATCTCATTTTCATAATACATACATAGTCTATATACGAAGTAAATAAGACAACCGTATATGAGACAAGAATAAATTGAATTCTCGCTCATACGGCTTCATCAGGAATTGATGAATTTATTCAATTTGTTCATTCAACAGCATCATAGAAATGCAGTGCGCCAAATGCAAAGACGCAGCGTCAAAAAGCAACGAGCTAAATGTTAAGCGCGAAGCGCAAAAATAGCAATATGCAATGCACATCAGACAATCCTGGACAGTGTAAACATAAATGAACTCTGTGACGATTTCGTGATGAGATCGGAGACAAGGAGAAAGATTTTCGGACATTAGTATGACTTATAAAATAGTTCTCTAGTTGTTATGTTGTTTCCGTTCACCCTTTTTAAAATCACGTCATTGTATCTTTATTTTTGTTTTTTTTAATCATTTTATTTCCTGATATTTCCTAAAAGATTTTTCATTTTTGGAGAAAGATTATTATGTCACAACTTATTTGTAACACAAATTATTTTCAGTGGGGAAACTGAATTCAGACAAGGATTAATATAGAGAACAGTACAACGAATCGTCTTCTTTCTCTAATAATTCAGTGAAAAGGGCAAAGCTGTTAGGGGGCAACTGAATTCAGACGTGGATTAAGCGTAATAATCAAATGAAACGTCAAAGTACACGATACAACGAAGCGGCTTCTTTTACGAATAGTTTAATGAAACGTGAAAGCTTCCGCCCTAAGCACGGAATGGGCGAAAATGAATACAGACAAGGATTAAGAGTAATAATTTATTGAAACGTTAATGCTTCCGCGCTTCGCGCGGTAGGGGGGAAACTGAGTTCATGAAGGACACGATACAACAAATCGTCTTCTTTCACTACTGTGAAAGCTTCCGCGCTTCGCGCAGGAATGGGCGAAAATGAATTCAGACAAGGATTAAGAGTCGAGAATGGTACATAGGATCGTCTTCTTTCTTTAATCATCTAATGAAACATCAGAGCTTCCGCGCTACGCGCGGGGAAGGGGGAATTTGATTCAAACATTAAGGATTAAGAGTCGAGAATAGTACAGCGAATCGTCTTCTTTCTTTAATATTCTGATGAAACGTCAAAGCTTCCGCGCTACGCGCGGAGGAAGGGGAACTTGATTCAAACAAGGATTAAGAGTCGAGAACGGTCCAACGAATCGTCTTCCTTCTCTTATAATTTAGTGAAACGTCAAAGCTTCCGCGCTTCGCGCGCGGTAGGGGTGAAACTGAATTCATGAAGGAACTCCCCCTCCCTGCACGCAACCCCCTAGGGACCGCGCTTCGCGTGCTCACTACCGCCCCCTAAAATGAAATCCTGGCTACGCGCTTGGGAGGGGTGCAACTTGCCACACTCTTCTACCTCGTGATTGCTTTGATCCATTGCCGAAAATATTTTGGCACCTATCATCCCCCCCAACCACGGATACAAATCGACACCCTTGACCAGACATCACCGTCAGTGTGATTTTCTACTAATACTGGAATACGACATGCATCATCAACAACTAGGGTACTTGGATTGACAATCACACCTGGCTGGAGGGTATGTTGGGGTTCTAAAATTACTTCATACTTTTCTCTAGCCTTGGGGAGGGGTACATGACAGTTAACTACTATTGCTGCGTTTGCGGGTACTTTGATTGCCCGTTTGGACGAAATTATAGCGGGACCTATCTTACCGTTCCTGTCCGGTGTGACTGGGGTCTGCATACTTGTGTACGCCAAATGCCATACCGGAGCTATTTCATTACTATCTGCGAAATTCTGACCAAATTCTTCTCTGCCTTGTTTAACACACAACTGGATTACATTGGTACCCACACAACATGGTACTCGCTTATTATAGGGGGTGTCGGGCACTATTAAAACGGGGGCATACAACTTAAATTCGGTAGGGAGGGAACCTGGAAGGGAAATTGCAACTTCTACATAACCAAGGTAGGGAATTTCTTGCCCATTGGCGCATTCAACCCTAAGGAGCTCACCAATACTATGAATGGGGAGCTGGGAAAGATACTTATCATAACACGCCTTACTAATTGTTGTAATTTGCGCTCCCGTATCCACTAAACATTTACATTTATGCCCGTCTATGATCGCGACTGCCTCGTTGGGTTCTCCAACCATCCTACCCAAAACTTTAGGGGAAGGGGACATTCGATTAATTACTTTATGTCTTCTATTTCTAATTCTAGGATCTACTGTCCGCCCCTCGGCAGAGACCCTTGCCCGTTTGGCTGATTCATGTGGGGACGCGGGTGGGCTCTATACGGTCCTAACTGGGGGGAGGGTACTGGGGTGGGGGAACTTGGGGTCGGGACGGTGGACGGTTCCAGGGGCACCTTCTGGCAAAGTGCCCCACTTGCCCACACGTGTAGCATGCGGAATCCCGCATGTAGGGAGGGGGTCTCTGATTGTTTTCTAGTACGGATATTTTCTTCTTAAGGTCAGCTATTTCCCGTTCCCAATCTATTTGGGAGGTCTGGGCGTGTACGCCAACTTGGGGTCGGGGGTTTCGGGCAGGAATGGGGGCAGGATGGAACTTTTGGAAGTCCTGGCTCTCTTGCTCCGCCACCCGGGAGATCTTAACGAGTTCGTCGAACGAGTGGACGGTCTCGTATCTGTGGCGGATGGCTTGCTTGAGACCGCCACTAGCCAGGCCCTTCCAAAAGACCACTCTTAGGGTCTCATCTTTCGAAGCCTGGGTGATGCCCCCCCTGCATTCCGCCCGGTCCACCAGCAACTGTAAGCGAGCACTATACGCAGTGATCGACTCCCCTGAACACTGCTTAGTGGAATACAGCTGCTGGAGGAGTACAGCCCCCGACTCCACTGTACCATAAAATCCGGTTAACTTTTCCACAAGTTGGCCCACGGAGGCCTCTACATCCATGTGTAGTACTAATTGGGCCGCCTCTCCCCGGAGAGAGCGGCGAATGAGGCGGGAAAGGGTATCGGGGTTACACCCCTCCTCCTTCTGTAAACATTTTACCTCATTACTCCATACCTCGAAGGGAACTTCCCCCCCTTTGGGGCTTACATCCCCACTAAACAGGGATAACCGTATTGCATTTTGATAGACTACCGGACTTAAAGGTACTACTTTGGCCTCCTCTTTTAGTAAGTTCAATTCCAAACATTTTCTAGGTACCTCGTTTATTTGGATGCTTACCCCTTTTAATCGCTTACCTGATGCCCCTAAGGCATCGAGAGCGTCATCCTCGGTTTCGAACGCGCAATATGCGTTTCCCGTCATCCCCCCTGTGACGGAATCTACCCCCATTGTGAGTGTGCATGCTGACGTATCACACTCATCTTTGAGGAAATCGATTACATCCCCCTCAGTAGTCACAGGGGGCAATCCCGTTATTAAAACCACGCATTCTGCTGGGTGCGCCATTTTACTATCAAACAAAAACAAAAGGCCAAAAATAGAAGAGAGAGAGAAAGAAAGAAAAAAAATCTACATAAAACAAAACGCTACCCAGACCCTTACAAAAAGGACATCCACGCTATAATAATTAATATTCCCAATTAAACCGTACTACTATTCCATCGAACTAATCAAGGATAAGTCCACATTAATACCAACAAAGGGTAAAATTTACAAGAAAAATTAATAACAAAGTATACATTTGGATTAAGTATGAGAGGGACAGCAAGAAAGGAACAAGCCTTGTGATTAGCTGACCCTGTAACATAATACATTAAGGACGCTACAAAAAATAAAAAATCACTTACTACAACATAAAGGGGGGGGGGGTATGCCTATACATTTAAACAAACAAACTTGGTGAATACCTGTCTAAAATAAAGTGCCTAGATTTTGACTTAAAAACATTTAACGAAACTGCTTGTTTAATATCTGAAGAAAGAGAGTTCCAGATTTGGGGTCCTTGAAATAATATTGAGTTTTTAAAAGATGAGAGCCTCGGTTTGGGTAAATGAAAATCATTAGCATTTCTTGTATTGTATCCATGATATTCATTATTGAACTGAAAGAATGTTTTAATATAGTCTGGCAAGAGGTGATTGTTACATAAGTACATAAATATAAGTACCTGAAATACATACATATCATGAAATTTCAAAACACCTGATTCAATAAATAGAGGGTTGGTATGGGCAAGGTAAGGTGCATGAGACATATTTCGTATCGCACGTTTTTGTAAAATAAACAATCTATCAATGTGATTATTACTTGCATTACCCCAGACAAGAATACCATAATTAAGGTACGGATATACAATTGCATAATAAATCATTTTTAAAATCTCCTTTGGAAATGATCTTAAACAATACATTATTCCTATATTTTTTGCCAGCTTATTGCACAGACTATCAATGTGATTTGTCCATGTAAGTTTATGATCTATTGTAATGCCTAAAAATTTTACTGACGTTACACACTTAATATCTGTATTGCACACTCTAATTGAAAGATAATCTGGTATCAATAAATTACTAAAAATAATATAACTGGTTTTTGCTACATTGATTATCATTTTATTTGCGTAAAACCACTCAGATATTAATTCAAGTTCAGAATTGAATAGATTATGTAAGTCCTGATAATTAGGATGGGATAAAAACAGACTGGTGTCGTCAGCAAACATAATACAATGTAATAATTTAGATACTTTACTAAGGTCATTTATAAATAAAAGAAACAACAGTGGTCCTAAGATAGAACCCTGTGGTACCCCACATGAGATAGTCCCTTGCTGTGATTTGCATTTAGAAATTTCAACATATTGTTTTCTATTTGATAAATAACTTTCAAATAATTTAAGTACAATACCTCTTATGCCAAATAATTCAAGTTTGTGTAATAAAATAGCGTGATCTACTGTATCAAAAGCCTTCTTCAGATCTAAAAACATTGCAATCATATATTTCTTGTTATCAAGAGCATTAACAACAGTGTGAACAAAATCAATAAGAGCCGATGACGTCGAATGTCCAGGACGGAAACCATATTGGTTCAAAGATAATATATTGTACTTGCTTATAAAATCAAATAATCTATTGTACATACATTTTTCTAAAATTTTTGAGAAAATTGGCAAGACTGATATGGGTCTGTAATTTGCAACATTTTCACTTGAACCATTTTTATATACAGGAACCACACGAGCAATCTTTAATTCATCAGGAAATATACCTAAATCTAAGCATTGATTGAATATTGCACAGATGGGTTGACATAAAATATGTATAGATTTCTTTATAACCTTGATACTTATATCATCGTACCCAGGACTGCAATCACTCTTTATATTAGACACAATATCAATGATCTCGGAACATGTGATTGGTTTAAAATAACACGTACTAGAATTCCTATCCAAATAACGACAAGAATTCAAATTTAAATTATTACCCTGATCAACAGGATATTTCAATTCAGATACAATATTAATAAAATATTCATTAAATACATTACAAATTTTGGAGGTATCATGTAACACCTGATTATTAGATATCAAAAAATTAATACTGCACTTTTTATTTACACGACCCATTGCACAATTAACTATGTTCCAAGTCTTTTTCATATTCCCTTTGGCTGTTGCAAAATTTTCCATAAAATAGTGTTTTTTAGCTTGTTTAATCATATTATTGACTTTATTCCGACATTTTCTGTACACTTCTTTTCGATACGGTGTTGGGTTTCTCAGATAAAGTCGATATGAACGACATTTTTTCTTCGACAACTTACGAATATCAGGATTGATCCATGTTTTTTTTTTTGGGGGGGGGTGTTTTTTTCAAACATTCTAAAGGAAAACACAGATTATATACATTTAAAAACCTCTCTAAAAATTGCACATAATTTACATTTGGATTGTTATTATGGCAAGACCATTGGACCATCTGAAAGGATCTTAAAAAACAATTTATACTTTTATCATTGATTATTCTCAATGGCTTATTCAAATTTTGCTGAGATTGAATATCACTCCAGCTAATACAATATACAGGTAAATGATCGCTGATGTCTGTTATAAATATTCCTGATTCAACATTGTCTACATTATTAGTAATTATATTATCAATCAAAGAAATTGTGTCGTCAGTGATTCTGGTAGGATGGTCTATCAACGGATACATATGATGCGACAATAGTAAATTGATGAAATTATCAACATGTTGCACTTTACCTACATTCAATAAATTGATATTGTAATCACCTAATAAATAAACTATTTTATTTTCCCTATTTACAACGCTAAAAACATTTGAGAATCTCTCTAAAAAATCATCAACAGACTGATCCGGAGGCCTATAAATTGACCCAACAATTATACCAGAATTCTTATTGACAATTTCCACAAATACACTTTCAATACAACTATCGGTCTGTTCTAAGTCGGGACGTCTAATGTATTGCACATTATTGTTTTAAAAAATCCCAACTCCTCCACCCCTTCTTGACAAGCGGCTAACGCCTTCAAATTCATAACCATCTATATTACACAAAGGGTGTATAGTGTGCTCCTGGAACCAGGTTTCCGTGACACATAGTACTGTAGGCTTTAGTTTCACACTGTTTAAGAATTCAGTGATATTATCAAAACTATTAAGAAGACTTCTTGAATTCAAATGGATACATGAAAGTGGATTTGCAGATTTTGCTTTGTTTGTAATGTATGTCTAACGCCCCCCCGACCCCTCGGCAGCGGCGGTTTTATGGTTTCGGGAGATTGCTTTTGTTTAGGTCCGTTAACTCCAGTCGGCGAGCACCATCTCACCGCGGCCGAGGTGGGGGGTGTTAGTTAAAACCCACGAGACCACCACATAAATTAATACACAATTAAACAGTTTCAATTACAATTTCATTTGGTCGTTTATTTTATAAAAGGTTACAATTTCTTGTGTCGTGTTTCTTCAGTGTTTATCCCTTATCTAATTACTTAACTACTTGAGCTCGTTTACCCACGCATTCACATCACCAATCACTCACTTAAAGTATATTAGTGGGAGGGGAAAGGGGAAAGGAAAAGGATTATTTAAGTTACTTGGGCTTTTAGAGTCTTTGATCGATCGATAATTAATTGTCTTTAGAGTTTATAGGCCTTTTTAATTGGGGGACGGGTTGACTTAGCTCTGTCTTGAATCCGGTTTCTCGACTCGTCGCACTCGTGTTGGGGCGTAGCAGACTTGGAATCCTCTCGATGTCTTGGGGGCGTCGGAGGGTCTTAACGGTGTGTGCTTGCTCCGGTCCTTGTGACGTCGAATTTGTTGACTTTCTCCAAAAAGAGCACAAAATAATCAGCGGTCTCCTTTGTCGATCTCTTTCTATTACTCTGGGTTGAAAGTGTTCTCTTTACTGGCGAAGAGCGAAGTGCAGTATTATATATTGGTCGTTTCAGTCCCTTTCTATTATTGACTTGGCAGCACACAGTGACCAGAAGATGTGAAGTTCAACAACTTTCAAAATATTCCGTGGACGAAGCTTTAAATTGGTACAAGTCGGGGATCTCCAGATGTTAAATGGTGGCTGGATTAAACTTAGGGTGGAAGGAGAGGGGTGGCAAAGGCTTGGGGTCCAGGGATGCAAGTCTTTTAGGGAAGGGAGGTTTGGGTCTTTTTATACTTAATTAACACACCGTTCAGCCATCTAGCTCGCACCTCGAGTCCAACAAATTCCTTATTAATTTCCTTTGTTTTTCCATCCCATAATACTTTTTGGTCACCTGATCTCCCACCACTGTCGATTTCTTAATGGACAGGGCTAAAACTTATTCCATTGGTCCAAACTCTCTATTCCAAAACTCTAGCAAACTTTTTACCTGCTTTTATTCCTGATTGGTCAAATGAAGGGGAAGTCCTTATACTTTTTAGCGTGGGTAGGCTGGATTCACTCGTTGGGATATTCTCGAGGTTACCAGTGACAGCTCAGGCTCTAGAGTGTCAATTAACTACTAATACAACGACTCTGTTATCATTCACCATTTTCACAAACACCTAACTAAATTCTATCAAAAACAAATCTGTTGTCCAAGGTATTTTTATCGTTCTTAACCCCACCCGACCTATTGCTCGACCTATTGCTCTACTCTTTTTCCCTTGTCCCTTTACCTACATATAGCTACATAGTCTATCCCAAAGCCATTTATTTATCAATCAAATATCCCCTAGGACTCATAATCCTTTTAACTCGGCTACTTTCAAGTTCAAGCACAACTCAGCATGTTCACACACATCTTTAATCCCAGTGTATTCCACCATGCTACATATGTATTAAACTCATCAGGTGTAAAATATTTCTTACAAGGACAAAAATCAATATTATCAAGCGATACAAATTCATGCAAGGTGTTTAAGTCATGGTTGCATTTACTTAGGCATTCTCTCAAATTGTTACAGGTAGACATTTAACCAAAAAAAAATAAAAAATATCGATGTTCAAGAAAACAAACAAACAATACTGAACAAAGGCTAAGTCACCTTAAAAATGTACTTAAAAATGTACTTAAAAATGTATTTAAAATCGTACATAAAAATGGACATAAAAATGGAATAGGTAAAATAAATAAAATGCCTATATAGGTATAGGAGGAATGGATTGGTATATTTTAGTAGTCTGCTTTATAAAAAAGCTGCATAAGTTGTAGGAGTGAGACATTCCAACAAGGTGTTATACAGTATAATCATGAATGTGTTTTAATGTTTTTCAGATCTCCTTCACTTGCAATAAGTTTGGTGATGCTCTTACCTCCTCTAATCTGTTAGCGATGGAAATCAATGATATTTACATGTTATGTATACATGTAGATACATAAATAGACATGTATACGTTCATACAAAAAGACAAATTATTTTGAGATACTTTTAAGTTAGAAAACAAACATACGGTAGACATGTGTCATGCATCAACAATAGTATACACGTATGATGTGTAGAAATTAAACTGCAAAGACAATGAATAATCATCTGTTGTCATTCAATCTTGGTCCAAAGAAGACCCTCAAACAGCAGGACTAAAAAATGTAAATTGAAAAACATCAATTACATCAGAAATTTGTTCTTATATGCATTTGTATGCCATATATATCCTCAAACAAAAAAATTGATATTCAGGAAAAAATTGTCACACTTATGTAAATTTATAGGTGCACCTATTACAATGCCAGGGTCCCAGACCCATCCACTTTCTCCTGACCTGATCAAGAGATGTGCAGATGATTTCAAATTGAAGTACCGGACAACTCTCTGTAAGATCAGAGCTGATCCTCTCATCCCAACTTCCACTGTGCAATGGGACGACATGTACACAAACCTTGTCTTGGAAAAAGATGATCGACAACGCAGGCGACCACTTGAGTACAAGGATCTCTTTGATCTAAAAGTCAATGGAGAGTTCCCCAAGCGGATCATGGTTCAAGGTGAGGCTGGGGCTGGAAAGACAACATTCTGTGCTAAGATTGCCTGGGACTGGATAAATGACAGTCCTGTTCTCCCAAAGTTTGTGTGGGTACTTGTTGTCCCTTTTCGTGAAGCCAAACAATACACGATCGGTGAGATTGCCAAGTCGTATCTCTCCAAAGACAACCCAGCAACAGCCTGCCAGATCACTGAGTACATCCGTTCAAATCCAAAAGATGTATTCATGGCGTTTGATGGATTAGATGAGTTTGATGGCAAGGCCGTACTGCAAAGGAAAGCTGGTTCTGAGTCAGAATGTCACCAGCTACAGTCTGCTGATCAAACCAAGGCAAGATCCAAATCAAAGATGAACGAGAATAAGCGGCAGAAGTTAATGCAGCCAAAGTCATCAAGCCCAACAAGTGCCACTTCGCAGCCAAGAGTCAACAGTACGGAGGCAAGTGGAAGTTCTTCAGAGAGAGGTGAAATTGCACTTAGAGACATTCTTTGTTCAGATGAACTTGCCTCTTGCCCGGTGTTGGTGACAAGTCGCCCATGGAAGGTCATGGAGATTAGATGGGATGATAGTCTGAGCAAACAGTACACTTTCATGCATGTGGAAGGTTTTAGCAAGGAGAATGTGGAGGTTTACATTCACAAGTACTTTCAAGATGATGGGGCCACTGCAGATCAGCTTATCCAATTAACCAAAGACAATGACATAATATCTGAGAATATGGCCCCGTTTCCTATCTACATAGCTATGCTCTGTTTTATGTGGAGAGAACTTGGTGACGAAAAACAAGAAAAGTTCAAGTCATTACAAACTTTTTCTCAAATATTTGATGAAATGTTTGGATTCTTGAAGGTGCATTATGCTCAGAAAAAGATCACAGATTTAGACAGCCCATCTTTCCAAGCCTATCGCTCTCAAATTGAGAAGCTCATGGAACCAGTTGCCAAAGCTGCTTTCCTTGGGCTACAAGAACGCACCCTTATTTTCAAAGAAGGTGATTTTGAACAGTGCTCAGACTCCATTGAAACAGCTTGCAGAGTGGGGGTGTTGTCTCAGGAGAAAAAATTGTCATCAATAAATGATAAGAGCAGTCCGTTTGTGCAGTCTACTATCTTCTTTCCACACAAACTCTTTCAGGAGTACATGGCAGGGGTCCATCTTGCTTCCCTGTATGAACTAAATCACAATGAATTCAACAGGCTGATTGAGCAAGTAGTGCTGCCTAGGATAGAAGAGTTTAGATATCTCCTTTACTTCACTGTATCACGGGACAAAACCATTGCAAATCATATCATGAAATGGATGGTACAGGGTAACACCCCAGACCGAACGGCGATGGATTTCTTAGTTGATCTATCCTTTGAAAGTCAGGACCTAGATACCGCAGCCTTGGTGAGGGGTGGAAAGTCATCTCTAACATTAAACCTTTATATGACAGCACACACCATAGCAGGTTACATGTATGTATTCACTGGACTTGTATATGCAGATATGGTAAGTTTGATATCTTACATACATTAATAAGTATTATTATTTAAAGGGGCCGTCCACCCTGAAAAGAAGCAGAAAATTAAACAGGTCAGTGACAGTTTGATTAAATGAAAATTTTAAAAAATGATTAAAATGATTTCAAATTCATAACTTTCCTATTCAAAATCAGATATTGCTCAAACTTTCAGTAATTTGTTTCTCTCATTTTTCTGATTTTATTAAAAACCAACTTAATATCAGGGTGGACTTCCCCTTTAATTGCAAAACCATCAGGCATCTGTAGACATGCATTTTTTTAAGAATGGGTCTCGATACGCCTATTAACACCCTCTAACATCCATGACCTTATACCTGATAATCTGTGATATAATCAAATCATTAATTAATTTTTTTGTCTCGCCTGCATAGCAAAATCGAGGGACAGGCACCGCTTTTCCAGTGACGGCGGCGGTGACGTCAACATCAAAAACTTAACCTTGGTTAAGATTTTGAATTTGTAACATAATTTAGAAACAATAAGTTTTTATTCAATGAAATTTGGCCTAATGGATTATCAAGTTTTTCCCAATCATTCAGGTAGAATTTCAGGTCACAAAGTAAAGGTCAAAGGTCATTTCAGGTCAAAAAACTTAGACTATGTTGTGGCATCATCATCAAAACTTAACGAAAGGTTGAGATTTTGAATTGTTATCATAATTTTGAAACTATACATTCCTATTCCATGAAACTTGAACATAAGGGTTATCAAGTATCACCAACCATGTGAGTAGTCTTTTAGGTAACAAAATGTAGGTCAAATTTCATTTCAGTTCTGCAAACTTAGACTTTGTTGTGGCATCAACATCAAGATTTTGAAATTTAAGCATAATTTCAAAAGTGTTTGTTCAAATTCCATGAAATTTGTACTCTAGGGTTATCAATTGTACAGTATAAGCTGAATGCACTTTGGCTGTAATGGTCAGTCCTCCTTTTGTTAGATACATGCTCCATTCACAATTTGTATGTGGTGACTATCCTGCACTAACCAAATTCTTAACTTAAAAACTGCACCAAAAAGTATGCCTATCACTAAACCTTAGCTCAAACCTATTTGCAGCCTTTATGCATAGCCATACACATGTATACCAGAGCACCAAGTTATCTTTGCATTCATTCAATAAAAAAATGTACTCTGGTAATGTACTGCATGTAAAGAATCACTGTTTGTATACATGTAGGTCCGAACTGTCAAGCTTGAATCTTTAAGGTGTCCGACATCAGCCTCTTCACATCACCTCGTAGATGCTTTGTGTTCCATGCCAAACCTGACTAAACTAACACTACATGGAGAGGATTTCCAGGAGGAGTTCTATTCTACACTGAATGCAAAGGCATCAACCTTAATGGTATGTATGTGTTTTTTTACTCTATATCCTTGCCATGATGAATTCATGTACATGCATGTAGCAGTGGAGATGAGTTTAAGGAGTGATGGTATTTTAGCAACAGTTACAATAATTGCAATGTGTGTAATGTTGTGTATTGTATGAAAAATATGACAGTCTTAGCAGAAGAAGGAAAGTATTATAAAGAGGATCTATCATGTGCATGCAGTGTATGATACAGTATTCATAAAGCTTGAGTTAAAAATATAATAGAACTTCATAAGGTTTGCCTTATGAAAAATAGTTTGGTCTTTGAAGGAGAATAACTGGAATACTGGATGTGTTTGGGTAAGCATTTTGAGGGGAAAGGGAGTGTTGTGTTGCTACTTATGCAGTAATACAATTTCAGGATAAAGATCATTGAAGTACTCTAAAGACTAGTAGATACAAATATTTTTGTTTCTAATTTGTATATTTTTACATTCATAGTAATTCATAAGGTTGGAATGATGTCATCATGGGTTTGAAATCAGTTTCAAATGATACTTCAGGTTCAATACTCACTCAACAAGGATGGAGATCTGGATCATAGTGTACTTATTTTGAGCACAACTACATGTACTCACTTTACATATACATTCTTGTATAATGCATACTTATAGTCATGAATGTATTTTATAGCAATTAGGCAATGTCAAAAATGTGTCTATATAATCAACACAGCGATAGCTCTTTTTTTTAAATTCTCCACACACAAATACAGCTCTATTTATTAGATTCAATCATATGAGCAATATACATTTTAAAATAATTGGCATCAACAATGGTTCATGTTTGTGGTCCAGTGGATAACTATAAGTCTCTGGACAGTGAACCATGAGGTATGGGGTTCGAATTCCTGCCATACGTCGCACTAATGTTGTTTGGCAAGATATTAATCTGCAGTTGCCACACTCGACCTAGGTGTAGTAAGTTGGAACCTGATAGGATATATTCCCTGAATGCATCACTACCGTTACCGGAGCTAAAGCCAGGGTAATAATATTGAAAGTCCTTTGAAAGCACAGAGAGATGTTACATGTATATCATAATGTGACATGTGCTCATCAAGAATGGTATGTTATTGTTATTAAACCTATCATTTTTTTTAATTATTACACTTACTTTTATGATTCACTGTATGTACAGGTCCAAGCTATCTCTCTTGATGAAGTCACGTTTCCCACACCAACCTCATCCCAGAACCTAGCAGAATCATTGTGTTCCATGCCAAACCTGACTGTCCTGACAATTGGGTTTATGGCTTTTATTAAAGGTTTCCACTCTACATTGAAAGCAACGGCATCGTCCATTCAGGTTTATACAACGCCTACTAAGATTATTGCAACCTCATTGGTCAATTCTTGATCACATGACATGCGCTAAAAGTACCATTGAGCGGCATCATTCTCCAGCCGTGCAATTCCGTTTGATCCTTCCGCACCATTGCACTCTGACGTCACTAACGATGTACAAAGTATATTGTGAGCTAAGTGACGTCAGAGTGCAATGGTGCGAAAGGATCAAACGAAATTGCACTCCGCGCCACATTAAACATGAAGCTAGGTTGGTACGTGCGGTGCATGGTACGCGCATGGTTTGCTGCCTGCTTAATAGTGCGCGCTCACTATCGGCAATTTCATCAATGGAAAACAAACAAAAAATCGCTGAGATTTAGGCCTAGGAAAACTGTTTTAAGCCCGTTAACGTCCGAGGTGTTGTATAAAACAATTAGTGAATGGCCTTTATTCGTGCAATGGAACAAGATTTTGCATTCGGTGAAAGATGAGACGCTCTATTCAACTCGGCTGCGCCTCGTTGAATTTAGCGTCTCTTATCTTTCACCTCGTGCAAAATCTTGTACCATTGCACTCATGGCCATTCACTATTTGTATAATAATAGATCAATTGAAATACTGTGTCTTTGCCCAACATTTTGTGAAAACTCTGATATTTTAATTTTCACAGTAGTTACTTTTAAATGTAACATATCACCAAATGAAACCTAAACTTCATATACAAGCTTATATTATCAAGACTCATTGTGTATTCCTCAGCATTCTGTCTTAGTTTTTGATGTTTTATATAGAAGCATGACCAGGGTTACTCTGACGAATATGCAATAATTAAATGCACTATGGCTGTAATTGTAATACTCAGCACTCCTATCGTTCGACACATGCCGCTCTGTCAGCACTTTTTTCTTTGCTTACTATCCTGCACTAACCAAATTCTTATTCTATTTTACTCAGCATTCTGTTGTTTTTTTTTCCTAGATGTTTTGGATAGGTGCATGAATAGACAGTTATTAAATGCACTATGGCTGTATGTTTTTTTATTTTTTTATAAGTGCGTGTGTGTCTGGGGGGGGGGGGGGGTGTCAGCATGAAGTTTTGTTTAAATGTTGACCAGTTTTTAATGTGTGTGTTTGGTGGGGGAGGGAGGGAGGAGGCCGAGGGGTACCAGCGTAAAGTTTGGGTTGAATATTGACCAGCTCAACGAAGCTGTTTTGTATGTTTGTTTGTGTTTAGTGGGGGACACAAGGGCCCGTATTCAATTCAATACTTAAGTACTACATTTAAGGTTTTTACTTAGTATTTGGCTTAGATAAAATAATTTTGGTATTCAATTCAAACCTTTGGCTAAGTATTTTACCCTAAATTTAAAACAGCTCCCTACCTAGCCTATAATCTAGGCGGAGTGCCGAGCTTTTTTCTTTGCTGCTAGACTAACCCTAAGCAGAACGTCTGATACGGCGAGACTACGAACCGTGAGTCGCGAAGCGGCTCGCGAATTTTTTTTCCGTACTCGAGAGGGCAAATACCCCATGTGCGCATGCGCGTGGACTTGTGATTTCTCTGCTACTTCCCATACGAAATGTACATGTATTCGCATGTGTGCACGATTCGCGTTCTATGAGTAAACGATGGCATAGTAGTCTTCAAACACAGACTCTGATTTGCCAGTTTGACAAAACAATTACGCATATATCGTGCGTAGCAATAGTACTAGTATTCAAGTCTGAGTAGTTGTATGATTCAGACATTTTAGTGCTTACAGAAATGCATCCCACATTGAATAGCATGGTATAGTAGTCTGCAAGCACAGACGCTAATCGGACAGTTTGACAACATAGTGTCTTGAGTAGTGCTTTATATTCAAATATGTGTAGTTTTATGATTCAGACCCTACTGGTGCGTGTATTGGAAAGGCATCTCAACTTGCAGAGTGGCATAGTAGTCTGCAAGCACAGACGCTAATCTGACAGTTTGACAAAATAGTGTTATTCAAGTCTGAGTAGTTTTATGATTCAGACCCTACTGGTGCGTGTATTGGAAATGCACCTCAACTTATAGAGTGGCATAGTAGTATGCAAGCACAGACTCTCCTTTGACAGTTTGACAGAATAATATAGGCCTATTGTGTATTGAGTAGTGCTTTTATTCAAGTTTTCGTAGTTTTCTGTGTTGTGCCACTGCTCTCTCACACTCTCTCTCTCTCTCTCTCTCTCTATCTCTCTCTCTTTCTCTCTCTCTAGCTCTCCCTCCAGTATGCTCGCACTCTCTGTATTACTTTTATTTATAATCATGGTCTGCTGAGAGCCAGAAGGATGTTAACTCTTAACACAACGAATGCCCTTCTGGCTCTGAACAAACGATAGTAGGCCTATATATGATAAACCCACACACCATAAGGTCATTTATTGGCCTTCTCAAAACCGTCATTCTGTAATAATATTTCTAACTTTGGTCTAATAACTCTTTTGTCAGTGCAATCAATGGTCGAATGAATAATAAAATTGTGATTTTTATCTAGTTTCCGTCCTTTGTATTGATTTATTATGTTAAAATTGATAACAACATTTAGTATAAGTTACAAGTATCTCTTTTATTAAAGCACAAGCACACACACACACCCATACACGCCACACCACTTAATTTTAAATGTAGGCCTGAATTAAAAAGTTATTAATTAGCATACAATCGTACATGAGCTCTACCATCAAATGAGTGTTTTTGACAATGATCAAACATGAATCAACAGTGCAGTAAAATATAAACATAGGCAAGTTTTTTAATTCTTTTAAATTACCTGGTAAAACATATTCTTAAAAATGACTTAAATGGTCTTTAGGATTGCAGGACACAAGAACACCCTGAAGAAGAAAAAATTTCATAGTAGTGCTTATTTGGGGAAAAATACCCCTCGCCGCCGCCCCCCCCCCCAAAAAAAAATGTCCATGCCCTAAATGTTCACACTGTCAGTCTTCAGTTTCTCTGATGTCCCTGCCCTGTCAACTCTTTAAATATATAGAGTGTCATCACAAATTAATGTGGTAGAGACCTTGACCATAATGTACAAATAACTGATTATAAATAAAAGTAATACAGAGAGTGCGAGCATACTGGAGGGAGGGCTAGAGAGAGAGAGAGAGAGAAAGAGAGAGAGATATGGAGAGAGAGAGAGAGAGAGAGAGAGAGAGAAAGAGTGTGAGAGAGCAGTGGCACAATACATAGGCCTACCATGGGGTCTGGAATCATTAAACTACACAAACTTGCATAAAATCACTACTCATCAATACACAATATATTATTATGTCCTTGCAGACTACTATACTACACTCTACACATTGAGATGCATTTCTAACGCACGCACCAGTAGGGTCTGAATCATACATCTACACAGACTTGAATAAAGTACTTCTCAGCACACTACTAGTATGTTGTCAAACTGTCAGATTAGCGTCTGTGCTTGCAGACTACTATACCATTCTATACAAGTTGGCGACTTGAATAAAGTACTTCTCAGCACACTACTAGTATGTTGTCAAACTGTCAGATTAGCGTCTGTGCTTGCAGACTATACCATTCTATACAAGTTGCAATGTATTTCCATATGCACTACTGGGTCTGAATCATACAACTACACAGACTTGAATAAGCACATCGCGACACATACGCATATTGATTTGTCAAACTGTCAAATCAGAGTCTGCGTTTGAAGACTACTATGCCTTCGCGTACTCGTAGTGTGTACATGTACATTTTGTATGGGAAGTAGCAGAGAAATCATAAGTCCACGCGCATGCGCACATGGGATTTTTGCTCTCTCGAGTACGGAAAAAAAATTCGCAAGCGGCTCACCGCCTATAATCACTGGTCTAGCGTTAGTCGTTGTTTTTTTATTATCGACCTTGAATCCGTGGCAGTTTTCGTACGAAAAACTGCCACGGATTCATGGTCGATAATAAAAAAACAACGACTAAAGCTAGACCAGTGAGTATAGGCGGTGCGCGGCTCACGGTTCGTAGTCTCGCCGTATCAGACGTTCTGCTTAAGGTTAGTCTAGCAGCAAAGAAAAAATCTCGGCACTCCGCCTAGATTATAGGCTACTCCCTACCAGACTTAAGCCAATTATTTGGAGGCCTTGATTGGCAGGCATATGGTTTTCTTACGCAGTATCATAACCTGCACACACTTATATTAGCGCGCATTTATTGCGACGTTTTAATTGCGTATTACTTTTGATTGACCGTGTGATGTCACAATGCTTATCAGTAAGTATTTTACTTAGATTTTGTCTCAGGTAAGTAAAAGTCTAAAGTAAAAATTGAATCCAAGATGAGTAAACTTCTTAACTTAGCCATTTACTTACCGGTAGTACATTTCGGACTTATTCTAAGTATTGAATTGAATACCAGCCCTGGACACTATTAAAGTCTATATACCAGAGAGAGAGAGAGAGAGTACTGACCTGGTATATACCGGTACATGTATGATATATATGGTACAGTATGTCAGCCAGACTGGAATGGAGGAAAATGACAATATAAAATGATTCACTATCACCAATCTTGCTCTTATATCTATATTCTTTTCAGGGTTCTTTTCCTCGAGTCAGAGAAGGAAATTTCAGCTTCAATGGAAAGCCCCAAGTGAATTTTGATTCATTCCTGAATTCACTCTCCAGGGCATGGTAAGTGAACTAAACATAATAAATTACAAAATCATTTTATTATACAACTCATTCCTAGATCCTAATCAAATGATTGTATGATATATATATAAATAAAGTCTTTTTACATCAAATAACATGGATCTAGGCTTTTTCTTGTATAATACAACTGATGGATGTTTTCATTTGTTCATTACAGGGTCTATCAGCTCTTCAGTGTTCAGGCTGTTCATACACATATCGTACTCAGCCTGACGGTTGTCTACGACAGAGGTATACAGCCTCAACTCAAGAGCAGATAGATCATAATTACAATAAATTTATTCGCATGCATCAGCTGTATGTTATCGTGCAAAGATATCAGTTTTTATGTCTTACTTTCTATCAGGCACATTTGCCTCCTATTCTCATTTCTATCAAGTCTCTGTGAAATGCAAGGCCACCCACAATTATTATTAAGCAGCTATTTGCTGCAAATTTCTGCTAACAATATATATGTATATTGACTTATTGTCCACAATAACCAAAATATATGCTTAGTATATTCTGGGGCCATATTCTGAAAACTATACTGTTTGTTGTCTTTTATGTTTAAATAGTGAAAAGTGTGCTCATTATCGTGACCTGAGAGTGCATGGAATAGACACTAAATGTAGGTGCTGGTGCAGATTTATCTCTTAAATATACATGTCCATAGCCAGCTTTGTGAATCGTAGTTACCTTTACTATAACAGGAAACATTCTTTCACTAGCATAAAAGATAACATAAAATTCAGAATACCACCCCAGCCCCTCCCCCCAGCACCTGAGCCATTTAACATTGAAAGTTAAGATAAATATTATCTCCCAAACCTTGATTGTTCCTGTCTCTCCTTTAATAAATCTTAACATTATAACAAATAGCAACTTACCATTACTTCTATGTTACAGATACATGTAGATCAATGCTTAATAAGATACAATGAATTGTGGCAAAACTGAAGATACAATAGATTTTTACACTTTATTGGATTGTCAGTCACTTCATATGTTACAGGGCCCAGATCCTATCCCCCAAACCTATATTTTATATTCTTTCCTCAACATCAATTCAGGGATTTTTCTGTCTTCTAAGACGAGGAGGATGACGTCTCAGACGAGGAAGATGACGTCTCAGACGAGGAAGATGACGTCTCAGACGAGGAGGATTACGTCTCGAACGAGGAGGATTACGTCTCGGACGAGGAGGATAACGTCTCAGACGAGGAGGATTACATCTCGGATGAGGAAGATAACGTCTCAGACGAGGAGGATAGCGTCTCAGACGAGGAGGATTACGTTTCAGACGAGGAGGATTACGTCTCAGACGAGGAGGATGACGTCTCAGACGAGGAGGATGACGTCTCGGACGAGGAGGATTACGTCTCGGACGAGGAGGATTACGTCTCAGACGAGGAGGATGACGTCTCGGACGAGGAGGATTACGTCTCGGACGAGGAGGATTACGTCTCAGACGAGGAGGATGACGTCTCGGACGAGGAGGATTACGTCTCGGACGAGGAGGAAAATGTCTCGGTGGAGGAGGATAACGTCTCAGACGAGGAGGATTACGTCTGAGACGAGGAGGAAGACGTCTCAGACGAGGAGGATTACGTCTCGGACGAGGAGGATTACGTCTCGGACGAGGAGGATGACGTCTCGGACGAGGAGGATAGCGTCTCAGACGAGGAGGATTACGTCTGAGACGAGGAGGAAGACGTCTCAGACTGGGAGGATGACGTCTCGGACGAGGAGGATTACGTCTCGGACGAGGAGGATGACGTCTCGGACGAGGAGGATAGCGTCTCAGACGAGGAGGATAGCGTCTCAGACGAGGAGGATGACGTCTCAGACGAGGAGGATAACGTCTCAAACGAGGAGGATGATGTCTCAGACGAGGAGAATAACGTCTCTGACGATGAGGATGACCTACGATGGACATCACAGCCATCAGAATACCTTTGAAAGCCACACAATGGCAGTGTACAACCATCCAGATCGCACAGCTGGATTACGTGCCGCTCGATTGTATAGAACTATCTTTAAGACGGTTGTACGACACCTTACATATTACTGTGAAGATGAACTTGTAATATTTAACACTAATAATGAAACAGCAAATTCTATGTATTTCAGAGATATGCTGATGATCATAGATTAATTAAGTGTATGCGTCTGCGGTTAATCGTCAGCATATCACAACATAGCAACATTTGTATACACCTAAAATATATCACATTACGCGTACCTAACCGTAACCCTAAACATTTTTACCTTAACTCAAAATCAACTGGAACCCTAACCCTATATGATTCATGAAGTATCGCCTGGATCATAGGATCAAATGTTGATCCTCCATGGCAACTTTTGTGACAAACATTTTTTCCCCCTCATCCACAGGGTTCCTCTATTAAACAATAGCAAACATTCATGTGAAAATACACAACATATACAGTACAATCAAGTGAAATTTCATATTGACATCACTTGGTCAATCTCAAATCCAAGAAAAGCTTAAATTGACCTGCCAATTAATTCAAATTAATATCAATGACTTGGAATGTAATAGTGACTCTCTTAGTGATACCAATCTTCCTCCCACTGTTCAGACCAATAATGAAGGTCTTGGTAGTTCTGCTAATTTATTTGTATTCGATGAGGTTGACTCTGATTCTGTTAAGAAAATCATAGCAAATTTGGATACCTCTAAGTCAACTGGTGTTGATGAAATCAATGTAAAACTAATAAAAAATGCTGGTGACGCGATAATTCCTAGCATCACCCAACTAATAAATTTGTCATTATCGTCTGGCACATACCCGGATGAATGGAAACACGCGAAAGTACTTCCATTGTACAAAAAAGGTGACATTAATGCAATACCAAATTACCGCCCAATCTCCATTCTCCCAACTCTTAGTAAAATTTTAGAGAAATTGGTTCATAGGCAGCTCTATGATCATCTCGTCTCCAATAATGTGCTTTCCAATACACAATTTGGATTTAGACCCGGCCACTCTACCTCCCCAGCACTAGGTGCTCTAACCGATACTTGGGTACGTGCTATTGACAGTGGCAAAATTATCGGTGCTCTTTTTGTAGATTTAAAACGTGCGTTCGATACAGTTGACTCATCTATTATGTTAGCAAAATTACACAAAATTGGATTAACTAATGATACTTTATTATGGTTTCAATCCTACCTTACAAATAGAAAACAACAAGTCTCAATTAGACAAACTATGTCAAAGGAACGTTCCCTATCTATAGGAGTTCCCCAAGGCTCGATATTGGGCCCCCTTCTATTTTTAATTTATATTGACGATATGGTCAATGTCTTTAGAGAAGGTAAAGTCATAATGTATGCAGATGACACCACTTTGTATGTCACTGGAACTTCGATCAGTGAATTGGAAAATAAATTGCAATACGAAATGAATGCAATAGGTACATGGATAAGCAACAACAGGTTGCATTTAAATACAGGTCAAACAAAGTTTATGATTTTAGGGAGTAAACAAAAACTTAGTACCTGTAGTAATGATAGCATCCGCATCACTTACGATGGGGTTGAAATCAATCAATGTGCAAGTTTTAAATGTCTCGGGATAATAATAGATAAACATTTATTATGGCATGAACAAGTTGATTCTGTATGTAAAAAAATATTTGCCGGTCTTGCGATGTTAAAAAGAATTCGACCTTTTGTAGAAAATGATACTCTAAAATTATTATATACATGCCTCATTCAATCACAGATGGATTACTGCTGTGAGATATGGGGAGATCGTTTTAATATACATGTAGATCGAATTACTAAACTACAAAAGAGGGCAGCCCGTCTGATCCTTCGGTGTAATATTTATAGCCCATCTAAGGAAATGTTCTCAAGTCTGAACTGGATACCTTTCAGATATCGAATAACTTATTTCCGTTATATATTTGTTTATAAATGCTGTCAAGACCTCTCTCCTGATTACTACTCAAATTATTTCCAAGAGTTAAGTAGAAAACATGATAAAAATACGAGGCAAGCCGCCAGACACGATCTTGTCGTTCCCAAATGCCGCACTGAGTACTGCAAACACTCTTTATATTATCTATGTCCAAATTTGTGGAATAATTTGCCGGTAATTATACGGGAGTTGCCCTCTTTGGCATCTTTCAAATTTAATCTTAAACAATATCTCAAGTCATTGGACGTATAAGGGATTCTATGGCACCTAGTTACTCAACAATAGTCTGTTTCATATTTGTTTAAATATCTTTATTTTCTGTTACGCGGTATTGTACTTTAAATATTTGATTATTCGATATTGCAAACACTCACCTTGATATATTTCAATGTTTTTACATTCTCTTTTTAAACTATTTACTTGGCATTATTGTGTATGTATTTTGAATGATTTTATTTGAACATATTGTGTTGCATTCCTGTATATATGTTTTTAGGGGCCCCATGGGAGACCAACTGATGTTGAATGGGCTACCCCGTACGAATAAATAAATAAATAAATACCTAAGCAAAAATCAATCATATACCGTGATCAAGTTGTTGAATTGTTTTATATGACAGACGACAACTTTAAACATGAAATCAATTATTAAAAAAAATCAAAAGCAAATTTTGTAATGGATTTCTTTTCTCTTAAAAATGTTTTTTTAACAACATAACATCGTAACATGCTGTAACATTATGAGCCAGAGCAATATAACACTGAGCTCCTATAGGAAATCTTTTTGTTTAGATGGTCATTTCTCAGCCAATACTTTACCTTTTTAACTGGTTTTCGACATTTGGACATTATTTGTTATGCTCTTTCGGAAAATGAAGACAAAAATTGAGAAATTCTAAAAATACATTTAATGACGTCACACTTCACCACTCTATACTCGTGCAGAATCTCATATTGACATCAGTTGGCAAACTAAAATACAAGGAAAGTTTATACCTGAGCAAAAATCAATCATATACCATGTTCTATTCAAATTTTGTACAAATTTATCTGTTAGAGTTGTTCTAGCTATACACTTTTCCATTTCATAATATAATTTTATAGCTGAGATAATATTGTCAAACAATGGTAAACATTATTTTTGTTCTATTTGGCTGAAAAATAATTCTTTTCTTGTCATCTCGTCAACCAGTTGTGTTACTTAATATTCCAAGGTGTAACGCCCGATAAGTGCTGGGAAGGATGACCTACTGAAGTCTTTTATTATTGTCTACACTTATAATAGTAAGTTCCAAAAATGGACATCAGAAATCTAGAATCAGACATTTGAAATCTGGGCCCTGTTTCATGAAACTTGTTATCAATAACAAGTTGTAATAACTATTATAAGCTAGTTATATGGTTGTATTTGATTGGCTGAGAGCAAATTTGTCATAGAAATGTGACACTTGTTATTGATAACGAGTTTTATGAAACAGGACCCAGAGTTACTTTGAGCCAGTTTGTCTGGAAGTGGGATTCCATTACGAGAACCCTCTTGCTTTAAAAAGTTGCAGTATTAAATACAACTCAAAAAAAGGTCAAAATTTTAATTTTAATTTCAACTTTTTATGGAAGAGGTTCTTTAATGTTAATATTGACTATGAGGTTGTTTTGTATAGTGATTGTAATTTGATTAAGTATTTACAGTACCATGTTGTACTTAATTGTATGCATTCTGTTCAGGTTCACTCAAGTTGAGGATATACAGTTGGCCCCCGAAAGTTTACAAGCACCTGGAAGAAACTTGTTTCTCTCAGATTTTGTCAACTGCACTTATTCCTATCAGGAGTCACTCGTCTCAGAAGGATTAGTGACGTATATACTATATATATTAAACATAGACAATATTTGTATGTCTTTCAGGCCCAACCGTACATCTAGAGATCAGGGATTATTCCAGTACTTAATAATGTTTTGTTTTTCTTTGCCTATTATAATTATCAGTATAATTGTGTACAAAGTTTGTTGTGCCTTATGCTTTGTATATACTATAAACAGAGACCATATTTGTCTTTCTTCCTGAAGTGAAAATTTGGCAGGAATGAGTGGAGTTGTGATAATGTATATCAAGCCCAACTTGACATGTATGTACATGTACAGTAAGGGATTATTCCAGTACTTGATAATATTTTGTTTTCTCTTCGTCTTCTTCCATTTTAACTATCAGTAGATGTGTACCAAGTTTCGTGTGCATTATGCTTTGTATATACTATAAACAGAGACCATATTTGTCTATCTTCCTGAAGTGAAAAGTTGGCTGGAATGAGTGGAGTTGTGATAATGTATATCAGGCCCAACTGTACATGTAAGTACATCTAGGATTCAAGGATTTATTCCAGTACTTGATAATGTTTTTTTGTTTTCTTTGTCTTCTTCTATTTGAACTATCATTAGATGTGTACCAAGTTTTGTTTGCATTATGCTTTGTAAATACTATAAACAGAGACCATAATTGACTATCTTCCTGAAGTGAAAAGTTGGCAGGAATGAGGCGGATCCAGCCGGAGGGAAGAAGGGGGGGGGGCCCAATCCGTGAGAAAATATTAGTTGCGACTCAGCCACTGGTGAATAAGCGGGGGGGGGGGGGGGGGTGAGAGCACTATTTTTAGTTTTTGTTCACCTAATTCGTGAGAATTTTTTTGTTTAATTCTTTTTCGTTGTTGACCCGTCAGCCCCCCCCCCCCTCGTGGATCCACGCCTGCAGAGGATCCAGACGGCTTCCAGGGGGGGGGGGGTAGCCAAATCTTAATACAAAATTTAGTGCCGACTCAGCCGGCCGGCGAATAAGCGGGGGGGGGGGTTTTGTTTTATAAAGGGTAAATTTATGTTATTAGCCTATTTTTTTTATCGTTTTGGGGGGCTAGGGGGGGGGGGGGGGCGGGCAGGAATAATCGCTACGTGGATCCGCCCCTGGGAATGAGTGAAGTTGTGATAATGTATATCTGGCCTGTAAATTATGTCTACAATTCATGGATTATTCCACTACTTAATAGTGTTGTTGTTTGCCTCTGAGTAGATGTGTACCAAGTTTTGTGTGCCTTTTGCTGAAGGCCTGCATGAATGAACAAAGTTGTCATGAGATTTGTTATTAGCTTTTATGCCAAGAGCTACTTGTATAGGAAGGATATATGTATTGAAATTCTGGAATCGGTGACATATTGAACATTTCAAAATCACAATTTTTCAATACAAACTGGCATGCCAGTATGTGATACTGTAATACATAGGGTCTACTTTCTATCGGTGTATAAATCAATATTCCTATGAAGGTACATGATTTTTATGAGATAAATGAAGCAGTAAAAGAATGTTTCCAATCTGAAGTAGAAAATCTTATCACTGTAGTCCAAATCAGATGATCTTATAGAGTGTAAGTTTACAGCCTTGAATTTATATGATATGCAAAGAATACCAAATTAACTGACATGGAAATGTTATAACATCTGATCTGAAATAATGATAAAATGTAAATTATATAGCACCAAATCCACTCTGTGGATTGCTCAAGGTGCATGTAGAAATAATTAAGATTTAAATAGAAGCGTTTTTAAATGATTTTTAAAGGAATCAGAGCCTGTTATACACTTGATTTCTTCAGGAAGGCCATTTCAATAAGGTAGGACACGCGTGAGCAAGGGAACTGTTCAGAGCAATCGTGTTTATGTGTACCAGGTATGTGCCAAAGATTAAAGTATTTGTTGTATTTCTTATTCCAAGTCTGAATTTGTGATTTATTTGTAAGGGTTGAATCCAGAGAAATGGGGAAGGGAGCGAGTGAGGGAGGCAAAGAAAGGAAGGGAAGGGAGTGAGCCATGCGGATGAGGGAGGGGTGGAGGGAGGAGAGAGAGTTAGTGAGGGAAGGGATGGAGGGAGAGAGAGATGAGGATAGGAGTGGGGTGTATAGATTTGTACGAGGGGGTGGTAACAGATACAGTGAGCAAGAGAACAGAAGGGAGAGATATCATATAGAGCATAATGAGAGGTGGGGATGTAGAGATGGATAGCCAATATGTACCAGTAAGAGGGAGGAAGGGGACCGAATTTTTGGAGCATATGAGAGGGGGAGGGGGGGGGGATGTAGAGATGTTGAGGTGAATAGTTAAATAGCAAAAAGGACAGGTTCAAAAGGAAGATTGAGAGTATATGAGAGGTAGGGATGTAGAAATGGATGGCCAATATGTTTCAGTAAGAGGGCCGAGGGTAGAAAGGAGATCGAAATTTTGGAACATATGAGGGAGGGGGGGGGGGGGTGTAGAGATATCGAGGTCATTAGCTAAATAGACAAGGGACAAGTTCAAATTAAAGATTTAGAGCATATGAGAGGTGGGGATGTAGAGATGGATAGCCAAACAGAGAAAGAAACATGAGAAATAGAACAAGAAGAGGAGGAGGAAGAGGAAGACAACAAATAAGGGAAAGATGATGAACTGAGAAGATGAAGAAGAAGATTAATTGATACCACACACTCTCTAGCCGTCTATTTTATATTTAAGGCCAGGGCGTCAACCTTCTTCACTGCATCTCTCATAATTTTCCTATATATATAAGCAGATAATCTTCACACTACTCGCGCCCCGCTCTGCTCTGCTTGAAATTTGTTCAGGGGCCCGTTTCATAAAACTCTATCTATAAAAAAATTAAAAATGCTTAATTTCTATGATAAATTTGCTCTCATCCAATCAGATGCCTTGATTTCAGTATTTTGAAACAGTAGCTTGTAACTTGTTATTGATATCAAGTTTATGAAAAAGGGTCTAGTTCTATCTCTACACAACTCATGCAAGACTTCTACTTTTCGTGGTAATAATACTGACAACTGGGCCCCGTCTTATAGAGAGTTGCGATTGATCTGAATCAATCGCAAGTCCTCTAATCAATCGCAAGTTTGCAGTCTTTTAGCTCTTATATATTATGTACACAGTTGCGATTGATATCAATGCCAAATAAGTTGCGATTAAAAGCAACTGTTTATATTAAAGACGGGACCCAAAGGAAGAAACACAAGAAGACTAGAAGAACGAGAACAAGAAGAAGGAGAAGAAGAAGTAGAAGAAGAAGAAGAAGAAGAAGAAGAAGAAGAAGAAGGAGGAGGAGGAGGAGGGTAAGAAGTAGAAGAAGAAGAAGAAATAGGATGAGAAGAAGAAGAAGAAGAAAGGGGAGGAGGAGGGGAAGAAGAAGAAGAAGGAGGAGGAGGAGGAGAAGAAGAAGAAGAATAAGAAAAAGAAGAAGGCGAAGATTAGCCGTGTGATGAGGAAGCAGATGAATAGTTGAACACTGAGGCTTATTTACCTTGAAGACAATGACTTAATTCAAACCACAATACCATCGACCAGAAAGGGTGGGGGGGGGGGGGCGACCCTCATCAAATGTTTACTTTCAAGTTTAGTTCATTTCACATTCATGGCATAAATAATTCATGGATTAAAAGTTTATTTCTTTCAATAAAAACACACAAATTAAATTTGTTAAGGCTCTTATCTATTTTGACACTCTCCCTTTTAACTTTTTCAATATTATTTGCCACATCAGGTAAGTATTTCCAAACAATAACCATAATAGTAATAACAATCAACATTATCATATTAATTTCTGATGTCAAATATTGAAATATTTAAAAAAAAGGACAAACAAACACACAACAAATCACATCAAATGATACAGTATTTTAGTATTTTCGTATTTTATTCATACTTTAACAACATATAAACAAGTGTCTATAATCATCAATATAATTAGACAAATACATTTGTAACGCCAAATTCATGCTTCACCTAGGCGGGGGTATGGGATTGTTTCAACAAGCCATTAATTATATCCTAAAATAAAGCCGATCATTTTATTATCAGATGATCTAAAGTCGATTTAAATTGATAAAACACCCTCAAGAAGCTTCAAAATAATGTTCTCGATTTAAAATCCAACTTGAGTCTTAGGTTCGGTATCAAATGTCAGAGGTAGAAAAAGTACCAGAAATGACATTTCTGCGTCATCAATTACGAAAGACGTACATGTATTTCAATTTTGTTTTTACATTTCTTTTTCCTAGATCAATTCGAAAAAATAACGAAAAAACAAATAAACATAATAACCCGACCTGCACTAGATGTCAATGTTTTATTTAAACCCTCTTTCGATCTTTGTTCCTACCTTAAGCTAGGCGTTTTAGGCAATTCCATGTCATTTTCTTTTTGTGCGTATTGTGTGGTTTAAGGTATATCAGATTTTTTTTTTTTTTTTTTTTTTGAGATACCTCGTCCCTATATCTGCCACTTTATAAATCTTGAACATTCACTATCATCATCTCGGAGCTGATCATCAAGTAAGATAGCTTCACCGAGTTTTACCGGGTTTTACCGGTTTTTATCGGGTTTTACCGAGTTTTACCGAGTTTACCCCCCCCCCCCCCCCCCCCCCGCCCCTCCACCCAGCCCTTCGTTCCTAGAGCTGCCACAATGTCTTTCACATTCACTATCATCCTTTCACGCTTATTCATTCAAACAAACTTTCTAAGCCAGTCACCCCTTCTTCGCGGTATCTCTTGGCGACCCACCTACGCACACTCTCGCTTGTCGGGTACCGCAGTTTCGGTTTCTCCGCTTCGACGCACTCCACAATGACGTCGATGACCGGTCCGGTCTGCTGGGCGGCGAACAGGTCAGGCCTGTGGAGTAGGAGTCGGAATGCCGTCATTTGCTGCATAGGACAATGATAATAGTATAAGTAGCAATAATAATAGTAATAGTTTCTATAATAATAAAGATAAGAAGTAGAAGAAGGGGAAGAGGAGGAAGAAGCAGAAGAAGCAGAAGAAGAAGAAGAAGAAGAAGAAGTAGAAAAAGAAGCAGAAGAATAATTACATTTATTGCGTACATCCATCCATCCATATTAGAGGATGCTTTAGGCGCCTAGCAATACCATAGGCTTAGCAAAGCTGCTCTAAGGCGCTGAAACCATTCTAAGAAAAAACTCCTCCCAGGTACGCATGCACTAACTACACCCTATTCAAGTGTGGCACATAATAGATTAATATCTTGTCAAAGTACATTAGTGCCACAGCGGGACCCGAACCGAAAACCATGTGTTCGACGGTTTATAGTGACGTATCCACTAGACCACGAAACCTCTTGACGATAAACGACAGGCATGCGCATGGAAGTACAAAGAAAATGTTGAGGTAATACAGATTATAACAAATGAATTAAAGTTGAAAAACAAAATAAAAAGGCAATACTACTTTTTGTTCAAAGGCATCGTTTAACGATGTAAAATCTGAGATGCATGGTATATATACGTGTTATCAGTGTCTGTGATATGGTGTAATATTGAAGCCCTAAAATAATTGCGCTTCAAAATGATCACGAAGTGCCTCCAAAAAAAAAACTCTTTGAGTGACCGGTTTTACCATACTCATTTCCCCCAATAGACTGTAGTGTTATGAAAAACCGTTAGGATTTTAATTTCTATTTCCGCAATCATAAATATCTTGATAATCAGACAGGCGATCGGCTTCCAAAAAGTGCACGGAGTTCCTGACTGACCTAAATATTTATAAATATCATTGCAGCATGAGCAAAATGCAGGATTTTGTTTCAGAATGCGAGACAAAGTTATACAATCCCTTTAAGAAATGAAATATGATTATTAATATTATGGATATGACGAAAACGATTTCTCACCTTCACCGTTTCTTCAGAAACGTCTTTGTTGTCTTCTTCTGTGCTGGCGTTCGCGGCCAAAGCTTCTAAAAAGTTGGTCGCCACTGGTCCTGGCTGGACTGTACTGATGCTATGAAATTAGAAGTATTTAAATGAAAACAATGATATGATACCTTGTGTGGGTAATTCTTATACTAATGCCCTAACTGCATGCTGTGTATTGTTTGTATACTATCTACAAATAACTGTGCAGAGATGGACACATATAATTATATAGGCTAAACACCTTATCCAAGGATACTAGCACCGAGCGAGGATTGAACCCAGAACCTCTCGTCAAGAACGTTCAATATATATACCACTGTGCCTCTATTAGAGTTATAACTTAATTTTTCTTTGTGTGTGTTTATTTTTGTTGTTTTGTGTTTTGGGGTACTTGTAATGTTTCTTTAACAAAATATATTTAAATATCTCAAGGTGTTCATGTAAAGCTGACGAATTTTTAGCATATCCAATTAATAAGAAAATGTCAGCATTGGATATTATTCATTCGACCTATTTTCAAAATTGATCGTATAAAGGCTCGTTCAGGTAAGTCGCGGTAAAAACTGCCGCGGTTATGTATACATATATTTTTTTAACGTATAAACGAATGGCAACTGCGAAGAGATTTTTTTTTTATTGTGTGTGTGCATGTTCTCATTCAGCTGTGTTATAAGATATTACAAAAATGTGACGCGTTTTATACTTAACATCACCAGGGGGTGTTTCACAAAGATCCTAAGTTGAACTTATCGATTATGGAAAGCCGTTAGCATCATTGAAAATATTTTTTAAAAGTTATTTCAACAGGCATAAAATGTTGATTCAAATCATTCATGTTTTCTATTATCAAGGAGATTTCATGTTCTTGATGCGGAATTTATGAAAAGTCTAAAATACTTCAATTTTTGCTTTTGGAAATATTTTATTTTAAGGTTACAAATGGCTCTCCATAATGTTTAAGTCCAACTTAGAGTTAAGTTCGACTTAGAATCTTTGTGAAACACCCCCAGTACTCATCATATCTGAACAAGCCTTTACACTCCAGTCATTATACAAAATAAAACAAGTATATAAAAATAGTAACGGTTTACTGAGTCATGTCTGAACTAGGCTTCATTTTTAATAAGTTCAATGGGATAGCACGTACCTTATTCCAAAGTTTTTAAGCTGTGGCAGTAACGATTCACTAAGACCCTCCATCGCAAACTTGGACGCGTTGTACATATCCATGTAAGGCAAAGCTTCACAGAGAGAGAGAGAGAGAGAGGGGGAAAGAAATTACTTTTGAACACGATCGCAAAGACTTTCGAGAAATCAACTCAAGGGCGATTTCAATTTTCAATACCTTATCACTTATAAAGAATCATGTTTGGATTAGCCTACGTATATATGGCTCTTCTCATGTTTGCAAACCAAATCGACCGTTGATATTCGTTAAACCCAACTCGAACCTTTGTTGATTTTACGAGTTATGCAATCACAAAACTAATACACCGTGTAGCATACCTATGAGTATCTAGTAAGCCCTCCAAAAAGCGATCTTAAAATCAATGTTTTAGGATTGCTCTGGTTTGGTTTGGGTTTCCGCATAAGAAAACGATATAGGCCTACAGTACATACATATAAACAAACAATTCTTCAACAAAAATACGACTGGATATTTCTTTATATCTAGAGCCATTCAACATAATGGCTCTGTTTTTTCCTAGAGGTACAGAAAGAGAGATGGACAAACAGATTAAAAAATAAACAAATAGTAATATAATAGAAAATATGATATAGTATAAATATAATTATTCCATAGTATAAATACATATTAGAAATAGAAATCGATCTTAAAGGTAATCCAAAGTTTTGGGAAATTTTGAAAATTGGATGGATAGTAATTCTTCAACATTTTGATATATTTGAATGCCCTGTGGATGTATTATAAGCACAAACAAATTTAGTTCCTAATTGAAAAAAATGAATAATCAAAATTTACCGGTGCTCCCGGTAAATTTCAAATATTTAAAATAGCGCCTAAGGCAATTCCATGGTAGCTGCTAGTACCATTTTAGTCAAGAAACCTTGTTTTAAAGCTAAAGTAATATCAGTCTTGAGAGGGAGCTTTACAACATAAAGAGTTTATTATTTACAATTTCATCACTTTAGACTCGATTTAACCTCGACAACGATCATTGAATATTGTAAAATCGCATAATGCTTCCAATATGTTCATTTGAACCAAATACATGACCCTATACCAAACCTTTGTATTACCTTTAATTGATTAAAAAAAACACCCATAATTATAAACCCCACGCGAACGACAATATCGTTCTCCTGGCCTGGCGTTCTCATGGGCTAGCAGAAATATAAATCTTAAGAGAATGAAATGGAGCAAAAATTAAAAAATACTCGTACTCACCAAGATGTCCAACAACGCTACTGATATTCACGATGCGTCCAGATTTCTGTTTCTTCATGATAGGCAGCGCTGCTCGTATCAACCGCACCGTGCCAAAATAGTTGGTGTCAAACATATTCTTAGCTTTCTCCATACTCATCGCCTCCAGCGCCCCGAAGAAACTAAAACCAGCGTTATTTACTGTGAAAAGAAATAAGAAAGGAGAAAGAAGGGAGAAATAAATAAAAAAATAAAGTAATCGACCTGTGCGTACAAACCTTCGCTCCGATGCAGACCCATTTCGATTGACTTTTCATGTGGCTCGTAGTAAGGCAGGAGATCGCACATTCACTGTTGCAGCAGCTAATGCTATAGTCACATTACCCAAAAGTAGCCTGCTCGGCGGCCGAGCGGCGAGTTTTTAACCAATTCTGCCCGGCGGCTGGCCGGCCACCGAGCGGTGGCCGCCCAGGCACCGCTCGTTTTTAGGGCATCGCTCGGTCGCCGCTGAAGTTTTAGCGCGGAGTTAAAATTTGGGCGGCGCCTGCTCACTTTTCACTCGCCGCCCAAAATACGCTCGGTGCCTGGGCGGTCGCCGCCCGGGCACCGACCTAATCGCTGGGCGATGCCTAATTCCAGCAGCGACCGAGCAGGCTACTGCTCGGTCGGTCGCTGCTCTGATTTGTGACCATAGCTTAAGGAGTGGAATAAACTTCCCTCCATTATAAAAGCTGCTCCATCAGTGGATGTTTTTAAGAAACTCCTTGAAACCTACTTATTTCCTACTTGATTCGCTATTTTTTGGTTGATTCAATGTGATGTTAAGATTTGTGGTTATATTGTTATATTGCATATTATTGTAAGCGCTGTGATATAGTGTACTATGAATAGCGTAGCTAAATGCCTAATAATAATAAGAAGAAGAAGAAGAAGAAGAAGAAGAAGAAGAAGAAGAAGAAAGAATGAAAGAAAATTGATGAAAATAAATAATGAAACAAAAACAGAATGGAAGAAAAAGAGAAATAACGAATAAAAGAACGAAATAAGGTTTTCAAACGGTTTTCAAATGTTTCGTTTCAATGCGTTGTGAGCCCACGTACAATGATAAAAATTCAATATGGTCATAATACCAGTAAAATAATAGTCTTGATTTGCTAAACAAAATGTCTGAAGTATGGTTTTTAGAGGCGGTTTCCCCGTCATATCCGGAGCCTAAAGAGAAAGTAAGCTGAAAAGTACACGATGCATACAAGTTTGTTGAACTGCTTACACTGACAATATATACAATATATTTGTATTATACACTTAGTTTACATATGCACATATTCTTGCCAGTCACTGTATGTAACTGCAATGTGAGACTATATAAGACGGCATACTGCATGGGCTAGAGACTCACAGACCTAGGCTCTACTCAAGGCTTGATGAACTGTGGTAACATTCAAATTAGAGTCGGTGCCTACAGACTATAGGCTACACTCACCAAGGACGTCGACACACCCGTGTTTCACCATAATGAACTCGAAGATGCTCTTGACCTGATCATCGACGGTGACGTCGAGCTGCCGAACGAAGAGCGTCTTGTCGAGGGCATCGTCCGCCGCCTTCTCGAGGCCTTCCTTCTTAGCCAGGTTCCTCATGGTGGCATAGACCAGGTACTTCTTTTCTGGGTCCTGGGCCAGCCTGACGGCTAGGGCCAGACCGAGACCGCTCGAACAGCCGGAGATGAGTACGACAAGAGGGGCCATGGTGTTCCTGAGAGGATATAGAAATGAAAGGAAGATTGCAAGGTTAAATATAATCTTCGGTGGAAGGTGCTCTAATAACCGAATGACCCCACACCCGAATAAACGGTCAGCATACCCTCAAAAAAAATGTTGAATGGTATACCAATGGTATACCATTCGGAAGTACCATTGAAAATACCATACGGATACCATTCACAAACACCATTCAATTACCATTCGGATATCATTGAGATAACGCTCGCGACGTACCATTGGGTACCATTTAATACCATTCGGATACCATTGAGATAATGCTCGCGACGTACCATTGGGTACCACTTAAATACCATTCGGATACCATTGAGATAATGCTCGCGACGTACCATTGGGTACCACTTAAATACCATTCGGATACCATTGAGATAACGCTCGCGACGTACCATTGGGTACCACTTAAATACCATTCGGATACCATCGAGATAATGCTCGCGACGTACCATTGGGTACCACTTAAATACCATTCGGATATCATTGAGATAACGCTCGCGACGTACCATTGGGTACCATTTAAATACCATTCGGATACCATTGAGATAACGCTCGCGACGTACCATTGGGTACCATTTAAATACCATTCGGATATCATTGAGATAACGCTCGCGACGTACCATTGGGTACCACTTAAATACCATTCGGATACCATTGAGATAATGCTCGCGACGTACCATTGGGTACCACTTAAATACCATTCGGATACCATTGAGATAATGCTCGCGACGTACCATTGGGTACCACTTAAATACCATTCGGATACCATTGAGATAACGCTCGCGACGTACCATTGGGTACCATTTAAATACCATTCGGATATCATTGAGATAACGCTCGCGACGTACCATTGGGTACCACTTAAATACCATTCGGATACCATTGAGATAACGCTCGCGACGTACCATTGGGTCCATTTAAATACCATTCGGATATCATTGAGATAACGCTTGCGACGTACCATTGGGTACCACTTAAATACCATTCGGATATCATTGAGATAACGCTCGCGACGTACCATTGGGTACCACTTAAATACCATTCGGATACCATTGAGATAATGCTCGCGACGTACCATTGGGTACCACTTAAATACCATTCGGATACCATTGAGATAACGCTCGCGACGTACCATTGGGTACCATTTAAATACCATTCGGATATCATTGAGATAACGCTCGCGACGTACCATTGGGTACCACTTAAATACCATTCGGATATCATTGAGATAATGCTCGCGACGTACCATTGGGTACCATTTAAATACCATTCGGATATCATTGAGATAACGCTCGCGACGTACCATTGGGTACCACTTAAATACCATTCGGATATCATTGAGATAACGCTCGCGACGTACCATTGGGTACCACTTAAATACCATTCGGATACCATTGAGATAATGCTCGCGACGTACCATTGGGTACCACTTAAATACCATTCGGATACCATTGAGATAACGCTCGCGACGTACCATTGGGTACCATTTAAATACCATTCGGATATCATTGAGATAACGCTCGCGACGTACCATTGGGTACCACTTAAATACCATTCGGATATCATTGAGATAATGCTCGCGACGTACCATTGGGTACCATTTAAATACCATTCGGATATCATTGAGATAACGCTCGCGACGTACCATTGGGTACCATGCACTTAAATACCATTCGGATACCATTGAGATCACGCTCGCGACGTACCATCGGGTACCACTTAAATACCATTCTGATACCATCGAGATAACGCTCGCGACGTACCATTGGGCACCATTCATTTACCAATGAAATACCATATACATGTATTAAAGATAAAGACCAGTTTATATGGTCATGCGATCGCATTGTGAAAGAAACGTTGTGGAATCTATCAGAAAAGGTTGATCATCTAGCATATAAGTATTGGTGTGTACTGCAAGGTTCTGGAATCATCAAAATGATAAGAAATTTGGCCCAGTCTTCAAGTTACAAGTACTGTACACAGAAAGATGTATATGGGACTACGCACACGTGCGCGACACGTGCGTTTATCTCTCACACATTACCAAATATATCAATAAGTAGGCGGTTTCCCGGCAAAATTGTTATCATCATGTATTAGTCAAAACATACTCTTTCACATGATTGGTAATAAGAGCTTCCATATCATTTTTTGAAATTGGGGCGTTTCCAATACTGGTCTTTACCTATATAAAAAAAAACATTGTGGACGCTCATTTCGGCATAATCACTAATAGTAGATGACTGGTGCCATTTACACTACTGAAATTTGAATATGAAATATCCAAATTTTGTACTATTCATCTCCGGATTCATCTACCTTTATCCTAACCTAAATAAAGCCCAGTCCCAACCCTACCCTTAAACCGTGAGGCCTATAACAGAGCGAAACCTTCGAGCCCGGTGCAATATTGTCAGAGGAGTTAAAATCACGGACGATTCGCGACGGAGTCAGACAGTCACAATCGTACCGCAAACAGTACACTGAGTTAGATAACAATCGCAACGATTTAAAGGAGAGATGGGAGATGGTTACTTTGCGCCGATTAATTGGAAATAATTGCGATCGATTTTGATCCAATGCAACATTTTTCTTAAATATCTGAATGATAGTTCTTTGTAACCATCTGCGTACAAAGAGCATTAGCTTAAGACTCCTGCATTTTGTATAAACTAACATTCTCACAAATTTAAGATTGTTGTAACCAAAACTTGTGTCTTTCAGAGAATTACATGACATAGCACGATCGCATTTAGCTGAACTATAGAACATACTAGATCTAAATTATACTAAAGCCTGCAAATGATAAGAAACATATTTTGAAGACAACAAAATATACAACAAGATACGGATACTTACAGAATGCTGATGCGTCGACGGTCAGCTTCAAGAATAGACTGTTTAATAGAGTGGACAGCATTATAAGGAAAACGCGTCCACCTTACGGTGAAGCGTTATTTGCATTCAGGACTTTGTTTTTTTTCCAGTTACGTAATTATGAACGTTCTCGAAATAAAAGATAAGATTCGAGTTTGTTCAACAGCTTTGCCCCGCCGTTAAAGTCTAAACCATTACAAAAACCGCAAAAAATGGGACACGAATCATGAGGCAGGACTTTTTAACGTTGTAACTTTGCAAAGATTTATGGCAGCCCCTCCATTTGTTTACAGTAATATATTGTGCGGGGTTTTATATGCAGTTAATCATTTAACAAAAGAGTATTTGAACGGGGGAGGGGATTGAACTACAGTGGAGGTGAACTGGGGCAGTGCTAGGGGACAGTCAGGGAGAAGTGGGATAAACTCTTACAAATGCTAATCACAATTTTTAGAGGGAATTGTCCCAAAGTAAGTGCTTGAAATATAAAGAGTAATAAATCACTTTAAAATAGCCAACTTTTACAGTCACTTCTTAAACTGTTTTTTTGTTTAAATATCGCACAAAGCTCTAGATAATAATTGAGGAGTTTAAAGGGATTATAAGTCTCCTTTTTTGTTATTGCATTCATTCGTCCATTTAGAGGTTGACATCATTGTATTTTTCAAGGGAATATTGATTGCTGGTATTTAAAATAATGACAGAAAAAAGAATTTCACCAAATACTGCTGAATGTACAATTTAATTTAATTTCACTAAGTTTATTTATTTTCATTTCCAGCACAGTTCAAATATCATGCAAATAAATACTACGCAAACTTATGCAAAACATAATAACATTTGAAATAAAGAACAGTCATTACAAAAATGTAAACTTTTAAAGGAGAAAAGTAGAATAATTACAATGCAAAGAAGTTGTTATAATTTTTTTTGAAATGGAGAGCTCAACTCAAAAGCATGCATTAACGACAAAGCAGCCAACAGACCCAGGGGTCTCATTCAAATATAAATACTGTAAGCATGCATGACCAAGAAAACGCATTAAAGTGTATTTTTGTTAATAAATTGGACGCGGTCCGAGCGTTAACCCTATTTAGCCCGGGGGGGGGGGGGGGGGGGCTTGAGAAGCCCCCCCCCCCCCTCGACATTTTTCGCGATAATTTTTTAACGCAAGAAAATCTTGCACTGAAATTTTGTGACTTTTTTCTTTCGAGTCTTGCGCAACTTTTGAAAGAAATTTTTCGAAAATCGGACCTACCATTACAAAGTCACGTGTCCTTTTGTCTTCGCATGTCAGCCCGAAAATCGCTCATTTTTGTGATTTGTGTACAAAACATATGGAAATCTCATTTTTCAAATAAAGAGGTAAAACATTGGTTATTTGGTCTTGTTTAGATTTTAGGTGTTTATTTTGGGGTCAAAATAGTTGAATTATAGTTGGAAATGAAATAAAACAACAAAAACAATAACATACATAAGTTAAAAAAACAAAGAAATACATAAGAAATTATCAAAACAATAGATAACATAAGGAATAACCCTGGTTTTTCAAATTGTTGTGTTGTATTATTATTCCAAATGGTCTAACAAATATATGTAGTGAGAAAGAATGCTTAAATATGAATAATGTATGATTTATGGGCAAAAATGTGAATTTAATGACCTTATTTGCATAAATTACCATAAATATGCAAATGAGTGAATTTTTCAAAAAAATTGAAATTACCATAGTATTCTATACACTTCACTTGACATGTATGCAAATTTTCGCGGCGATCGGGCTATGCAGTTTCAAAACAGCACGGGCTAAATAGGGTTAAGGGGTTAAAAAAACGTCCATTAAAAAAGGGTACTGTATGCGTTTAGGGGTATTCCTCTAAATCCCGACTCAGAATTTAAAGCTATGGTCGGGAAGTTGGTTGTCTATAACTGTCGGTTACGTCAGCTTGCTAAAGTAAAAACACACAAAGAAGCCCCTATGGCATGCTTGATTACGACAACAATGTGGTCAATATATGGTCACGTTTCTGCCACTCTGACTGCATCTAAATGGTGATATTAATGGCGTCGTGGGAACGTTTTTATACACATTTAATCATAATATCATATTACGTGAACCTAACCGTAACTCTAAACATTATGACCTAAACTCACAATGAAGTGCAACCCTAACCCTATATATTTCATGAAGTATAGCCTGGATCATAGAATCTAATGTTGATCCTCCATGGCAACTTTTGGGACAAGCACTTGTTTTTCCCCCATCCACAGGGTTCCTTTATTAAACGATAGCAAACAAGTCATAACTGACAGTAATAGGGATTAATGCCCCACAAAAGGGCACTAATATAGCACATCGACACGGTTTTGATCCTGGGGCTCACGGTAACGAGGCCATTGCTTAGCCAATGAATCATGACTGTACGCAGCGGGCGCTAGGGTACGTCGACGCCCCCACAAAAAACCCAAAACAAAGAAAATGCAATAAATGTTTAATAATTCATTGCTTTTCCCCCCAGTCCCCAACAGGAAAATATCCTCTGTAAGGCCATGCATTATGGTTCAAGGCATGCCCACACAGAAGATTTTGTTAATGTTGGGGGTCGGGGCAAAATGCAATGAATTATTGAAAATGTATTGCATTTTTTTTTTACTGTCAGTTATGACTTAAGGACGTAGGTCCCCTAGTTGATTAGCATTGTAGCACACACATGCTTTAGCAGTCACGCAACACAAACACTCCCCAATTGTCATTCAATAAAATCTGAGAATGTATACTATTATCTCGATCTATTAGGAATAAATCATTGTCAAAATCATTCAATTAATTGGGGTAAAAATAATTATTCCGCCATTATGACCAACAGTGTATATAAGCAGATAATCTTCACATTACTCGTGCCCCGCTCTACTCTGCTTGATATAAGATCGGGGGCTCGTTTCATAAATTTGTTTTATTTATAAGAAATGCTTAATTTAAGATCGGGGGCTCGTTTCATAAATTTGTTTTATTTATAAGAAATGCTTAATTTAAGATCGGGGCTCGTTTCATAAATTTGTTTTATTTATAAGAAATGCTTAATTTCTATGATAAATTTGCTCTCAGCCAATCAGATGCCTTGATTTCAGTAGCTTTTAACAGAGTAGCTTGTAACTTGTTATTGATATAACGTTCTATGAAACAGGGTCCAGTTCTTTCTCTTTACAACTCATGCAAGACTTCTACTTTTCGTGGTAATACTACTAACAACTGGGCCCCGGCCGTCTTATACAGAGTTGCGATTGATCCGAAACAATCGCAAGTCCTCTAATCAATCGCAAATTTGCAGTCTTTTAGCTCTTATATATGTACACAATTGTGATCAATGCCAAATAAGTGTTTATAAGACGGGACCCAAAGGAAGATACACAAGAAGAAGAAGAATAAGAAGAAGAAGAAGGAGAAGAAGAAGAAGAAGAAGAAGAAGAAGACGAAGGAGAAGGAGAAGAAGAAGAAGAAGAAGAAGAAGGAGAAGGAGAAGGAGGAGGAGGAAGAGGAAGAAGAAGGAGGAGGGGGAGGAGAAGAAGAAGAAGAAGAAGAAGAAGAAGAATAAGAAAGAGAAGATTAGCCGTGTGATGAGGAAGCAGATGAATAGTTGAAAACTTAGGCCTATTTACCTTGAAGACAATGACTTAATTTCAAACCACAATACCATCGACCAGACGGGATCGGGGGGGGGGGGGCGACCTTCATCAAATTTCAAATTGAGTTTATTTCGCAATTCAGATTCATGGCATGAATAATTCATGGATTAACAGTTTATTTCTTTCAATAAAAACACACACACAAAATTGTCAGGCTCTGAACTATTTTGACATTGTCCCTTTCAACTTTTCAATATTATTTGCCCCATCAGGGAAGTATTGCAAGAAAATAACAATGATAGTAATAGCAATATCAACATTTTCATATCAATTTCTGATGTCAAATAATGAAGTATTATAGAAAACGACAAACAAACACAAAAAATCACATAAAATACTACAGGAATATTTTATTCATACTTTAACAACATAATTTTTTATAATCATCAATATAATTAGATAATTACATTTGTAGCGCCAAATTCATACTTCAGCTAGCGGGGTATGGAAATGTTTCAATAAGCCTTTAAGTCGATCTTAAAATAAAGCCGATCATATTATCATCAGATGATCTAAATTCGACATTAAATAATAAAACACCCTCAAGAAGCTTCAAAAATTCTCAAATTAAACTCCAACTTGAGTCTTAGGTTAGGTATAAAAATGTCAGAGGTAGAAAAGGTGATATAAGTGACAATTATACGTCATCAATTTTGATAGACGTGTTTCAATTTTGTTTTCACATAAAACAAATAAACATGATAACCCGACCCGACCTGCACTAGATGTCAAAGTTTTTATTTCAACCCCCTTTTGATCTTTCTTCCGACCTTAATCTAGGCGTTTTTAGGCAATTGCATGTCATTTTCTATTTGTGCGTATTGTGTGGTATAAGCAAGAAGTTACCAGCAACTTCTTGGTATAAGGTATATCAGCTTTTTTTTTTTTTTTTTTTGAGATACCTCGTCCCTCTATCTGCAACTTTATAAATCTTGAACATTAACTATCATCGTTATCGAGTTTATCGAGTTTTACCCCCCCCCCCCCCCCCCCCCACTCCCTTCCACCCAGCCCCTCGTTCCTAGAGCTGCCACAATGTCTCTCACATTCACTATCATCATTTTACGCTTATTCATTCAAACAAACTTTCTAAGCCAGTCACACCTTCTTCGCGGTATCTCTTGGCGACCCAGCTCCGCACACTTTCGCTTGTCGGGTACCGCAGTTTCGGTTTCTCCGCTTCGACGCAGTCCACAATGACGTCGATGACCGGTCCGGTCTGCTGGGCGGCGAACAGGTCAGGCTTGCGGAGTAGGAGTCGAAATGCCGTCATTTCCTGCATAGGACAATGATAATAATAAAAGTAGTACTAATAATAATGCTATGGTCAAAAACCCCCAAAGTAGCCTGCTCGGCGGCCGAGCGGCGCGTTTTTAACCAATTATGCCCGGCGGCGGCCGCCCAGGCACCGCTCGTTTTTAGGGCATCGCTCGGTCGCCGCTGAAGTTTTAGTGCAGAGTTAAAATTTTGGCGGCGCCTGCTCACTTTTCACTCACCGCCCAAAATACGCTCGGTGCCTGGGCGGTCGCCGACCAATCGCTGGGCGATGCCTAAGTCCAGTAGCGACCGAGCAGGCTACTGATCGGTCGGTCGCTGTTCTGATTTGTGACCATAGCTTTAATAAAGGTAAGAAGTAGAAGAAGAGGAAGAGGAGGAAGAAGCAGAAGAAGAAGAAGAAGACGAAGAAGAAGACGAAGAAGAAGAAGAAGAAGAAGAAGAAAAAGAAAAAGAAAAAGAAAAAGAAGCAGAAGAACAATTACATTTATTGCGTAAATCCATCCATCCATATTAGAGGATGCTTTAGGCGCCTAGTAATACTGTAGGCTTAGCACAGCTGCTCTAAGGCGCTGAAACCATTCTAAGAAAAAATTCCTCCCAGGTACCCATGCACTAACTAAAACCCTATTCAAGTGTGGCAAATATAGATTAATATCTTGTCAAAGGACATTAGTGCCACAGCGGGACCCGAACCGAAAACCATGTGTTCAACGGTTTATAGTGACGTATCCACTAGACCACTACACCACGAAACCTCTTGACGATAAACGACAGGCATGCGCACGGAAGTACAAAGAAAAGTTTGAGCTAATATAGATTATAACAAATGAATTAATGTTGAAAAACAAAATAAAAAGGCAATACTACTTTTTGTTCAAAGGCATCGTTTAACGATGTAAAATCTGAGATGCATGGTATATATACGTGTTATCAGTGTCTGTGATATGGTGTAATATTGAAGCCCTAAAATAATTGCGCTTCAAAATGATCATGAAGTGCCTCAAAAAAATCTTTGAGTGACCGGTTTTACCATACTCATCTCCCTAATGTTATGAAACACCGTTAGGAAAACGAATTTTTAAATTTCTATTTCCAATCATAAATATCTTGATAATCAGACAGGCGATCGGCTTCTGAAAGTGCACGGGGTTCCTGACTGACCTAAAGGCTTATAATTATCATTGCAGCATGAACTAAATCAGGACTTTGTTTCAGAATCTGAGACAAAGTTACCCAAATCTCTTTAAGAAATGAAATATGATTATTTTGGATATGACGAGATTTCTCACCTTCACCGTTTCTTCAGAAACGTCTTTGTTGTCTTCTTCTGTGCTGGCGTTCGCGGCCAAAGCTTCACCAAAGTTGGTCGCCACTGGTCCTGGCTGGACTGTACTGATGCTATAAAATCAGAATTATTTAAATGAAGAAAAATGATATAATACCTTGTGTTGGTAATTCTTTTACTAATGCCCTCTCTGCTGTGTATTATTTGTATACTATCTACACCTGTGCAGATCTTCCCCAAGGTTGTCAGCACCAAGCAGCGAGGATTGAACCTAGAACCTCTTGTCAAGAACGTTCACTATATATACCACAGTGCCCCTATTATATTATCAATAATTCATTGAATTACCCCCCCCCCCCCCCCCCCGGTCCCCCAACATAAACAAATCCCCTGTACGGCCATGCATTATGGCTCAAGGCATGGGCACACTGAAGATTTTTTTTCTGTTGGGGATCGGGGGGAAATTCAATGAATTATTGATAATTTATTGCATTTTCTTTGATTTTTTATTTGTGGGAACTGCCCCCCTACCCCCGCTGCGTACAGTCATGGTTCAGTGGCAAAGCAATGGCCTCGTAACTGTGAGGACCCATGATCAAAACCGTGTCGATGTGCTATATTAGTGCCCTCTTGTGGGGCATTAATCCTCATTACTGTCAGTTATGACGGGCGTAGGTCCCCTAGTTGATAAGCATAGTAGCATACACATGCTTTAGCAGTCACGCAAAACAAACACTGGCAAACTATTATTCAATAAAATCTGAGAATGTATACTATTATCTAGATCTATTAGAAATAAATCATTCTCAAAATCATTCCATAAATTGGGGTAAAAAAATTCGAACTATATGAGCGACAGTGTAAGTTCACTGGGATAGCACGTACCTTATTCCAAAGTTTTTAAGCTGTGGCAGTAACGATTCACTAAGACCCTCCATCGCAAATTTGGACGCATTGTACATATCCATGTAAGGCACAGCTTCAGAGAGAGAGAGAGAGAGAGAGACAGAAATTAAATTGAACACGATCGCAAAGACTTTCGAGAAATCAACTCAAGGGCGATTTCAATTTTCAATACCTTATCACTTATAAAGAATCATGTTTGGATTAGCCTACGTATATAAGGCTCTTCTCATGTTTACAAACCAAATCGACCTTTGATATTCGGTGACCGTTAAACCCAACTCGAACCCTTTGTTGATTGTTACGAGCTAAGCAATCACAAAACTAATATGCCTACACCGTGTGGCAGGGGCGTACGCAGGGGGGGGGGGGGGGTTGGGGGTTCAAACCCCCCCCTTTGGTATTTTTATGTATGTAAACCCCCCTAAAAAAACCTAAACCCCCCCCCCCCCCTTTGGTTTTTTTTTTATTATACCCACGGCTAACCTAGATAAGGTGACCTTGCCCCCCCCCCCCCCCACCAACGAAGAAAAATGTCAAATTTTGAAATTTCGAAACCCAAAAAAAAAAAGTGTCCCCTCCCCCCCAAATTGAAAAATCTAAATTTACCGGTGCTCCCGGTAAATTTCAAATATTTAAAATAAAGCCTAAGGCAATTCCATGGTAGCTGCGACCATTTTAGTCAAGAAACATTGTTTTAAAGCTAAAGTAATATCAGTCTTGAGAGGGAGCTTTACAACATAAAGAGTTTATTATTTACAATTTCATCACTTTAGACTCGATTTAACCTCGACAACGATCATTGAATATTGTAAAATCGCATAATGCTTCCAATACGTTCATTTGAACCGAATTCATGACCCTATACCAAAACTTTGTATTACCTTTAATTGATTTAAACAAACACCCATATAAACCCCACGCGAACGACATTATCGGTCTCCTGGCCTGGCGTTCTCATGGGCTAGCAGAAATATAAATCTTAAGAGGATGAAATGGAGCAAAAATTAAAAACTACTCGTACTCACCAAGATGTCCAACAACGCTACTGATATTCACGATGCGACCAGATTTCTGTTTCTTCATGATAGGCAGTGCTGCTCGTATCAACCGCACCGTGCCAAAATAGTTGGTGTCAAACATATTCTTAGCTTTCTTCATACTCATCGCCTCCAGCGGCCCGAAGAAACCAAAACCAGCGTTATTTACTGTGAAAAGAAATGAGAAAGGAGGGAAAAGGAAGAAATAAATAAAAGAATAAGAAATGGACCTGTGCGTACAAACCTTCGCTCCAATGCAGACCCGTTTTGATTGACTTTTCATGTGGCTCGTAGTAAGGCAGGAGATCGCACATTCACTGATGCAGCAGCTAGTGGAATAAATTTCCCTCCAGTATAAAAGCTGCTCCACAAGAAACTCCTTAAAATCTACTTATTGCCTACTTGATTCGCTATTATTTTTGTTTATTCAATGTGATGTTTAGATTTGTGGTTATATTGTTATATTGGATATTATTGTAAGCGCTGTGATATAGTGTACTATAAATAGCGTAGCTAAATGCCTAATAATAATAAGAAGAAATAGAAGAAGAAAGAATGAAAGAAAATTGATGAAAATAAATAATAAAACAAAAACAGAATGGAAGGAAAAGAGAAATAACGAATGAAAGAAAGAAATAAGGTTTTCAAACGGTTTTCAAAAGTTTGTTTCAATGCGTTGTGAGCCCACGTACAATGATAAAGATCTAATATGGTCATAATACCAGTAAAATAATAGTCTGGATTTGCTAAACAAATGTCTGAAGTATGGGTTTTTGAGGCGGTTTCCCCGTCATATCCGGAGCCTAAAGAGAAAGTAAGCTGAAAGTTACACGATGCATACAAGTTTGTTGAACTGCTTACACTGACAATACACTATAATACACTTAGTTTGCATGCACATACCCTTGCCAGTCACTGTAACTGCAATGTGAGACTATATAATAAGACAGCATACTGCATGGGCTAGAAACTCACAGACCTAGGGTCTCCTCAAGGCATTATCAACTGTGGTAACATTCAAATTAGAATTGGTCCCTTCAGACTAGGCTACACTCACCCAGGACGTCGACACGCCCGTGTTTCCCCATAATGTACTCGAAGATGCTCTTGACCTGATCATCGACGGTGACGTCGAGCTGCCGAACGAAGAGCGTCTTGTCGAGGGCATCGCCCGCCGCCTTCTCGAGGCCTTCCTTCTTAGCCAAGTTCCTCATGGTGGCATAGACCAGGTACTTCTTGTCTGGGTCCTGGGCTAGCCTGACGGCTAGGGCCAGACCGATACCAGTCGAACAGCCGGAGATGAGTACGACAAGAGGGGCCATGGTGTTCCTGAGAGGATATAGAAATGAAAGGAAGATTGCAAGGTTAAATATAATCTTAGGTGGAAGGTGCTCTAAATAACCGAATGACCCCATACCCGAAAAAACGGTCAGCTTACCCTCACAAAAAATGTTGAATGGTATACCCAAGCCTTTTATTAACCGGGCGCCGGGCGATTTTTACCCAACGGTCCCTGACTTTTGGCGCCCGGTAAGACGGGGAAAATGAGTACCGGGCGCCGGTCACTTTTTATTTCTGGCGCCCGGTCTGGGAGAATTAACATTTTCTGTTTCATAAACTTCCACATGTCTGGCACTAAATGTTCACAAATGTGACAAAAACTTACTTGATACGAGTTAAATGTGGACTGAATGAACCCTAACAAATCATTTTATTTATAATGAGAATCCTAATTAAAATCGCCCAGAAGCGATTGCAGCTATCTCCTACTCCTAGCCCCACCTTTGCTTTGAGTTGGCGATTCCTGCAGCGCGCACTCTCATGTACATTGCACACAATAAGGGGCCGGGGATGTACACCACTCAAAGACAAGCACATTTCCCCAGGTCATGCATACACACACAAATGACATATATCAGTGCACTGCACTACACACAACAGTGTCAGTACAAAAAAGTCCCGATGTAACTTCCAAAAATCCATCCCAAAAGCCAAATTTAGCTGTCAAAAATGCGGAATCGGAGCCATATTTCCAAAGCTCACGGGGGTTTAGCCTAGTTTTAATAAACAGCTTCACCAAAAAAGCGCTAAAAATCAAGAAATCTGCGATTTTGTTACCAGTTTTTTCGCCTATCGCATGCCCTACGAATGTGATGGTATCTTCAGAAAGCCAAATGGAAACCAAACACCGGACCTGCTGCTGATGCATTGACTTTATGTACAAAGTTGATTGCAACTCCAGACTTGCCTTGATTCGACCGCAATTAAGCACCAATGGGTGCCGCAACTTCGGCATAGAACATCATCTTGTGTTGCGCCGCAATTCAGCGCCCCTCGTACTCATTGACTAAAATTCTGTGATGTTTTAAATAATGGATTTTTCTGATAAAATAGGTAAATATATTTAACAATTTTTTTTTTTTTTTTTTTTTTTTTATTAAAGTGACAGGTCGGCCGCTCTCAATGATTGAATGCGTTTTTATTCAAAGAAAGACGAATACAATAGCATTCATAGGGAAAATAACAAAAATGTAAAACAGGTAAAAAATCTGTTTTTTCACCTAAAATTTGCTTTTTCAAGCTGAATAATATATTTTTTTGAAAGTGACAGGTTGGCAGCTCTGCATTGTTATTCAGAAGCGGATCTAGAGGGGGGGTTGGGGGGTTGCAACCCCCCCCCCCCCTTGGGCGGCCCAAAAAAAAAAAGGAAAAAAAGGAAAAAAAAAGAAAAAAAGAAAGAAAAAAAGAAAGAAAAAAGAACGCACGCTGGAGAGAAACCCTTTCAAGTGCAAATATTGTGAGAAGATATTCAACTCATCTGGTAACTTAACCAAACACATGATAACTCTGGATATAACTATGTATTAAACTGTTACTTGATTTAAAAAGACGTTATCATGCACTGCTTTTTATGGTCTCCATTGTGTTAATAGATGCCAGGAAAACATCACTTACGGGGTTCAAATAAACACCCCCAAAAAAATCGGCTCGCCGCTTCGCGGCTCGTGGACGATGCTCCGCATCGTCATTATTTTGGTCAACCCCCCCCCCCTTAGCAAAAAGCTAGATCCGCCCCTGTTATTATAGATGGTTTTTCTTAAATATTATTTTTATGAAAATAATTTAATTCCCCCCTAAATAGTATAAAACATGAACTACAACAACTACACATGACAGATTTATCCAAGGTATGAGTGATTTAACATAAGAGTGCGCAAAATGTAAACTAGAAATTAAACTACCGTATGTATAAATAAAAGGTAACGGTTAACAAATAATTTAAAAGAATACATATTTTCATCAATTTTGGAAACGGCTCCCGGTTCTCTAAAAAATTAAGGACCGGAGCCGCTTTTTCAGATTTGGCTCCCGGTCTGCTTTGACTTAATAAAGGCTTGCCGGTATACCAATAGTATATCATTCGGAAGTACCATTGAAAATACCATACGGTTACCATTCACAAACACCATTTAAATACCATTTTGATAGGCCATTGACATAACGCTCGCAACGTACCATTGGGCACCATTCATTTACCAATGAAATTCCATTCAACCTATTAAAAAACATTGTGGACGCTCATTTGCATAATCACAGATGACTGGTGCCATTTACACTACTGAACTTTGAATATGAAATATCCACATTTTTGTACCATTCATCTACCCTTATCCTAACCTAAATAAAACCCAATCCCACTAACCCTACCCTTAAACCGTGAGGCCTATAACAGAGCGAAATCTTCGAGCCCGGTGCAATATTGTCAGAGGAGTTAAAATCACGGACGATTCGAGACGGAGTTGAACAGTCACAATCGTATCGCAAAAAACGCTACTACAGTACAGAGAGTAACAATCGCAACGATTTAGAGGAGAGCTGGGAGATGGTTACTTTGCGCCGGATAATTGGAAAAAATTGCCATCGATTTCGATCCAATGCAACATTTTTCTTAAATATCTAAATGATAGTTCTTTGTAACCGTCTGCGTACAAAGTGTCCTTATAGCTTTAGATTCCATTTTTTCTAAACTAGAACTCTAACAAATTAACTAGTCGTAACAAAACCTTGTTTAATAGTCGAAGTCTTTCAGAGAATGACATGACATAGCACGATTGCATTACGCTGAACTAGAACAAACTAGACATAAATTATACTCAAGCTTCCAAACGACAAGAAACATTTGAAGACAAAAAAATATACAACAAGATACGGATACTTACAGAATGCTGTTGAGTCGACGCACAGTGGCCAGGGAGGAACCAAAGTGCGCCAAAACTAAGTTTGGGTGATTTTTTTTTTTCAATTTTTTTCTTGCCCAGTTGAAAGGTAATACATAGAGGAATACCTCAATGAAATATTTAATTCCGTTATGCACAATAAGGGTATAAATTTACTACTTCAAACAGCAAAATCCTACATATTCACAGTTTTAGTGCAAAAGTGACTTATTTTATAAATCTTTCAATTCAACATGAAGTTTTTAAGTTATTGATATGAAATTGCTCTCACATATTCCTGATAGTTCATTTCGTTGAATGAATGGGTTAAAATTAATAGAAACACAATCTTCATGATATATTATAGGGTAATTCACTGAAAAATGGACTAATTATCCATGTTTTTTATAAATCCAGAAGAAATGTTTAGATCTCCGCAGTGTACCGCTTAAATTTTAATACCAACATTTCCTCTGATGTCTAAGCTTTAAGTTGATACCAAATTTGGCTGCCCGATCTTGCCCGTTGTTATGTTAGAGCCGATTTCCCTTGCCACATTGCCCCGAAAAATGTGGGTTTTGGGGGTACGCGGCTGAATCATGAAGGATTCGTGATCATAAATCACGGCGCGAGGGGGCGCGTGACACTTATTCTGACACCGCGGACCGAAATAAACACATTTTCGGGGCAATGTTGCAAGGAAAACGGCTCTAACATAATAACGGGCAGAATCGGGCAGCCAAATCTGGTATCAACTTAAAGCTTAGACATCAGAGAAAATGTTGGTAATAAAATTTTAGCGAAAATCCCTGGAAATCCAAACATTTCCTCTGGATTTATAAAAACTAAATCCCCAAACATGAGTTTTGGCGCACTTTGGTTCCTCCCTGGCCCACTGTGCGACGGTCAGTTTCAAGAATGGACTGTAAATCAAAGCCGTCTGTGTACGATCAGCGTTATAAAGCAAACACGCGTCCACCTTACGGTAAACCGTTATTTGCATTCATGACTTTGTGTTTACCAGTTACGTAATTATGAGCGTTCTGGAAATAAAAGATAAGATTCGAGTTTGTTGTACAGCTTAGCCCCGCCGTTAAAGTGACACAAAAACACCCCAAAAAGGTGGGACACGAATAATTAGGCAGGACTTTTTACTTTGTAAAGATTTATGGTGGCCCCTTCCTTTTTTTTAAAACAATACATGTAATACTTATCCGGGGCTACATATTCACACATAATATACCCTTTCCACCTCTAGATTTGATGAATGGGGGGGGGGGGGGGGGGTAGACTAGGACAGTCAGGAAGAAGTGGGATAAACTCTTAGAAATGATAAAATCACAATTTGTAGACGGAATTGTCCCAAAGTAAGTGCTTAAAATATCAAAGGTAATATCACTTTAAAATAGCCAACTTTTACGGTCACTTCTTAAACTGTTTGTTGTTTTCTAAATATCGCACAAAGCTCTAGATAGTAATTGAAGAGTTTAAAGGGATTATAAGTCTCCTTTTTTTGTGGTTGCATTCATTCGTCCATTTAGAGGTT